>OZ010587.1:62162957-62215457 GCA_963932145.1 Acanthosepion lycidas | reverse complement strand
GAAATAAAGAAAACCACGTGTGAGATGTCGATATTGTTTGATCTCATTAGAAAGCCAAATGTCTCAACAGGCAAATACAGGACGATCAAGCGGAAATTTTATAAAATTAAATCCCTAAATGAAATTCCATCAATCACGGAAATGTTAAAAAAAGAAACTGCAGTTAAAGCACAGAGGACAAGACGATACGAAAAATAATTTAGGTTTTGTCGCTAAAATAAAATATTCCAAACGGACCTTGCAAAAGCAGTTATACATGTCAAAACCAACTATTGACAATGTGCAGAAATTTTGGGAGAATATTTGGAACATCCAAAAGCAATATAAACTCAATGTAGAATGGATCCAACAAGAAAAAAAAAGAAAGAATGCCGAATAAACCTCTACAAGAGTGGCAAAATATAACCACAAATAATGTTAGGCAAACTCTAACGAAATTCCAAAAATGGAAATCCTCAAGAAATGAAAAGGTGTCCAATTTCTGCCTCTATCATCTCACATCAATACATAAAACCCTTGCACAATCTCTATCAATGATTATTAATAATCCCAATCATATCTTGGAATGGATCACTGAAGGTATTACATATCTCATGCCAAAAACAGGCGAAAAAGATGACCCGAAAAATTATAGACCAATAAGATGTTTGTCTATTATGTATAAACTAATCACGTCTATCCTGACGAACCGTACTTACTCTTTTCTCGAAACAAATATTCTTCCACTAGAGCAGAAGGGATATCTAAGAAGTTCATATGGTTGCAAAGTTCAACTGCTGATAAACAAAATGATCCTGGAAAATTGCAGGAAACGATGTAGAAATCTTAGGACAGCATGGATAGATTACCGTAATACCTTTGGTAGTGTGCCACACTCTTGGATACTTAAGACTTTGGAAATGTGCTTTGGGAAAGTCGCCCCCGTAATAGTAAATTTCTTTAAACACAGCATGGGAATTTGGAAAACCCCATTATACCTAAATCACATTAGAGGTAGTGGCATCTTCAACCGACTGAATATCCGACGAGGAATATTTCAAGGATGCTCCCTGTCACCCCTTCTGTTTTTTATGAACTTAATTCCCCTTACGCACTTACTAAACAATAATAGCTATGGTTACAAACAAAACAAAAAGTACTCAATCACCTACTCTACATGGATGATCTGAAACACTTTGCCAAAGACAGCAATGATTTGAAGGGTTTCCTCAATACTGTAAAATATTTCAGTGACGATACAGGTATGGATTTCGGATTAGATAAATGTTCAGAAGTAGCATTCAAAAAAGGGAGAATTACAGAAACACACTCAATAGATTTAGATTTTGTGAGAAAGATTAGGGAAGTGGAACAAGAAGAAGCATATTGGTATTTAGGAATTAGCAAACGATGTGGAATACAGCATACCCAAATGAAGGAGAATGTAAAAAAGAATTACAGGCGTATGCGTCTGGTACTGATTACCACGCTGAATAAAAAAAAAACAAACAAAAAAAAACAGAATATCATCTATAAACAGCTTGGCTCTCCCTGTGGTGCAATAAAGTTTCAATATTCTTAACTGGACCATAGCTGACATTAAGCGAATGGACGCCAAAACGAGAAAGCTTATCCCTTGCCACCGCATGCATCAACTCAAGGCTCTTGTTGATCGTCTCTATGTGCACAGATCCGAAAGAGGCAGAGGATTAGTTCATCTAGAAATGTCTCTAAAAACTACAACAATTGGTCTTCAAAGATACCTAGAAACTACAGAAGACTGGATGATGTTCTGTGTCAAGAACATGGAAGTAGTAAGCCACTGTATTTAGTAATAAAATTCAAAATGGAGGTACAATTGGGTGAAAAAATACAAGTAAAGCATAATACACAGACTGAAGCTGCAAAATACTTAAAAAAGGAAAGCAAAGGCAAATGCAATCGACCAGATACAGAAACGATGGCAAGAAAAATCGCTTCACGGTCAACATTCTGCCCGTACTAAACAAGCTGATGTCGACAAAACCTGTACCCATCAGTGGTTATGCAGTGCACGGTTAAATTCTGAAAATGAAGTTTTATTCTTCCTGCACAGGACCAATGCTTTCTAACTAGAAATTATCAAGCACACACATTGAAAAACCCTGTTAGCCCAAAATGCAGTTTCTGTGATAAATATCCAGAAACAATTGACCATCTTGTATCAGGTTGCGCGGTTCTGGCACCAACTGAATATAAAACCCGGCACAACAGGGTGGACCAATATCGGCACTGGAAAATCTGCAAAGACGAAACTGCAAGAAATTGGTATGAACACCATCCAGACCCAGTTACGGAGATAGGACCTGTAACAATTTTATGGAACTTTACAATACACACAAACACAACAATCAAATCTAATCGCGCATACATTGTGATTAGAGACAGCAAAAACAAAAGGTGCCTCCTTATTGACTTGGCAGTCCCTGTAGACTGCAATGTATCTTTGAAGATCATTAAAAAAAAAGCTATCACAATAGAAGGGAATCTAAATTTAAAAATGTGGCACATGAGGACATTAACAATTCCACTTGAAGTTGAAGCCCTTGGATTGAATGGAAAAGATTCTAATAGGAATCCCTGGTAGCCAATGCCTTAAAGAAATACAAAAAAAAATACTCACAAGTACAGCCAACACCTGACAAAGGGCTTTATCTATGCAAAATATGGGTGATATTTTTAAACTGCTCAGTGGAAAATGTCATGATGCCATTTCTGACCTTAGGTCTCTGGTCGGAAAGAAATGAGTATACACCAGAAACAAAAGAAAATAAAGCAACAACAACAACAACAATAATAATAATAATAATAATAATAATAATAATAATAATAATAATAAATGCCCAGATAGTACACCAATGTTTCTCATGTCTTCTGATCTTAAGTGACAGGATATGTTAAGGTATACATATTAGGTCTTACAGAATTAAGATGGTATTTTGTAAATAACTCCTCCAATGCACAGATATGCCTGCCGGTCGCTAGAGCTCAACTAGCTGTGCAAATCCCCTTAAGGGCGGACAGACTGTTCATGAGCAAGCATAGTGGACGGACATTATGGCCGGGTGTCCAAAGTGTTCTTATTTATTTCAAATTCGCAGGATGAGACATCCAAGGCGGTTTGAAAGTCATATCTTGATGCTTGAGAACACCTACAATGAGACGTCTTTTTATGGACCGGGTTACGCGAGCTGAATATTTTTCGCAAAGTTATGCACTGTATTTTTCAAAACCTCTCACACATTTGGGCGTAGTTCATGTATACACTTATAAAATTGCCCATTATAGTTTGTTATTCAGTTTCTTATATTATAAATATAGCGCAGCATGGTTTGTCCTACCCGTGAAAATTAGGACTCGTGGAACTAAGGTCTGTAGTTCGTCAGAGTAATTTCCATAGCGGTAGAGCAGTGAGAGGCTTGCTATATCTCGTCTGTGAGGGAGATTGTAGGGGGGGCAATTTGTCCCTCAGTAGTAATAAAAACAATGAAAAGATGAAAGAAATTATTGCAAGAGAAGGACCCAGACTGGTTGCAGTCATAGGGCCTGTGACAATTTAATGGGGTTTTACAATACACACAGACAGAACAATCAAACCTAACCACCAAGACATAATAGTCAAAGACTACAACAAAGAACCTTCTTTTTATTACTGCAGACTGTAATGTATCTTTGAAGATCTTAAAAAAAAAAGATTTTGAAGTGGAAATTTTAGGAATGTGGTATATGACAGCATCAATAATTCCAAAGAGTTCATGTCTTAAAGAAATACAAAATCAAATCTTATAAGGGCTTTAACTATGTAAAATATGTAAGCATTGGTAGTTTATTCGTTCGTATTTCTCAGAAAATGTCCTCTTGCCATTTCTGACTTCAGGTCTCCGGTTGGGATCCGGAAAGAAATGAGTACACATGTTAAATAATTTTTTAGTAGACTATTTTTTTTTTTTTGGAGAAAGTGTATCTCTGCTCGGACTTCCTGAGGTTGACCTTCGAGGATGGATTCAAGACAAAACAAGGAAGTCGATTTTGTTTGGCTGAGCCAGCGTGGGAATGAGAGAAATAGAAAGGGTTTTCAGTGAGTTGTTTCTGAACAGTCGAGCTACGTAGACGTGTTCACTTTCGTGTCTGAAACGGCTCCCCAGTGGAGTGGAGCCGACGTCGTTGGATTGTTAGAAAATGTATTTGTCGACGTTAATAAAATAGTTAAGTTTAAAATTACCTGAAGTTCTTTTATCTCTGGACTCAAAACAACTGGCAAACGTCGGCCAAAAGAGAAGAATGCAACTTTATTATGGAATCGATTCCGTCGCCCAATACTACCCCGCCAGGGAGCTGTGTAAAATACACCACAAATCAAAGGAAATAATAATAATAATAATAATAATAATAATAATAATAATAATAATAATGATAATAATTGCCGTGATACTATATCCCGCACGTTTATCAAAGAAGAAGATCGAAAAAGGAGTTGAAGAGAAGAAATAGGAAGCTTTTTTTTTATAAAATCAATGAAGTTGTGAAAGTAAAAAAGAGAATGTTTAATTTCAGTTACGTGTCATGCGTGATACACGCTTAGGCGATCATGTATCTTTCGATACATGACTGACGAGGCATATTTTTTCCGCTCAGTAGATTGCCATTTCTTTCTGCTGTAGACAAGTTGCCATCCAAGGCTATAGAACCCAGTCTGTCCTGCTATTTACCCATAGCTGGAAAGAGAAGAAGATTCATACTGGAATTCGAACTCTGATTCCTCAATCCAAGCCGCTATCCATTACTCCATCGTACTACTCTGAAATAGAAAATTATATTATGTATGGGTGAAAATACTTTCTGACCCCTCCCCCCCCGCTCCGTACATGCAATTTCATCGAAATGACTCATTCATTTTATATTTACAAAAATGTACTTCTAGGTATTGTCGTAGGACACGAGGGTAAAAGTGACACAGAAACTCGAAAGCGATTTAGAATTGCTTTAAAAAAGGCCTTCCTTAAACTAACACATAAACATGGCTGACGAGGTAGATATTTTTTTTTTCGTAGTATATTGGCATTTCTTTGTACGGTAGACCAGTCACTATTTCCTGCATGGCTATCAAGGGAAGAAGCTCTAAAAAGAGTCGAGGAGAAGAAATAGGAAGTAATTCTTTTTTAAATCAATGAATTTGTGAAAGTAAAAAAGAGAATGTTCAATATCAGTTATATGCCATGTATGGTACACGCTTAGGCGATCATGTATCTTTCGATACGTGACTGACGAGGCAGATTTTTCTCGCTGTAGGATTCCATTTCTTTCTGCAGTAGACCAGTTGCCATCCAATGCTATAGAACCCAGTCTGTCCTGCTATTTACCCATAGCTGGAGTGGGGAGAA
This sequence comes from Acanthosepion lycidas, assembly GCA_963932145.1. Lineage (NCBI taxonomy): Eukaryota > Metazoa > Mollusca > Cephalopoda > Sepiida > Sepiidae > Acanthosepion > Acanthosepion lycidas. The sequence continues at coordinate 62,210,058 of OZ010587.1, read as the reverse complement.
GAAGAGGATTCATACCTTATCCATGGTTATTAGAACGCAAGTGAATGTAATCGATTCGACTGGAATTCGAACACGGCCTTCCGATTCCTCAATGCAAGCCACTATCGATTATTCCACTGTTGGGAATTATAGCAGTTGTATGAAAAAAAAAAAACGCGAGGAAAATATGAAAACAAGAGATAGAAAAAATATAAAAGAGGGAAAGAAGAAAGGAAAGAGAATTATAATCTTGAAGCAGAAATTATGGAAATAACACTGACAATTTTGAAGGAAATGAAGAAAAATAGTGAGAGGGAAATCTCTGAACATGCACATGAGAAATATAAGTTTTAAAAATATAATAATAATCGCCTATTTGGATAAAAAAATAAAAAATAATAAAAAACTGATTTTAAAGAATGCGTCTCAACTTGGAGACAAAAATTGTCTACCTCACTCGACACTAGAATTTTAAAACACCTCTGGGGACAGGAAATAACCATCGTTTTAAAAGAATGTCAAATTTTTCTGGCACCTACCGACTTAATGAATGGGACACAATGTAGAAATTGGTGATTGACTAGACTAAAATCAGAGTATGAAGATACACAGACCATTGATTACAGTTTCGTCGACTAGGATGAATATTTAGAAGAGGAGAGAGTAATGGAAGAATTGAGGATGATTTAATGTTAATGGAATTCGCAAAACAAATTAAGCTTCAGTTGAGAAAGATTGCGTTCGTTTAGAACGAATACCTCTGCAGTAGCACCACTTATACTTGCTTTGTGCAGTTAGCAAAAACTTTGAGTTGAAAAATTATCTCTATTTCAATAGTTCGTGGGTTACTTACAGTCGAGGCATATTTTGGATAAGAAACTTACAGAACACGGTGATTCCAAGTGGACCTCATCTAATTACTGATCGGGCTTAACGTAGGTTAAATTTGGTGATCGAAAGAAAACAGTTACCTTCAGGGTGATTTGAGTGAAGGCTTCACGGAAGATGGATACTGTTAAAATAGTTATAATGAATCAAATGAGTGATATGAATGAAAGAGCAGGAGATATGAAGTGAAGATTATGAATATGAGGAGGATAGATAAGGATTGACCCTTGAATTAAAGAGGTTAATTTTGTAGTGTTTAAGAAAACAGAGGGTTACGGTTAAAATAGTTCTGATGAATCGTGCGTGATATGAATGAAAGAACAGAAGTTGCGAAGTGAAGATTATAAGGATAAGGGGGATAGATAACGATTGAAGAGTGAATTAAAGATGTCAATTTTGAAGTGTTCAGGAAAGCAGAAGATATCTGATATGAATGAAAGAGCAGTTGATGCGAGGTGAAGATTATGAGGATAATGTGATTAGTTAGATTTTGAACAAATACATTATCTAGCGGGATCAACAAGCTGAACAAGACCAGTACACTCAGTGCCTCGGGTTATCGTGATATGGTTTTCAGGCACTTGCCAAAGGAACCGTAGGCTGTGATCACCTCCTCCAGACCGATAACATCAGGAAGTCTACCTCCTAACAAATCAACTGACAGATTCGGACCCGGTTCTCATGGTCAGAAAGCGAACGTTCTAACCACTCGGCCACACATACACATACACACACACACACCCACCCACACACAAGCACAGACACACTATATATATATATATATATATATATATATATATATATATATATATATATATATATATACTAACTTCGTTTAAAAAATATCAGCTAACAGCATATAAAATGATTTGCTAAAAAAGCACAGTGGCAAAATATTATCCACTTGATTTCTTGAGTTTTTTTTTTTTTTTTTTTTTTAAGCATTCCACCCCAAGCAAGGCGGAAAGCCACTAAGACGCAAGGGGTTACAGAAAATTTAGAGCAAGATCAGATAGGAGTGATAGAAGAAAGCATGAGCATAGTGGATAGATCAAGGCAACTGGAGATGTCGATTGACATTACACTTGAATAGCTGGAGATTATAGCTCACAGGGAAACAGGAAATGGGAAGGGAGTTCCACAGGCGAGAGGTGCGAGATTGAAGTTATTAGAGTAGAAGAGACGGCTACATTTAGGTGTTTCGACAGTGAAGGGGTGAGAGCGGGATGCCAGCCTCGTAGGGCGCTGGAACTCATGACGTCTGGGAACCAGCGAATGCAGCTCCTCGGAGCAATTTCCATGAAAGTATTTGTAGAACAGACAGAGGGAGGCGACGGCGCGTCTGTGAGAAAGTGACTGTAGACGAGACGCCAGGACAGGGCCAACTACATTGCATATCCGCCTCTGGAGACTATCAAGGACCCCGAGGCAAACAGAAGGGGCACCAGACCATATATGGCAGCAATGCTCCATGCAAGGGCGAATTGTTGTTGTGACAGTATCTTTTTGCTTGATATATTGTCTGAACTTGGAATTGTTCTAGCTGTTTCTTTCTCCTGTTCTAAATCTTATTGAAAGCATATCTCCCAAGCCCAGTACTTGGTGAGGGCGGAAAACTGGCCGTTGATCCCCAGGTCGACGCTTGGACATAAGGTAAGCCGTACATTCAGATGCCATCATGAGGAAGAAAACAGACAACCACTTTCTGGCCCGTGTAAGTAAAGTTTCGCTCTAGCAGAAACCAATTTACATTTTTTTTGTTTTTCTTAGTTGTGTAAAAGTCCGGTAAGATACAAAGAAATTTAAGTAAGTTGACAGACATATAGATTTATCCATCCGTCCTACATGTGTCCTTATAAGTATCGGGACTGTTATTATGGTAACCGAGCTAATGCACGCAGTAAAGCCGCTTTGCACATAATGACAATGAACTCTGTTGCACAAACAACGTTCTCGCTTCCTTTCTTTGTTTTTAGCATTTCTTTGAAGGAAAATGTGTAGAGTATGGTCGTCTCAGTACACCACAGAGGTTTCATCAATGACCATGGCTTGTGCAGCAGTTTTTGGCCAAGGATACATTCCCTAGATCCAACAAACACCATATTCCCCAGATCCTGCCTTTTGCAACTTACCAAAATTCAAATCCCACTCGTAAGGAACAGGATTTCAAGATGTCCAGGAAACACAAGAGAATGCAACGAGGGAGCTACACACTGCCCCCACCACACCCCACGAAAAATTCCTGGAATTATTCTATCAATGAAAACTTCGTACATAGAGAGAACGATTATACCCCCCCCCCACCGGCAGTCAACCACCTCCGCATCCCGCTAGAAACTTGTAGAGCAACGAGGCAGAATGTGTAGGAGTCAGTTACCCTGGAACATTAAATTTCTTTCCGGTGATGATGCTTGTTGCTAAAAGGTTGTCATGACGGCCAAAGCTATTTGGTTCAGCCTTTATACGCACAGGAAGACGCCTCGCCATCACTTGGGCTGATCAGTCGGAGCGTCTTTAATGAATCACCATAAAACATGAAAGAAAAACAAGAGATTGGCCTGGGTGGTGGGGAAAGCCGATAGACACGAAATGATCAAACGGCAGTGAGACATTACGAAAGCAGTAACAGTAGATCATATAACATAGAACTAAAGAAAAAACGCATTGGGAATATCCGGATTCTTTAAAAGCTATGTTTGAGGCAAAACGTTTAAAATAAAATCTATCTATCATGGACATCTTTCTTTCATATCTATCACATACATCTTTCAATCATATATAGCATTTATTGATATCTATCATACGCATCTCTCCTTCATATCATATCTACGATGCAAAACGTTTAAAATAAGAGCCCAAATATTTTAATGTCCATCTTTCATATATAAATTTTTCATTCATATCTATCATATCCATTCATCTATCTATCTATCTATCTATCTATCTATCTATCTATCTATCTATCTATCTATCATATACAACTTTCAAACATACCTATCATATATGTATCAATCATATCTATCCTATCCATCCTTCTTCACATCACATCTATCTATCTATCTATCTATCTATCTATCTATCTATCTATCTATCATATACAACTTTCAATCATACCTATCATATATGTATCAATCATATCTATCCTATCCATCCTTCTTTCACATCTATCTATCTGTCTATCTATCTATCTATCTATCTATCATATACATCTTTCTTTCAGATCTATCATATACATCTTTCAATCATATGCATCATTTATTCATATATATCATGCGCATCTCTCTTTCATATCATATCTATGAGCAAAACGTTTAAAATAAGAGCCCAAATATTTTAATGCTTTCAATGTCTGTTTAAATCTATTAATCTCAGCCTCTTCATATCTTCCGTATTCGTATCTATAAGATCCATCTTTCTTTCATGTCATAACCTTCCGTGTCTCAATCACATCCATTCATCTTACATATATATCATAGCCGTCCATCTTTTATATATACATCTTTCATTCATATCTATCTTCTCCATCCATCTTTCACACCTATCATATCTATCTACATTCTTATCTGTCATATCCAACTGCCATTCGTATCTATATATCTATCTATCATATACATCTTTCTTTCAGATCCATCATATACATCATTTATTCATATCTATCATAAGCATCTCTCTTTCATATCATATCTATGGCAAAACGTTTAAAATAAGAGCCAAAATATTTTAATGTCCATCTTTTATATATAAATCTTTCATTCATATCTATCTATCTATCTATCTATCTATCTATCTATCTCTTTCTTTCTTTCATAATTATCATATACAACTTTCAATCATACCTATCATATATGTATCAATTATATCTATCTTATCTACCCTTCTTTCACATTTATCTCTCATATACATCTTTCTTTCAGATCTATCACATACATCTTTCAATCATATAAATCATTTATTCCTATCTATCATACGCATGTCTCTTTCATATCATATATATGATGTAAAACATTTAAAATAAGAGCCCAAATATTTTAATGCTTTCAATGTATATTTAAATCTATCAATCACAGCCTCTTCATGTCGTATTCCTATCAATCATATAGATCTACCTTCCATATCTACCATAGCCATCCATCTTTAATGTCATAACCTTCCGTGTTACAATCACATCCATTCATTCACTTTTTCTGTGAGATAGGAAGCATGCATGTTTTTCTATTTCTCTTTTCATTTCGCCATCATATATCTGCTGCGTTAAGGAAGCACTGATTGCTAAGACCTATGAATCCGTATAAAGTTCATATTCTTTGTTCGGTCCGGCTACGCTTGCTTCATGATTCGGACATCATAACTTTCAAACGCAAATATTTCCTAGTTCTCAAAAATATACATACATACAAAGTGAGTGGTTTTAGTATTAGGTTGGTGCAAAAATAATGTCGTTTTCTCACATATGTTACTATGTGAGAAAACGACATTATTTTTGCACCAACCTAATATCATATTCAGGGTGAGTGGAAAGGAACTAGGCATTAGAAATTGCTTATAGAATTTTTAGTATCACTGAAGTCATGACGAAAACATTTTTTTTAAACAGACAACACTAATAGGGATTTTTGTTTTACGTGCAGGAGCTAAAACCTGAAGACTGTGACCGCAGAATGGAATATGGAGAGATAATGCTTGGTCGGCATGAAGATTGGCCTGAATTGTTTGAAAATATCCTCTGGAGTGATTAGGCTGTATTCCATGTTGCTGGTTTCATCAGTCGTCACATTACTGGGCGTTGTATGATAACGATCCGGTTGAGAGGATGCAAGGTCGACTAAAAGGGACCGTGAAGTGCGGAAAAACAGCAACAAGAGCCGTCGGCTCATATCTCCTGCGTAACACCATGAATACGGAGCACTGTCATTAGATACTCACGATTTCTGGCTGGGATAGCATTGGCGACCTAATATTTATGAAGGATGCTGCCCCACCCCATTTTGCTTTTACCTTGCGTGCGTGATTAGACCACATTTTCCAGGACATTGGGTGAGACGATGCAGGCCCCATGAATGGCATCCAAGAAGTCCGGGATCTCACTCCATGAGATCTAGACTCGCACACTGGAGGATTTAGAGACACGGATTCAAGAGTTTCTCTATGATATCCCAGACGACATACTTCAGAAAGTTGTTCATCCCATCCCAGATTGTTTGTTGACGCCAGAAATATGAAGATGTACTTCCATTTTCCCCGTTTACTAAAGAGCATCTACCATTTGTTTCAATAAATTTGTAATATGGATTTTGCTAACAAATGTAAATGCCTATTAACTTTTCACCCACCCTGTACATCGTGGCTTTTGAGAACATTTGTATGAATTCCTCCCCCGCTCTCTCTCACTCTCTGTCTCTCTATCTCTCTCTCATACACACCCACACACGCACGCACAACACACACACAGAGGAAAATATTAAAATGTTCCCGGAAAAAATATTGCTAATAAATGTTTTCAAGTTCATTTTAATCTGAACTGATTAAAAATTTGGAAACACTGTCTACAAAATTGTGCAAAGGTCAACGGAGCTGATATAGGAAATACTATCAACTTGATGTCAGTTGAGTGGAAAGCAGTTCAACTCGAATAAACAAAGCACCAAAAATCTACTTACAGCAAGCACAGTGCCACGCAAGAAAAAGATGGGCATGATAAATCAGAAGCTAAAATGGACGTCTACATCAGGGGTTAAAAAAGGAAGTGGTTAAATTAGATAAGATGATTAAAACCCATTCTAAAGTAAAAAAAAAGTTTAACGTTTAAATTATGGAATATTTAACACGTTTGAGATTTGTGAAGAGTCAATCATTTGCGGTTATAAATGTAATGTATTTGTCAAATGATTGTCATGGGTCCTTACCGATAACTACAGAATGAACTCTTCCTAACACTATGTATACTACGCCTCTCAAGAAAGAGGGTCGATTCAAGACGAGCTTCTCGGCTTGACGGTCGAACTCTCTGCCTCTGAGCAGAGAGAAGCCCGGACGGGGATCCGCCGAGGGGCGGAGTCTCGTTCGGGGAGGTTGATTAAACCGATCCCGTTTATACGGGTTCTACTAGCATTTTTTGGCCGAGCCTATGGGCTCGGGAAACCCACGTTAAACTCTGCCTTGTGCCACATGCAACCCTCGTGGGAGGGTGGCTAGATACCGATTCAAGACGAGCTTCTCGGCTTGACGCTCGAACTGTCTGCCACTGAGCAGACAGGAACCCGGACGAGGCTCCGCCGAAGAGCAGTGTCTCGTTCGGGGTGGTTGACCAACCCGGTCCCGTTTATACGGGTTCTACGGGCACTTTTTGGCCGAGCCTACGGGCTCGGGAAACCCACGTTAAACTCGGCCTTGTGCCATATGCAACCCTCGTGGGAGGGTGGATAGATACCGATTCAAGCCGAGATTTTCGGCTTGACCGTCAAATTCTATGCCTCTGAGCAGAGATGAACCCGGACGAGGCTCCGCCGAAGGGCAGAGTCTCGTTCGGGGAGGTTGACCAACCCGATCCCGTTTATACGGGTTCTACGGGCATTTTTTGGTCGAGCCTACGGGCTCGGGAAAACCACGTTAAACTCGGCCTTGTGACACATGGTGAGGTGGCTAGATACCGAATCGAGTCGAGCCGATAGTAGTTCACTCCAAACCAGACTGACAGTCATACTAACACCTTCCACATCTTGTATTATTATTTCGTGTAATATACCTTCGTTATTTCTTGTGTTGATGTTGTTCTTCCTTGGTCCTACCCTGGACTATAACAATGATATATGACTTCACATGGGCAGATGGAGATGAATAGATATACATCAGCAGATAGGGACGGACAGATCTATATGAGAGGAAGGTGACGAATTGATGGACATGAGCGGATTGAAACGGATAGAAATGAGCGGATGGAGACTAATAAACAGACATGGGCAAATAGAGACGGATAGATGAACATAAGCAGATGGAGACGAATAGATAACTATAGGCAGATAGCGACGGATAGATGTACATGGGCAGATACGGGCGTATAGCTATACGTTGGCAGGTGGCAGTTAATAGATAAACATGGGCAGATGGAGACGAATAGATGTACATGGGCAGATGGAGACGAATAGATGTACATGGGTAGATAGGGACATATAGCTATACGTTGGCAGGTGGATGCGAATAGATAAACATGGGCAGATGGAGACGAATAGATGTACTTGGGCAGATATGGACGTATAGCTATACGTTGGCAGGTGGATGCGAATAGATAAACATGGGCAGATGGGGACGAATAGATAAACACAGGCATATGGAGACGAATAGATGTGCATGGTCAGATAGGCACGGATAGATGTACATGGGCAGATGGTGAGGAATATATGTACAATCACAGATGCAGACGTACGATGAGAAGATGGGGACGGATTGATATAGATGATCAGATGAAGACAGATACGTACATATGTGCAGATGTGGATAGATAGATGGACAGATGGTGACGTATAGATAGGTATGAGCTGATGGAGACGGATAGATAGATATTAGCGGATGATGACAGATAGATAGACACGAGCAGATCGGCTCAGATAGATGGACATGAAAGGATGGAGACGGATAGACATGGGCAGATGGGAACAGATGAACAGATGGAGATGGATAGACAGACGAGCTGATGGGGACATGAACAGTGAGGAGGGATAGATGGAAAGAACATTATACCGATAATCGAACAAAGAGTTAGATTTAACAATATTTACCTTGCGGCACGTGAAGAGCGAGGAAATGCACGAACTGCAAAAAGTTTTCCTTAGACCAGGCTTATGCAATTAAATCCGAAGTATTTTTTTTAATTTTATATATTTTTTTTTTTTTTGTAAAATAAAACTCGTTCAATTCATATTGCAAGCACAAAAACATCCTGTTAAATTTATCTTGAAACGAAGAAAACTCAAATCTGTCACTCGACTTTTAAATAGACAAACTGCCTCAGGTTTATTAATTTAGATATTTTGGATATGTTTTCTTCGTCTGGCGCGTCAGAAGGTAATTAATAGCTTTTACGGTTAAAAAACATTGATGATTTTCCTTCCTTCGTGAAGATATGTATCTAGGACTTTCTATGTTTATTTCACGTGTCTATCTATCTATCTATCTATCTATCTATCTATCTATCTATCTACATATATATATATATATATATATATATATATATATATATATATATATATATATAAAGAGAAGGAAAGAGAAAGAGTACAATACACGCATATATATATATATATATACACACACACATATATATATATATATATATATATATGTGTGTGTGAATGGAAGAGGTTAAACTTGTTCCAACGAGAGAAGAGAGAAAACCGAAAACGCTTTTAGTTGAAATGTGAATTTTACAACAAAAACTTTTGGGTTTTCTCTTTAGTATATATATATATATATATATATATATATATATATATTATATATATATATATATATATATATATATATATATATATATATATATATATATATACAATATTTACCACCTATCCATAGATAGATATTTTTCAAATACAAACACACACAGACTCATATATATATATATATATATATATATATATATATATATATATATATATATATATATATATAGTGTTGGATTCGGGCCTGTCCTTATATTATTTGTGTCAAAGTGAATCTAGCAGACTACGTCGAATGTTGAAATATAGTTTTACATTTGTCCATTCAATTGAGTTTTTACTGTTTGGTTGTTACACTCACAATATTTCTACAATTCTACTTTCTGACGAACCTCAGTATTCCCTGTTGCCACCAGGGAATTCTTACGTTAATGGAGATGGTGGATATTGTTTTTATTTCTACGCCCATCCAACATGATATGAATTCTGCGTTCATCCAGTATTGTGATGTTCCTAGTTTTTCAGTCTCTTAGATTTCTTTAAATATAATTATTTACATTGTTCATCTTTATTGTCATATTGACGACGCTTTTGCCGTTGAACTCTCCGTTTGACTCTCCGGCCTCCATCAGGTGATTGGAATTTCGAACTGAAATCTTTATTTCGTCGACCGGAGTAGATTGTTCTAGTTCCACGTGCCATATATCTTCCGGTTGTTTCAGTTAACTACATTTAACTCAACCCCACATAGTTTTTATTGACCACCGCAGTAGCCAGATATTGAACGCACAAAACTTTCGGTCAAATCACCGGATCCAACAAACGCTTTTATCCACTAGGACATGTGAACCTCAAAACGGGGGCAATCAGGGCTCTCCAGAGTAACTTGTCTTTTAATACACTCATCGATACTGGATGAAGGGATGTGTATCAGTTAAGAGAAGACTTATTTCTGTTAGGCTTAAAGGATGTGTATCAGTTAAGAGAAGAAGTCTTTCTATAGGGATTAAATTATGTGTATCAGTTAATAGAAGACTTCTTTCAGTTGAGCTTAAAGGATGTGTATGACTTAAGAATTCTTTCTGTCAGGCTTAAATTATTTGTATCACTGAAGAGAAAACTTCATTCTGTTCGGCTTAAACGATGTGTATCAGTTAGGAGAAGAATTCTTTCCGTTAGGCTTAAAGGATGTGTATCTGTTAAGAGGTGTCTTCTTTCTGATGTCCTTAAAGAAATGTATATCAGTTAAGAGAAGACTTCTTTCTGTTGAACATAAAGTACGTGTATCAGTTACAAGAAGACTTCTTTCTGTGGGGCGTAAAATATGTGTATCAGTTAAGAGAAGACTTCTTTTTGTTGGGTTTAAAGGATGTGTATCAGTTAAGAGAAGACTTCTTTCTGTTGGGTTTAAAGGATGTGTATCAGTTAAGAGAAGACGTCTTTCTGTTCGGTTTAAAGGATGTGTATCAGTTAAGAGAAGACTTCTTTCTGTTGGGTTTAAAGGATGTGTATCAGTTAAGAGAAGATTTCTTTCTGTTGGGTTTAAAGGATGTGTATCAGTTAAGAGAAGACGTCTTTCTGTTGGGTTTAAAGGATGTGTATCAGTTAAGAAAAGACGTCTTTCTGTTGGGTTTAAAGGATGTGTATCAGTTAAGAGAAGACTTCTTTCTGTTGGGTTTAAAGGATGTGTATCAGTTAAGAGAAGACTTCTTTTTGTTGGGTTTAAAGGATGTGCATCAGGTAAGAGCATACTTCTTTTTGTTGGGTTTAAAGGATGTGTATCAGTTAAGAGAAGCCTTCTTTTTGTTGGGTTTAAAGAATGTGTATCAGTTAAGAGAAGACTTCTTTTTGTTGGGTTTAATTGATGTGTATCAGTTAAGAGAAGATTTATTTCTGTTAACCGCAGTAGCCAGATATTGAACGCACAAAACTTTCGACGTCTTTCTGCTGGGCTTAAAGGATGTGTATCAGTTAAGAGAAGACTTCTTCCTGTAAGGGATAAAGGATGTGTATCAGTTAAGAGACGTCTTCTTTCTGTTGGGTTTAAAGGATTTGTATCAGTTAAGAGAAAACTTCTTTCTGTTGGGTTTACAAGATGTGTATCAGTTAAGAGAAGACTAATTTCTTTTAGGTTTAAAGGATGTTTATCAGTTAGGAGACGTCTTCTTTCAGTTGGGCTTAAAGTATATGTATCAGTTAAGAGAAGACTTCTTTCTGTGTGCTTCAAGGATGTGTATCAATTAAGAGAAGACTTCTTTCTGTTGGGATTAAATGATGTGTATCAGTGAAGAGAAGTCTTCTTTTTGTTGGGCTTAAATCATATGTATCAGTTAAGAGAAGATTTCTTTCTGTTTGGCTTAAATAATGTGTATCGGTTAAGAGAGGACTTCTTTACGTTGGGCTTAAAGGATGTGTATCATTTAAGAGAATACTTCTTTCTTTTGGGCTTAAATTATGTGTATCTGTTAAGGGAAGACATTTTTCTGTCGGGCTTAAATTATGTGTATCAGTTAAGAGAAGTATTCTTTTTTCGCGCTGAAAGGATGTGTATCAGTTAAGAGAAGACTTCCCCCTGTAAGGGATAAAGTATGTGTATCAGTTAAGAAAAAAGTTCTTTCTGTTGGGCATAAAGTATGTGTATCAGTTAAGAGAAGACTTCTTTCTGTTAGGCTAAAAGGATGTGTATCAGTTAAGAGAAGACTTCTTTCTGTCGGGCTTAAAGGATGTGTATCAGTTAAGAGAAGACTTCTTTCTGTTGGGTTTAAAGGATGTGTATCAGTTAAGAGAAGACTTCTTTCTGTTGGGTTTAAAGGATGTGTATCAGTTAAGAGAAGACTTCTTTCTGTCGGGCTTAATGATGTGTATCAGTTAAGAGAAGACTTCTTTCTGTCGGGCTTAAATTATGTGTATCAGGTATGAGAAGACTTCTGTCTACTGTGCTTAAAATATGTGTATCAGTTAAGAGAAGTATTCTTTTTTGGGGCTTAAATTATGTGTATCAGTTAAGAGAAGCCTTCTTTCTGTCGGACTTATAGTATGTGTATCAGTTAAGAAAAGACTTCTTTTTGGTGGGCTTAAATTATGTGTATCAGTTAAGAGAAAACTTCTTTCTGTTAGGTTTAAATGATGCGTATCTGTTAAGAGAATACTTCTTACTATCGGGCTTAATGCATGTGCATCATGTAAGAGAAAACTTCTTTCTGTTTGGCTTAAATTATTTGTATCAGTTAAGAGAAGACTTCTTTCCGTCGGGCTTAAAGAATGTGTATCATTTAAGAGAAGACTTCTTTCCGTCGGACTTAAAGAATGTGTATCATTTAAGAGAAGACTTCTTTCTGTTGGGCTAGAAGTATGTGTATCTGTTAAGAGAATACTTCTTTCTGTCGGGCTTAAAGATGTGTGTCAGTTAAGAGAATACTTCTTTCTGTCGGGCTTAAAGATGTGTGTCAGTTAAGAGAAGACTTCTTTCTCTCGGGGTTAAATGTTGTGTATCAGTTAAGAGAAGACTTCTTTCTTTTGCGCTTAATGTTTGTCTATCAGTTAAGAGACCACTTTTTCTGTTGGGCTTAAAGGATGTGCATCATTTAAGTAACCTCTATTAAAAAAGGAAAATGTTTTCAAAGACTAAATTGGGCACAAGAATTGGTCTTTAGAAAATTGAAAAAAGGATCTATAGACTGAAGAGTCAAAATCCGAGCTCTCTGGAAGTAATTACATAATGTTAGTCAGACAAACTCCTTTCGAACATCAGAGTAAAAAATTGCATTGTGCCAAATATTAAGCATGCTGTCATGGTTTGGCGATGTTTTGTAGGTGAGATTGCTGAAGTCTTTGTTCAAATTAAAAGCATAATTCGAAAGAAATAGTATCATTCAATACTGCAGATTCATGCAATTACTTTCTGACTGATGCAGTATTGGACAAAACTTTGATTTTCAATAAAATAATGATACAAAACACGGCTGAAAACTGTGTAAAAATTAGCTAAAATCAAAGAAAGATAAAGACATTTTGCAATCATTACATAGCCCACTCAGTCTCCAGATTCTTCACCAATTAAACTAGTCTGAGACGGAATTGATCCTAAAATTCGAAGTGATCTGCGCGGAGCATAAGCAAGAGATATTTACAAACTGTTTGGGAGTAACTTCCACGTACAAACTTTTACAAGTTACTGAAAAGGTTACCAAGCATTTACTATGAAGTAATAAATGATCTTTTTGAATTCTTTGATGAAAAGAAAATATAAATTTTTTTAATTGAAATTATAATCATTTTATATTCATTTTTTATTTAAATTATTGCATAATTGCTCGCAAACATTGATTTAATAAATTTATTTCTTTAAAGACATGAAAATGATTTATCTTTAAAGTTTTTTTTTTTGTCGGTACTATATATAAAATAAACTTTAAAGGTATTGTTGTTCAGGTCAAGAGAAAAAAGAGTATCCCACTACAAACTGATAAACGGTTTGAAAAATCCTGCGAATTTTAAAATTATAATTCGTAGGTGAAAATGATAATTTATTAAAGGTATCTTAATTCCAATTGTAAAGAAAATTTGTTCTGTCTAATGAAAATAAACATAGGGAGCTCTTTTTGAGTCAGTTTTCACATATTTCAAATTCTATATTGTGTTAATAGGACTTGCCTGGATTATACCAACGGATTACTACCTACCTATATATATATATATATATATATATATATATATATATATATATATATATATATATATATATATATACATAAATATATATATATATATATGTATATATATATATATGTATATATATATATATATATATATATATAAATATATATATATATATATATATATATATATATATATATATATATATATATATACACACATAAACAGACACACACACACACACACACACATATATATATATATATATATATATATATATATATATATATATATATATATATATATATACAGGATAAGACAAAAGTATGTTTGGGAGTAAATGATTCGGCAACAAGTTGCTTATGGTTCATAAAGACGATACTTAGAATATAGCCCTAACACACACCCTATTCAATCTACTGTCTCCCTAATTTTGGTTCACCTTGAATATAACACCAATAACTAGCACATAATTTATTTTTAACTCAGTATAAAAATAAACGAAAATCCACACTCAATTGCTTATACGTCCGGCGAGTGGACAGAAAGATTACAAAAACGTTCGTCTACGAAACTTCAAAGTTGAGCTGAATATAACAATAATGAGCTAAATGACACTTGATTGTGTCTATCAATAGGAACAGGAGAAAAACAGCTCCCCAACTAACTGTTGAATTTATTTCTACGCGTCAACATCCAATATCTGTTATGACTGTTAAAAGAAGTCTTTCTGTTTTGGGCTTAAAGGACGTGCATTGTATTTATATTAATCATCTATATATATATATATATATATATATATATATATATTAGCATCTGGAATGAACTGACCCAAACAGTTTGTGAGGTACCCCACAGTAGCCTGCAACCCCTCACAGAATTCCATGTGAAGCCTAGGTGGAGAACATTGATGAAGAATTTATTAAAAAAGCTTGTGGTGCATTCAAAGAGAGGGTTAACAATGTCATTCCCGAAGGCAGAGCTACTCTTGGTACCTAACAGATTGTCAATGTTCTTATCCATTAGAAATAAATACAGGTATTTAAGCTTTCATTTGAACCTTATTTCAGTCCTTAATGAGCCACCAATCCTTACAGTTAATTTAGGATGAAAATATCATTTTCGCTTACGATCGAATTCATCGCGATTCTTCTGTTCAACCTGGTGAGTAGTTTTACATTTTTATTGTTCAAAGTAGAGTCCAATAGTATTATAAAAAAAAACTCGGAGATTTCCAGTAAGGTATCTCTAATCCTGTTTTAGATAAAACACTTCAAATCTTAATCAAACAATTGGAAATTTTTTCTAGTACACGCAGTACATATACATATACATATAATATATATATATATATATATATATATATATATATATATATATATATATGTGTGTGTGTGTGCGTGCGTGTGTGTGTGTGTGCATACATACGTATATATATATGTGCATATATATATAAATACGTACATTCTATATATATATAAATACATACGCATATAAATACATATATATATATACACATATATGCAATATATATATATGAATACATATACATACATTCATATATATATATCAATACAGATATATATATATATATATATATATACACATCTATAAATACATATATATATACATATAAAGATTTACATATATGAATATATATATATATATATATAGAGAGAGAGAGATAGATATAGATATAGATATAGATATATTATTTATATATAAATATATCCATACATATATATAATTTCATATATATATATATATATATATATATATATATGAGAAAGTTAAGTTTTCGTTTTTTCCCAATTAAAATCTAACCCCGTGTGTGAAGTGATTTCCTCATGCAATCGGCCTACGAAATCGATCCCAGCATACGGCAACCTTGGAAATCCATACTGTAGGTTGAAATTGGGTAGACAGAAATCTTCGGAAGTTGTCAATTGTTGTCCTGACACGAAATCATAAGTCATCGTGACCGAGGTTTCGATACTTGTTCAAACTTTAGATCCCTCCATATCATGCTATTTCTCTCTCTCTCTCACTCTCTCTCTCTCTTTCTTTCTTTCTCTGTAAGAAATTGAAAGTAAACTTCACGCAGCATAACTTCAGAATAAACCATAGACGTTAAACAGTCGCAAATGTCTCTGAGCATGGTGTGCTCGCAAGTGAGGTAACTGGTCATTATATGAGCGAAGGGGAGGGAGGAATATAGAATATATCTTTTCATATTTTCATTCGCACACATGTATTTACTAGAAGATCTTGTCTACTCTATGTTCTAGCGTTTATATTGCGTTTTTGAAACTCAGCATGGAGTAATGGATAGCGGCTAGGTGCTAATACCCTTGGGGAAAGTATGAACCCTCTTCTTCCTCCAGCTATGGGTAAATGGCAGGATAGACAGGGTTCTGTAGTCTTGGATGGCAACTCGTCTAATGCAGAAAGAAATGGCAACGTACTGCGGTAAAAATCTGCCTCGTCAGTCATGTATCGAAAGATACATGATCGCCATTTATCACTCATCGCACATAACTGACTTAGGCAGCATAGACATCAAATTCAGCACCAATTTTCCATAGATTGGGTGATAAGTCTTTGCCGACATGCGCAATGAACCTATGACCTTTTAGTGATCTGGTAAACAACATTATTAATTCAAAATTTGGATAATATTTTTAGAAGCTCAAATCCATCGATTCTTCTCGACTAATTAATAACGCCTCTAATGCCGTTGACGGCTATGTTTTGCTCTTATGTTTGTGCATGAAGTCTATCTGGATATGGTCCAAACATCTGAAATATCCTAAACCCAGTTGCTTGGGTTTCATTTTAATTGGCACCATCTAGGAGAGACTTGACCTATGCTTAAATCGACACCATCCATCAGGAGGGTTATTCGTTTGAATTAGATTTTGTAATGTGTGCACTGTATTCAGAATGACCAAGCGATTATATTCTTCACATACAGGAATGTTTGTCTAGATCACATCGACCAAATCTGTCAACCCGATACAAATTATATTTAACTCATTGAAAAATCAATGAACACAATGGTCGAGATTAAGGAGAATATGATGAAACAGCTGCTGCAGGCAATTCTGGGTATGTGTGTCAGGTCCTGCTTCCAAAATTCATGTCAAAATTCGATATTGTCTTTCAATGTTAAATGACCAGAAGGTTTCTGAACAGACCGAGAGTATATACGAATTCCTTCGACCTTTTTATTCTAAAATGTTAGAGTGTGCCAGCAATGGTGTATTGGTTAGCGTTGTTTGTTTGCTTGAGCATGGGAAGTGTGTTCAATACTCATCTGGTGCCTCAAGCTTAATTCCCAGATTACATTACCTAACAAGAATTGATATCTCGTAAAACAACCAGCCTTTCTAGTCTATTTATTTTTAAAATTTCTTCTATGCTAGAATTAACACAATATCTTACTCAAGAGCCACTCAAAGTAAAATTTTACTGTTAAAATAGTAATGGTGTGTAATACAAATAAACGAGGAGGTGGCAGGAAATAAAGATTATGAGCATGAGGGCGATAGATAACGATCGACCCTTGATTTTAAGATGTTATGATTGAAATGTTCAGGGAATTACTGGAGCAAGAGACGCTTCCACAAAGCGACAGTTCTTTGGAAAAGCGGACTGGAACTTTTTATTTCATATGGAACACGAAAGAAATGACGGTGGTTCAACTATATGGAAGTGGCATGACTTGTCCTAACTGTAAATGAGCATCTGGAACTAAGGAATCGCGCTCGTGTGAACGTTTGCTGTGGAAAGATGTATCAGAGTAACGACGGACCTGTGATTTGAGTCATAGGCTGAAGATTTGAGCATAAGTCTTCTCCCATGTAAGCGCAAAAACGATTTTGAAGTCTGTTAATACTGGAAGGTGAAGATTGTGTGACGCCAGACAATATATGGCAGCAATACAGTATTGGTACTTCTTTTTCATAAATGTAAGCGTACCAGCTGTTCGGGGAAGAAACACCATTTTTTATTAACTAAAGTTTATTTATCTTTTTAGTTTCTTCATTGAATGTGGATAATGTAACTATATTTTTCTTTGTCAATATGACAAATTAAAATATAATTAAATTGAACTGGTCAAATTTAAGTACGTTTTTATGTCATTATTCAGTTTATGTAACTGAATGTTTGGCCGAAAAAAATTACTCTCACGAATTTGAAGCAATTTATTTGAGGTTTCATGTTGTTTGCTTGTTGAAATTTTTGAAATAGTCTCTCTTGTGAAATCATGCAGTATGAGGTCTTTTTAACGTCATTTTACATCCGCTTTGATGTGTTAAGGTGTAATTAATGGCATGTTGAGCAGCGATACTTTTGAAAGAGATATCATTATGCCATTTGCGATTTTTATTCCATTTTATTTTTTTGGAAGAAAATGTTTAGGCTGAAGTGATTCTAAACTCGAGTAAAAGGAAGAGAATCATTTGATTACAAGCTGAGAGAATTTTAAAGTGATGGCAAATGATTATAATTGTTAGAGATCGAACGCATTAGGTTGGAATAAAGAACAAATTAGATGCAAAGAAAAAAAAGGAAACTTGTTGCTAAATTTAGTGAATTAAAAAGTGTCAACTCAAAATGTGTAAAAGAAAGCTGGAAGAAAAAAATTAAAGAAAGAAAGACAGAAAAAAAATGGAAGGAAAGATATAGCAAAAAAAAAGACAAAGAGGAGAAAATAATGTATCGATAATGAAATTGAAACAAAGATCAGCAAAGAATATAGGAAAGTTTAAAACTGATAAAAGAGAAAAAAGAAAGAGAAAAAAGAAGATAAAAAGAAAAAGGGAAAGATCGAAATAGAAAAAGGGAAGAAAGGATATATATATATATATATATATATATATATATATATAAAAACAAAGAGAAGAAAAAAATAATGTACCAACAATGAAGTTGAAATTGGTGAAACATATCAGCAAAGAAGTTAGGAAAGTTTAAAAAGGAAAAGAAGAGGAAAAGAAAGAAAAATAGAAAGGAAGAAAATAAGAAAGAAAGAAGACAAAAGAAGAAAAAGACAAAGAAAAAAGAAAACGGAAGAAAGAGAAAATGAGAAAAAGGGAAAAAGAAGAAATAAGAAGAAAACGAAGAGAAAAGAAGAAATAAAAAGAGGAAGAAAAAGAAAAGAAAGAAAAAGAATAGAAAGTAAAATAAAAAGAAAAAAGAAAAAAGAAAAAAGAAAAAGAAGAATAATGAACATAAAAGAAAGAGAAAAGAAAGAGAAAAAGAAAGCAAAAGAAAGAAATAAAAAGAAATAAAAAGAAAAAGAAATAAAAAGAAAAAACGAAATAGAGCAAGAAAGATAGAAAATAGATAAAAAAGAAAGAAATATCGAAAGTAGAAAAAAGAATGGAAAATCGAAAATAGGAAAAGAATGAATATACAGATAGGTAAAAAGAAAAAGAAAATATCGATTTTATTATTTTATTGATTTTCATAGTAAAATCTATGAATATGAAATAAAATTTAAAGATTTATTAAAAAATATTTCGTCATAAAAGCTTTAACAAAAATTGATTAAAAAACAATTTACACACGTTTTTTTTCCTGCAAGTCAGCCAAAATTATGAAGATAGATTTAAAGCAGCCTTTATCCTTTAGACATAAAAAAAACTGTGGAAATAAAAAATAAAAAAAATTCGCCAAGAGAAACATTCTTCGTGGGTTTGAAATCATGCGTGATCCAGGCAGTATTGAATTCTCACTTTTAACGCGACAGAAAAGATCATAAAATAGATTCCTGTATATTCGAAAAAAGATGTGTTCTGTTCATTAAGAAATTTGAAACTGTTTTTAAATTAGATTGCCGGCTCCTTTAAGAGATAAGTAATGCAATGATTTTGTTATTATATGTACGAAATATTAAAAGGTACGTAAAAAAAAAAAAAGCTTCTTTTTTTACAATCTGAGAATAGGGCTATTTGGTATCAATGTTTATCAATGTTTGTATAAGTGAATGGCATTTTTTGGATGTTGGAATTTCGAATCGTTTCCCTTTTATTTCGACACAGCTGTATAACATCAGAAAACTGAAGATAATCTCGTAAATTAAAATAATTTTTACAACAGTGTTGATAGTATACAAATCTTTGACGCCATAGTAAATTTGTACAACTGATTTAATATTAATTTTATTCACCGTGTAAAAATTCGCATTGATTCTGTTGTAACTATTTTTATACTCCAGATTTATTGTAAATTGTTAAAATAATGCTTTTTTCTTCAAATCTTAACAAACATCGAACATTTTATTGCTTTTTTTCTCCTTCCCGTTTTTCATTGTCTAACTTTTTCATTGTTACGACCATGTCGTGAAAGTAATTCACACACTATATATATATATATATATATATATATATAGTTGTGAATTACTTTCTCTCTCTCTATCTATCTATCTATCTATCTATCTATCTATATATATATATATATATATATGTGTATATGTATATATATATATATATATATATATATATATATATATATATATATATATATATATATATATATATATATATATATATATATATATATATATATGTAGAGAGAGAGGTGGGGAATGTCTATTCTCTCTTTTCGTAGTAACTCCCTATATAAGATAAAAGCAAGAATGATATGTGAACTTAGCAAAAGAAATAAGTAAAATATAAATAAAGAAAAGGAAGGACGAAGTAGAATAGAAAAAAAAAATACAAAAAGGCTGAACGGAGGAAAAAATTAATCGCAAGAATACAACGAGGAAAAAGCAACAGAAAAAGAGAAAGTCAAATCACAAAAAAGAAGGAATATAAAGAGAAAGTAAGCATAGGAAAGATACAAAAAGTAGAAGCAAAGGAAAGACAGAAAAAAGAAGATGAAAAAAAGGAAAGAAAGAAAGAAAAAAGAAGGAAAGAAAATAGAAGTAGCAAATGAAACCAAGGTGGGAAGAAGAAGAAGAAGAAGAAGAAGAAGAAGAAGAAGAAGAAGAAGAAGGAAAGATACAAAGACGAAGAGTTAAAGGAATGAAGAAAGAAAGATGAAGCAAAAGAAAGAAAAAAAAATGCAAGAAACAAAGAAAAGAAAGGAAGACAGAAGACGCGAAGAAAGAAAGAAAGAAAGAAAGAGAGAAAGAGAGAAAGAGAGAGGGAAAAGAAAAAGAAAAAGGAAACAAGAAGAAGCAAGAGAAATAAATAGATACATAAAAAAATAAACAAAGAAAGAAAGTAAGAAGCCCAGGATAGAAAAAATGACGAATCAAAGGAAAGAAAGAAAAAAGTCGAAGAAAAGAAGATAAAGAAAATGACCAAGTAAAGAAGGAAAAACAGACAAAGCAAAGGAACGAAAGAAAAAAATAAGTCAGTAAAAGAAAATGATAGAAAGAAGAAGGAAAGATTTTGGGAAAATTATACAAAGATGAAGAATTAAAAGAAAGAAAATTTTTTTTTTTAAAATATAGCAATGAAAAAAAAATGAATATAAAGCAAACAAGTGAAGAATAACAAGATTCTTAAAAGATGAACGAAAAATGACACGATAAAAAGGATACACGGTATAAGAGAATTAAAGGATACGGTATAAGAGAATTAAATACTGGATAAGTTAAAGGACAGGAAAAACTGATGACGAAAACAAAGTTTCTTCATAGGCAAACACGGAGTGGAACACATTACGTTGAGTTTTTTTTTTTTTTTTTAACCTGAGTGATATCTGATCATTTTCAGATGTTGTTTTCATTATATAATTATGGTTAACACATATTTGGCGGAGGTGATTGCCCTATTCTTATTTTGAAAATAAATTAAAAAGAAAAAGAAAATAGACATTACATTTTTTTTTTTTTTTTTTTTTTTTGACCAATAAAATCCCATCAGAAAATTTATTGGATAAACAGTAATTACTAAGGAAAATATCGCCAAAATACTGGCAGAGGTAATTGTAGATCTATCACGTGTTATTTTTGGACCATTTAGAAAATAAAAATAATAACCCCCTTCAGCACTCCTGCAAATTCGGAAAAAAAAAAATTTTCGCGAGCCAGTGTGAAATTATTTTCTAACTAATGAAAACCTTGTATTCAAAAAGTGCACACCTCTATGTGAAATTTTGAATATGCCTTACGAATATAAAAATAGAAGCATACTGATCCTCGGGGTTTTGGAGGAAAGTTTGATCTAAACGTGCTCACACAGACACTCACGCACACACTTACAATGAAGACATGACAGCCAGCAACCGCTGACTAAGGTTTTGGCTACGTACTCACAAACACATTTGGCTGACAGTCATAAAGTAAGTCTGTCCACACAATTCACATGGCACTGCAGGCAGTGGCGTAGCTTAGTGGGGGGAAAAGGGGGCGGACCGCCCCGGGTGCCAGCACAGCAGGGGCGACACAATTTCACCCCCAACTAAATTTTTCAACTAAGGTGCCAAAATAGTCTGAAAACAGTGGTGGAGACACAGGGTTTCGCAGGCGGGCATATGACCCCACAGAAATAATTTATGACACCCCACTTTTGTCCCCCCGTCAGAAATTTTCTAATAAAATGTCGGGAAATTTGTGAGTAGGAAAAATAGCAATGTATTCAGCTTTCATGTGTTTCAGTTGCTACAATCTTGGTTACTAACAATTGAGACATTGTTGTAACATTTTATCGGATGATATGGTGTTTTAACTCTGCATCATTAATAACAACAAAGCGAAATACGAAGCCAAAAGTGCAACAATTTCAGTCTTGAAATATATCTACTAGTGTTGGGAAATCAATCGGAATCGAGAATCGGAAAAATCGGAAGTTTTTGGGGTATCGGAAACGGTATCGGAAAAATTTGTGCCTATTTTCCGATTTCAAAAACGATTCTTTTAAATTTTTAACTTAATTTTCCATTATTGTTACTAATGATAAATATTTATTGTTTTTTAAATTATCACAAAAACTAAAATCATAATAACATCAAAATACGATGTAAATTTATTTTACTTGTATAAAGAAAAACAAAAAAAAAAAAACTTTGCATAAATTCTCTAGGTAACCTCTAAAACAGTTGAATGCAGTTGATTTACAATGTTCTGAAAAATGCTTAAAAATTAAATAGAACATTTTTGTACCCAGAAAATGATACAACGGAAAATTGGACACCGGAAAATTAGCAACAGAAAATTACGTCAACCATGAGCCAGTCTAGACTGTCGGATCTGGCTGTGCTGTCCATTGAAAACGAGCTTACAAGACAAACAGATTTTGACGATGTCATTGACCAGTTTGCCACAATAAAAACATTCATTCTAAGACCATAGTATCGAATGTCATTCTTTTGTGTATTGTCGTGTTTTGTATTTAGTTGTTCTGTAAGTGAACAGTTGCATTTTAAAAAAATTTTGATTTGAACTGATTATTTTGTGGTATTGGATTTTGTCTTGGATCATACATGTAAACAGTAACGTACCGGTCAGTAGAGTAAAGTAGAGGTAGAGCATGTATGAAAATTTACCTACAGCTAACCATTCAGCATAGGGTGAATCGGGGTCATTGGGGTGACATTTGAGCGGACAGCCCCGGGTGAGGTTTACTATAGCTCCGCCACTGACTGCAGGCACTTAATTATTTTATAAAACAGACTTCACTGGAAGGAAAATTGAACATTTTGTTTCAATTATATATTTCTGAGAAGAATATATAAATGTTATCTAAACTGAGGTTCTGCTTCTACTTTTCTTTCAGCGAATAACATTTGTTAAGTCACATTTAAATGATGTGTTGGTAAATATTTGGAATCCCGACCTTCAGTAAGTAACAAAAAAACCTCGGTAGACGGATCACAACAACGTCACATATCCCCAAATAAGTCCGCAATGTTGCAAAAACCGTTGGAAGGCGTGGTGTCGCTGATGCTACGGAATAGGCTAAGGAATTTGAAATTATAACTGAATTTTTATTAAGCTACTGTAACTTATATATTAAATAATATTTTATCTCTCGTTCCGTTTCTATGTATATATATATGTCTATCTATCTATCGATCTCTGAATATTACATGTTATATATTTACACACCGACCCAATTTATGTCTACGCCCACGACAGAAGACATAGATGAAAAACTGTTTTATTTGACTGATCATTGTTTGCAATCCAGGAGAGCGTTCACCCGTATCATACGACTGATCAGGCGGTGGATTCTGTTCCCATTAAGAGTAAAAATACAATGATTTTTAGTGTTATGCCATGAGACAAATGGAAATGGACCCCATGAAAAGCTCCATTGGCTCAAAACCACGAATATATCAGCCGCTGAAGGTCAGTTTATCAATGTGTGAGTAGTATTCACATTATATAGAATAATACACTGCTTTATACCTTCCAGAATAACGCAAACACTAAGTTCTATTAATTCAGTAAATTTATCATAAATTTTTACTGACATATACGATTGATTCTTCTTTCTGGAATATGTACATATTTTTAAGATGCTGTAGAACGAGTGGCCATGGTTAATTGTAAAAAAAATGGCAGAAATTTAAAAAAAACAAAAACAAGATTGACAAAGTTTACGATAAACAATAACAAAAAAAAAACGAAAACAAATAAGAAAAATGGTATAATTCAAACAAACAATAAATGCAAGACAAATTAACAGTAATAAGTCAAATCAACACTAATATGCAGAACATTCACAAATTAAGAAATGCCTTGGCCACACAAGAGCAAATTTAGATAAATGAACGTAGCGTTCTAACTTCAAGACTGAGTCATATGAAGCCTTCAACCGTTTTAATGGCCAGGTAGAAATTCCAGTATTCATTTGTGTGCTTCTCCCTATAAATTGGGTTGAAGAAGGTTTTTTGCAGTCTTATCCAGAAAACATTACAAACAAACAAAGAAAAACAACCGAAATTCCAACTCCCTCAACAGCTAGAGAATAGATTTAAAAGTTTCCATTTTTGTCCAGAATAAGCGAAACCTTCACGTTTTACACGTTTTACACGTTTTACACACTCGACATTTCGCAGTCCACATTTAAACAGATTCTTTGATAAATACCTTGTCTTATGTCTATCTCTCTTTCTCTTCGGGTTACGTTGTTCTAACCACCCTATAGTTTCATCCCTCCTCACCGATGAAATATCAAAGCCCTTAAAGCAAGAAAGCGAATAACAAAAGCTATATGTCTCAAGATTACACTTGCACTTCAGCTTCAAGTGGTGGGGTTGGATCATTGAAGAACCTCACCAAAATTCTTTATGATGAATCATTAAAACCATTATGAACATGTTATGTTCTTTTCCAGTGGCCTTAATTTCTCAGCCATCGAAGACTGATATAATAAATGAAGACTCTTTATTTTGGGGTTGTTTTTTGTTGTTATTGTTTTTTTTTTTTGTTTTTTAACGTGGCTAAATTTCAAATCTAGGTAAATAAACTCAGTGCAAGTTCTTTGTCAATAGCAATTGATAAATATCTTTATTGTTTCTTCCTCATTTTTTTTTTGGGGGGGGGTTCTCCACATACGAGCCTTTTCCTCACTTCAGTAAAAGAACACCTGCTATAAGCAGGTAGGTTCGTCGAGATAAAAACTTTCCTACTTTGGCTCATATTACTTTAATATGGGAGTATATGCGATTAGATATTAGTAATAATGATAATGAAAAGAGAAAATGCAAAAAAATACAAAGGAGATATTATCCCTGAATATATAATAATAATAATAATAATAATAATAATAATAATAATAGTAATAATAATAATGGTAAATTTCTTTAAACAGAGCAAGGGAACATGGAAAACCACATTATACCTCAATCGCACCAGAGGCACTACCACCTCCACCGACTGAATAACCAACAAGGAATCTTTCAAGCGGAATCCTTATCACACCCTTCTGTTTTGTATGCCCTTAACTCCCATTACGCATGAACTAAACAACAGTAGCTATGGTTACTAACTAAACAAGAAAGTACCCAATTACCTACTCTACATGGCTGATCTCCAACTCTTTACGAAATACGACAATGCGTGGAAGGGCCTTCTCAATATTCTCAGTGACGACATGGGTATGGATTTCGGATTAGATAAATGTTCAAAAATAGCATTCAAGAAATGAAGAATTACAGAAATAAACTCAATGGATTTAGATTTTGTCACAAAGACTAGGGGATTGGAACAAGAAGAAGCCTAAAAGAATTAGTAGAGGATATGTAACACGAGATTACCAAATGAAGGAGAAATTAAGAAAGGGGTACTACAGGCTTGTGCTTCTGGGTACTGAATACCGAGCAGAATTCAAAAAACAGAATATCAGCCATAAACACTTTGGCTGTCCCTGCGGTGCAATACAGTTTCAACATCCTTAATTGGACCATAGCTGATATTAAGCGAATGTACACCAAAACGAGAAACCTTCTTACCTGCCACCGGATGAACCATCCCAAAGCTGATGTTGATCGCATGTATGTGCCCAGATCCGAAGTAGGCAGAGGATTATTTCAACTAGAACGATCTTACTAAACTACAACAATTGACCCACAAAGATACCTAGAAATTACAGAAGACTAGATGATGTTCTATGCCAAAGAACATGAAAGTAGTAAGCGATTGTATTCAGTAATAGAGGAAGCCAAAAAGCTCAAAATGGATGGTACGAACACCAGCCGAATGATGTCACAAATGGTGGTGGAGTGTGGAATTTCCCAATTCGCACAGACAAGAAAATTAATGCAAGTAGCCCAGATATAGTCATAAAAGATTTCAAAAAAAAGGAAAACCTGCCAATTAATTTATATGACTTGAGTTCAAATTAGAGTTTCAAATGGGTAGATAAATACAAATAAAGAATAATACACCTATTGAAGCTGAAAAATACTTAAAAAGCAAAGGCAAATGTAACCGACCATATACAGAAAAGATGGCAAGATAAACAGCTTTGCGGCCAATACTCTTCGAGTATCAAACAAACTGATGTAGACAAAGCCCGTACCTCTCAATGGCTATGTTGTGCAGGGTTGAAAGCTGTAACCGAAGGTTTTTATTCTTGCTGCACAGGACCAATGCTTACTAACTAGAAATTACAGAGCACACATAATGAAAAATTGTGTTATCCCAAATTGAAGATTCAGTGATAAATATCAAGAAACAATTGACCATCTTGTATCAGGTTGCACAGTTTTAATACCCACTGAATATAAAACACGGCATGACAGAGTGGGCTAATATCGTCACTGGATAATCTGCAACAATTACAGAAATGAAACTGCAAGAAATTGGTAGGAACAACACCCAGACACGGCTACAGAGATAGAATCTGTAACTATTTTATTGAACTTTACAATAGACAGAGACATATCAAACTAATCGTTCTGACATCGTGATTAGAGACCGAAAAGCCAAAATGTGCCGTTTTATTGACATGACAGTTCCTTCAGACTACAATTTATCTTTGAAGATCTTCAAAAAAACTATGAAAATACAATCGAAATCTTAAAAGTGTGGCGCATGAGGATATTAACAATTCCAGTTGTAGTTGGAACCCTCGGATTGATTGGAAAAGATTCCAATAGACTCAATTAAGGAATACTTGGTAGCTCATGACTTAAAGAAATACAATAAAAGTGTTCTCCCAAGTACAAGTACCTTACTAAGGGCTTTCACTGAGCAGTTTTGAAAAAAAAAATTCACATATTTTAGATAGATGCTGTCATTATTTTTTTTTCAAAACTGCTCAGTGAAAGTTGTCATGATGCGATTTCTGACTTTACGTTTCTGCTCGGGGGAAAGAAATCAGTATACACCATATACCAAAGGATATAAAATAATAATGACAATAATAATAATAATAGCTACAAAATCTCTAAATAAATATACAATGTATCTATATGAATTTGTATACTTGGAAAATAAAACAGAAAACGATCATTATATTATATATATATATATATATATATATATATATATATATATATATATATATATATATATATATATATTGACATATGACATCAACTCATATAATGATCGTATTATTCCAAGAATTGGTAGCAAGTTAATGTGTCATTAACTTTTGTTAGCGAAGTGATTTCGCCATTAATCACATTAACATCAGTAGAAGTAAACACAAATGTGCCTGAGCGAGCGTCTGTAATAGGGATTTACTAGCCCTCCTAGTAGAATGGTATCCTCGAATATGAGTATCCTGCTATTATATATATATATATATATGTGTGTGTGTGTGTATGTATGTATATATATGTGTGTGTGTCTGCATATTTGTTAGCGAAGTGATTTCGCCATTAATCACATTAACATTGTAAATTAATTCTTTGTATAAACTGTTTCTTTATATATATATATATATATATATATATATATATATATATATATATATATATATATAGAGAGAGAGAGAGAGAGAGAGAGAGAGAGAGAGAGAGAGAGAGAAATAGAGAGAGTTTTCTCCATTAATCACATTAACATTGCTAATTAATTCTTTGTATAAATTGTTTCTTTATGATATATAATCTGCACACTTTAGTATATGCATATATACGAAAATATGCACCCTATTCGTAACATATCTGTTGTCAACACAAATAAAATAGAATCATCTACATGCAAAAAAAAAAGTCTATAAATAATGGAAGCCTTATTAATAAAAAATAATTAAAAAAAAACAACAGTTAATAATAGCAACTATGAACATGGGCACAATATTTTGTCCGTGTTTTGTAAAATGAAAATATTCTATAAATGCATACATGAAACACACTATTTCTTATTTAACAGTAAAATTATTTCATCCTAGAAAATGGCTAAATGTATAGCCGAAAGCACTCGGAATAAAACAACATTCGGACAGGTTTTTATATAATTTAACATCTGAAAAGAAAAAAAAGTGTTAGATTTCATGAAAAAATCTAAATCAAAGCATCTTGTTAGAAAGAAAGATTGCTGCCTAAATACACAAATATACATATCTATGTTTGTGTGTGTGTGTGTGTGTGTTTGTGTATGTGTGTAGCTCAGCCGAAAATTTGTAGGAATTTTAATAATACTGATAAAATATATTTTAAAACAAAAAAGCTAAAAGAATAGCAAACCCCCCCCCCAAAAAAAAAACAAAAAAAAACGAGAGTAACAATTTTTTTTATTACGGTAAAATGGTAATATCGACAAAAAAAAAAAAAAAAAAAAAAAAACACCAGAAAAAAGAAGCGTAACCAGTTTATATATCTTCTCTCGTTAAAGCTCAATCGAGGACGTGACATGTACACAGCGACTGAAATAAACGCAAAAGCCAAAGTCGACTTAGATCTATGCCTAAAAAAATTCTACATTTTACAGAGAGGTAGCTGATAGGACTTTATATAAATAGATTCTAACACCTTCAAATGGAATTTGGAGTTGACCTTGCCCCTTTGACTATATCGACGGAGGTTTCAATAAGCGTACTGCAGATTGAGGGTTGCTGCAAAAATTTATTCAACATTCTGTTCGATAATAATCCTCAAATTAAGCGAGTGTTTGGGCAGCGTTTGGTAGATACAGATGCGCATGTTTATAAAAATGTCAGCTATTATTTTTTTGTTGACAAAAATAACCTGTTACAATTTTCATGAACATGGCAGCGGCGTCACACGTAAATAAAATATAAT
Source organism: Acanthosepion lycidas (assembly GCA_963932145.1). Classification (NCBI taxonomy): domain Eukaryota; kingdom Metazoa; phylum Mollusca; class Cephalopoda; order Sepiida; family Sepiidae; genus Acanthosepion; species Acanthosepion lycidas. The sequence goes on along the minus strand of OZ010587.1, from coordinate 62,180,446 downwards.
TTCCAACGCACAAGTTCTGTGATATAAATTTAAAACAGTGGATTGAACGAAATTATGAAATTATAATAGAAAATTAGCTTTTCCTGTCGACATGATAAGAATGCATAATTTTCTTACGACAAATATTTGACAGATCCTGTTGTTTACACTTCTTTCAACTCGCGTTTTCTCCCTTCCAAAATGAAAAAAAAAAACACACTAAATGATAAATAGCAACTCTAAACAATAAATAGATATTTAATAAGATTTGTTGTATACAACAGATTGTCAAATAAAATGACATTGCTGCACCGGTTGTATCTGACTGTTAAATGGACATCTGCTTCTTTGCATTTGACAGCCTCTATTTAAAATAGGCCCTAAAAAGATTGTTTGCAGCAATGGAAATAAGTACATATATCTCAACCACGGGATATGTTTTTCTTTCATATTCTCTCTCTATATTCACGGTTAAATAAATTGACATTGCTGCACCGGTTGCATCTGACTAATCATGTCCTTATCACTCTCTCTCTCTCTCTCTATATATATATATATATATGTATATATATATATATATACCATACAGTTCTTATCTATCTATCTATCTATCTATCTATCTATCTATGTAAGTCTGTTCATATCTATCTATCTATCTATCTATCTATCTATCTATCTATCTATGTAAGTCTGTTCATATCTATCTATCTATCTATCTATCTATCTATCTATCACAATATGTTATTATTTCTATCTCACACTCTATTTGTCTATCTAGTCTTCTTTTCTTTATCGATCTATTCCTCCAAATTTCTGTTCAGCTATCTATTCCTTCCTTTCTGTTCATATTACTCCCCAACTTCTCTCTCTCTCTATATATATATATATGTGTGTGCCTGCGTGTGTGCGTGTGCATTTCATTGAAATGTGCATCAAAGAAGGATTGCTGCCTAAATACACTCACACACACATGCATATATATATATGTGTCTGTGTGTGTATGCGCGCTTGTGTTTGTGTTTATTACTATAAATGTTATATATTTAGTGAATACATGAGTTCTTTAACAGTAAAATTGTGAACTATCGGCTTGTGCTAACAAAATTATTAGTAAAGAAATGTGCTCTTCATATCTACCCCAAATTTGCTTTCCCAGGATAAAGTTATGATGGTTCAATCCCTGTCGAGAAATGTGTTTTCTTTGAATAACTTTTCCAATACCTTGACCAATGAACATTGATTTAATTGTTTGAAAAAAAAATGGTTGAGCCTTCTAAAATATTTTTGTATCCACTAAAGTAAATCTCATATATATATATATATATATATATATATATATATATATATATATATATATATATATATATATATATATATATATAAATAATCGGTGGTACTCACTTGCAAAAACCTCAGATAGCTCAATTTGCAGTAGAACAAATCGGTACCCGTAGGAAAAATAGGATATAAAAAAATGAAAGAACCAAGAACATTAAATCATTTTTTTTTTGTCTTTTGGTGTTCAATAAAGTACATCTCCCCACATTGTTGTTTGACTTTATTTATATTTTTTGTCATGTGGTCATGGTTATTTTTGGTTTTAGCTATAAATTCTCTTGGCGATTGACGTTGCATTTAATTTTTTTGATATGGTAGTTATTAAGGAAGCAAAGAAACGGAAAAGAGGTCCATAGAATTGTTGAAGTAGAAGTGGTACCACCTGTTAGGATCTTAAATTTATGCAAATAGTGTACCCCAAACTGCCCTCAAAACATGAAAATATCAAAACAAACATTACAAAAATTACCAGTAATACATTTTGATAGTAAATTTTTAAAAAATACCGAAAATACATTTTGATAGTAAATTAAAAAAAAAATACCAAAAATACATTTTGATAGTAAATTTAAAAAAATACCAAAAATACATTTTGATAGTAAATTTAAAAAAATACCAAAAATACATTTTGATAGTAAATTTTAAAAAAATACCAAAAATACATTTTGATAATAAAATTAAAACAAATACCAAAAATACATTTTTATAGTAAATTTTAAAAAATACCAAAAATACATTTTGATAGTAAATTTTTTAAAAATACCAAAAATACATTTTTATAGTAAATTAAAAAAAATACCAAAAATACATTTTGATAGTAAATTAAAAAAAAATACCAAAAATATATTTTGATATTAATTTTTTTAAAAAATACCAAAAATACATTTTGATAGTAAATTAAAAAAATACCAAAAATACATTTTGATAGTAAAATAAAAAAAATACCAAAAATACATTTTGATAGTAAATTTTAAAAAATGCCAAAAATACATTTTGATAGTAATTTTTTTAAAAATACCAAAAATACATTTTTATAGTAAATTAAAAAAATACCAAAAATACATTTTGATAGTAAATTAAAAAAAAATACCAAAAATATATTTTGATATTAATTTTTTTTTAGAATACCAAAAATACATTTTGATAGTAAATTTAAAAAAAATACCGAAAATACATTTTGATAGTAAAATAAAAAAAATACCAAAAATACATTTTGATAGTAAATTTTAAAAAATACCAAAATTACATTTTGATAGTAAATTTTTTAAAAATACCAAAAATACATTTTTATAGTAAATTAAAAAAATACCAAAAATACATTTTGATAGTAAATTTTTTAAAAATACCAAAAATACATTTTTATAGTAAATTAAAAAAATACCAAAAATACATTTTGATAGTAAATTAAAAAAAATACCAAAAACATATTTTGATATTAATTTTTTTTAAAAATACCAAAAATACATTTTGATAGTAAATTAAAAAAATACCAAAAATACATTTTGATAGTAAATTAAAAAAAATACCAAAAATATATTTTGATATTAATTTTTTTTAAAAATACCAAAAATACATTTTGATAGTAAATTAAAAAAATACCAAAAATACATTTTGATAGTAAATTAAAAAGAAATTACCAGCAATACATTTTATACAAAAACAAAATCACTAAAATTCGCAAGAAAATAATATTTCGGTATTAAATGACCCATAAGGTGTTGATATGCCGTTAAACAAACAAAACCAAACCAAACCATAAAATCAGAAAAATGACGGTTGAGATGTTTGCAACACATAATGAGAAAAGAAGATCCGGAAAGATTGAAACTCCCAACACAATGAAGGCAATCGGAAGAGATGAAAACAGGAAGTAACTTAACTAAACAACTTCTGTAAATGGATGAAAAAACGATGATGTTATAATAGCATAAAGAAAAACCTTCCTTATAAAAGGAAAAGTGGAGAGGCATCATCGTTCATGTCCCGTAGAGGGCTGACTCAGAGAAAAAGATGAATCTGTGTAGAGTTTTAATGTATGAGTATCTTTCTTAAACAGAAAATATATTCCACTGATCGTTATAACCAAACAGGACTTGATGGCCTTGAGCACTGTAAAATGAACCCCGTAAATGATATCTTCGAGCCGGCTCGTATTTTATCAGGTTATTCATTGATTTTTTGGTTATTACACATAATGAACGCTGTTATTATATATATATATATATATATATATATATATATATATATAACTAGCAGCATGGCCCGGCGTTGCCCGTGCTTGATTCAAAAATTGTGCGACTCATACAGAAATCGCTATCACTTGACTTAAAATATTTTTGCCCTTCCTTGCCTTTAAAAGAGTGCCCTTTGCCGTGCTGATGTTGCTATATGCCTTACTTCTTGCCTATCTCACACTGCGAATTTTTTCTAAGCTCTATACTAAAAATTAACTCTGTTACGAAAAAAGAACTAAACAAAATGAACACAAAACGATCAGCTTTAAAAAAGGACTCGTAACTGGAAAATCCGAATGAAAAAAGAATGTTTACAACAATTACTTTTTCACATCTAACCCAGTTCTGCGGAATCAGAACGTTGAGTCTAAGCAAGTGAAGGAGCCAACTGGAGTAAAGTGCCATGCAGATTTAAATTTTTCCCACTTGTGACGAATGCAGCTATCGATTTTTTTGCATGCTAGCATGTTAGTTAACATTCGTGTCAGTCAGCTGTCGGCTCCCACGCTGGCCAATAGAATCTTCCTGCCTATTCGTGGCTGCCAACTATAGGCTCTCACTCTGGCCAGTAGAAAATGGCCGCAAACTACATGAAAACTGCCGTAGAAGCATAAAAAATCGATGATTTCCTCTATCGATAGGAGTTGAGAAATGCAGAGTCGGTCTTGGCCTGTTCGCTTACTTGGAGCATGTGCATGGAAATTTTGGTGCAAATCCATCGAAGATTGCGGCCGTGCATTCGTTACACACACACACACGCACACACACACCCACACACACACACATCCTGTCTTTTATAGATAAATATTATATGTAATTGTTATATAATATTTGCCATTGTTATTATATATTGCATATTTTGATTATATATATAAATTGATTATTACACATACTGAACATTAGCATCTGTTTATTCACATACATTTTTCGGCAACATGATATACCTATTATTCTACACAGGCAATACATTTATGTATACTCGAAGTGTGCGTAGATTAAGTAAAAGGTTCATTTCGGAATTCGCAGTAGGTTACCCTGGTCAATATACGGCTGAGGAAGTCCGGAGAGCACAACGACCTAAACGCTGTATTAATAACAACAAAGATGAGGACAATAATCAAAATACCAGGTGTAACAGCAAAATTGTCCAAATCGTGAAACAGCATAATTGTCCATACCACTGAAAAAAATACTAACTGGATTTCTTTTTTTTTCCAGATATTCAGATAAGACGTTTAGGCATCTTGACACCATTTGTTGTAAGAATCACTGAAAACATTTTGAGTTATTCAGCTAGAAAGATATCAGGTTGAAATCGTTTTGTCTCAGCCCCTGTCTACTTAACTGAGCAATGTTGAGCGAAAAAAGCTCATTCAATAATGGTACCAACATTCATAATCTCGGTTCCATCTTCAAATCCATTAAAGAACCATCAAGAGAACAGGGAATAATTTAAAACAAAAAAAGGGAATAGTAGAGAGTAAAACTGGATCAGGAGGTCACAAGAAGAAGATGGATCAACATTTCAACTTAGAGCTAAAGAGATCAATTAGAAAAGATCCATAACAATCAATAAGACGTTTGGCACGTAAGAGCGGAGTTTCAGCTATGACAGTTCAAAGAGCCGTGAAAAAGGACTTGAAAGTGAAACGTCTCAGGCAACTTGTTACTCCAGGACAGAAAGAAGGTTAGAAATGGCGAAGTTCATCTTGAATGAGATGGAAAATGATCCTGAAATAATCTATATATATTTTAACTTAATTTTAATCCTTCAGGAGCATCCGATCGTTAGCTATGATTAATTAATGATGAACAGGTCATTTTCGTTTATAGTCGATTCGTCATGATGCTTCTGTTAATCTTGGAGAATAATTATACATTCTTATTGCTCACTGTACACTCCAACATTGTTACAAAAGCCTCGGAAAATTACAGTAAGTTATTTTTAATCATTTCTAAGATACAACGGTTGAAATTTTGCTTTTACATGATTTGGACAATTTTGCTGTTACACTCGGTATAAATCGTGCAAATATCTGTTCATAACTTTCGTTATATCCCTCTAGTGTTATAGTCAATATGAGTTATCACCTAATAACTTGGGAAGGTAAAGATTCGTGAGGGTGTTAAAACGCACGTCATAGATATGACCCCTTCGAATGACATATGCCGGGTCGGTTCACAATGTATTGATGTGTGCTCAAGGCAATCATGTAAAAGGTAGTTTGTTGATTCGTATGCTGTGGCTTATGTCATTCCTAAGGTTGTGTTTCGACAATCTATAGATATCTTTCTCGAAGAAAGTCATTTTTTCTCGTTATTCCTGTTTAGGCTTCGGGGTTCTCGGGCAATGTTAAATAATTTTGTAATATTGAATTTTTTTCCTTTTCACTGTCTTCTTCTATCTCTCTGTTTGGTGATATGATAAATAAGCCATTGTGTTTTGACTTTCCTATCAATTTCAACTTCTGTTTCTCGCCCTTTCGCCTGATAAAAAAAAAATATGGCATCAACGACTCTGTCAATTCTTCCCTACCTATATATATATATATATATATATATATATATATATATATATATATATATATATATATATATATATATATGAATGAAATATTCTATCATTCTCTCACTCCCTCTCTCTGTCGATCTATGCGTGTATAAATATATATTGTCTGTCTATCTATCTATAAATATATGTATTATCTCCATCCCTCTCTCTCTCTATATATATATATATATATATATATATATATATATATATATATATATATATATATAAATCTATGTCTATGCGTGTATAAATATATATTATCTATCTATCTATCTATCTATATGTATATATACAAAAGAGAAAGAACAGATGGATTAAAAATCCAAAGTTCTTAGCATTTATTTTTTTTAAATGTGCTCAATACAAAGTAGAGCAAAATATTATTATAAAATTTTTATTATAATAAATTACAATAAAAACATTTTATGTTTTATTGCATAATAGATTTGTAGAATATATATATATATATATATATATAGAGAGAGAGAGAGAGAGAGAGAGTGAGAGAGAGATAGAGAGAGAGAGAGAGTTACGTCCAGGAAGTTTACCCTTTTCAATTTAGTACAGACAAAAAGGGTAAACTTCCTCGACGTAACTCTAGATTTAGCAAGCAACACATACCAACCTTATAGAAAACCAAATACTAACCCCTTATATATACACCCGAAGCCAAACCACCCTCCATCCATAATTAAACATATACCCTCATCAATAGAAAATAGAATTAGCATTAACTCGGCTAACAAACAAATATTCCAAGAACACAATAGCTTCTATAACACTGCCCTAAAAATAGTGGTTACAAAAATGCAAACATTAACTATAGAAACAATTGCACTGGCCAGAGGAAAAAAACAGGAAAAGAAAAATCATTTGGTATACCCGTCCGTTCAACTAAATGGTTAGTATTAAACTAGGACAGAAATTCTTAGCTTTAATTGATAAACACTTCCCCACCAATAGTAGGCTTAGTAATATATTTAATAAGAACACCCTAAAATTGAGTTACAGCTGCACTGAAAATGTAGAAAGTATAATAAAAAAACACAATAATAAAATCCTGAACAAACCTCCATGCCTGAATAATATTAATAATAGCCCTACACTTAATTCAGACAATAACAGTGAAAAATTGTGTGATTGTAGAAACCCAGAAGACTGCCCATTAGAAAATAAATGCTGCATCAAATCTGTGGTATACCAATGTACTATCTCATCCATTGAGAGTCCTAATACTAATATGATATACATTCGGTCCACGAAGAATGAATTTAAAGCTAGATGGAGGCAGCATAAGTGCTCTTTCAACAATATAAATAAAAGAAATCAGACTTCTCTATCTAAATATTTTTGGCATCTGAAGGAAATAAATAGGACACCTAAAGTAAAATGGAAAATTATAAACAGGACTAGAACCTGGGATGACCCATGCCCTTTGTGCCTCCATGAGAAACTGCACATTATCAAGTTTCTAAATAATAAAAATCTATTAAACAATAGACATGAGTTAATATATGCATTGAATAATTAGCTTAAAAACAAACATACAATAAAATAACTTTTATAATCCATAGCCCAAATAAATAGTTTAAATACCCTACAAATAAAGATAACCCTTTATGAAGTCGTCAGAAAACAAATGTGACGGCAGTTTTTATATACACAAATCCCTTTCATAAAGAAATAAAATAAATAAATAAATAAATCTCCATAGACACGTAAAACAGACTAGGCGAAAACATCTTCCGTTTTAAATTTAGACACCCCCACCTTACCCTGACTTGACATCTATGAAAGTAACTCTGTACTGATACAAATTACTAACACCTAACACCCCTAACTATTTAAACAATTCGCCCTGGCTGTTACCATGGAAATTTTGATTTCAATTATGAATATGCTATTAAAACACGTAAATTTCAGAAATAAGTTATTCAAAAAAAAAAAAAAAAAAAAAATTCGCTTGAAGATAGAACAGAGCTTACGTTAATTCAATTTAATTCAAATAATTATATTGAAGTTTCCGGCTCTTGTTTTGAAACATGAGACCTCTTATGTAGCGTGTTGGAATCATATTTTTAAATAAATAATTATATTTATGATCTACTTTTGTATCGAGCACTATTTTTTATAATAACAAAATACTAAAGAACTTTGGATTCTTTACCTAACCAGTTCTTTCCTATTTTCTATATATTTTCACACACACTCACACACACACACACACATATGTATATATATATATATATAAGTATACATATATATATATATATATATATATATATATAATTATTTTTAAAAAAATATGATTCCTTCGCTTCATAAGAGTTCTCATGTTTCATATATATATATATATATATATTATAATATATATGAAACATGAGAACTCTTATGAAGCGAAGGAATCATATTTTTCTTAAAAATACTTCAAAAAACGACATATTACTCATTATTTTGTCAACTATATATATATATATTTGTGTGTGTGTGTGTGTGTGTGTGTGTGCAGATATGTGGAAAAGAAAAAGAAAAGTATAGAATGATATTCTCAAATAAGACGGCAAAAAATAAATAACAACCAACAAAAATTAATATAAATACCAAAAAATTGAATAAATAAAATCAAAAGAGTTCATTTCAACGATTCCATTATAGACTGGCAATGTCCTCTGGAACTGGCGGGCTCTTGGATGAATATCACATCAAGAAAGATTTGGTGACGCCAGCATTCCAAATAGGAGTGGCTATATTTAAATCAAGCCGTACTGGTCTTAGGGCAAGATAGAATTGCCAAAATTCGTATCTCCCATTATAAATAGATAGATAGACAGACAAAGAAATTTTTTTAAAAAAATCTGTCCTTTGTGGTTTCCTTTCTTATATGTGCAAAGTTACTTCGGGAAGTGAGCAATCAAGGCTCTCCACAATTTCCTGTTCTTTGTAGCTCTGAGTAAATTTTGTCTTTTTACTATCTCTCCTAAACCACGTTTATTCACCCGCATACGCAACCTCCTTAGTCAAGATATACACTATTTTCCTCTGTACCTCTTGACTTCAAAATGTCCTGTGAGTCAACAATTTTCCAAGCCTTCTTACCTCATTATGTGCTCTAGAAATTTCAAATTTTTCTATTCTGATGTTACGTATAGGTGTCTTTTGTTTCCATATTCATTAAAACTTCATTGTCACTCACATGTTCAGTTCATAGTATTCTCAGCATCCTTCTGTAGAGCCATATTTATGTTGCTTCAAGTCTTTGTTTCGTCTGTGTGGAGATTGTCCAACATTTGCTGCCATATAGGTGGACGGATATTATGCAGCAGTTTCGTAATCTTTTCTATATTTCTAATGAAATTTTCCTATTTCTTAAAATTTGCTTAGCTTTTGAAAGGAATCTTTCGCTATTCCAAATGTCCCTTCCGACTTCGTTGTCACACTTTCCGTCTAGTGTTAAAACACTTCCTAGATATTTGAATTGTTGCACATATTTGATTTTGCTATTTTCAATTTGCTTATTGAGCTGTTCCTTTCGCTCACAACCATGCATTTTTTTCTTGCAATTTATAGTTAGTCCTTTCTTCTTGCTTTCCTTCACTACCTTCCGTAAAGATTTCTTGTAGTTACCTTTCTGTGTCTGCTTTCAACACTGTGATATCTCAAAATTGTGGCCGCCAATAATATATCATTGTAGGACTTTTAATGTCAGAAAAAATGTATCTTAAATCCAAATTAGAAACTACAAGTTTTCCCTTACGAAATTATACCCCTAGAGTCTAACTCACTTTCCCTCCTTCCCCGGCAGACCTCTATTTAATTCTTGAAGAATTCTCCCGGTGCCCTGCGCAGCTTCGTCATTACGGGCCTATGGATGGCTCCTCCATCTGGAAACAAAGAGCAATATACCCGTGCTAGAGTGAGCTCCTTATATACTCGATCTGTGTCAGGGTTAATTTTTCCTTTTACCCGAGGTCAAGCGGGTTAACAAGGGGATCTGATTTCCGGACGCACACTCGTATATATATATATATATATATATATATATATATATATATATATATATATATATATTGAATCTGTCTATATTTTATGAAATGAATGATTATGTACACTATTTACATTATTTTGACTATTGTGCTCTTCATCGACATATTTATTACAACGTTTCGGTCGTTGTGAGCGAAATAAAGGGTTCGATCGACATTCCAACCACATGGAGGAGGCCGGAGCGGCCGAAACGTTGTAATAAATATCAGAACAATAGTCCGAATAATGTAAATAATATATATATATATATATATATATATATATATATATATATATATATATATATATATATATATATATATTGTCATCCACAGACAGACTGTTTCGCTGTATCACAGCCCATCAGTGTGTTTAAACATCGGATTGCTTCAAGCCGGGATCAAAACCAGACTGATTCGCCTACAGTCGGAGATGTTCCCGCCACTGACAGACAGAGCTCAATTCAGGGAAGACGAAGAGGCTTGGAATTTTAATAGCAATAGTCATTTTCTGCACTTATCTTCCAAGTGTGCACAACCGAATTTAAGTTTTTCGGGTATGAGAGAGAAAAAACACAACTCTCTCTCTCTCTCTTTCTCTCTCTCTCTCTCTCTCCCTGTCACTATATCTATCTATCTATCTATCTATCTATCTATCTATCTATCTATATATATATATATATATATATATATATATCTGTTTGTGTGTGTGTGTGCGTGTGCGTGCGTGCGTGTGTGCGTGCGTGTGTGCGTGCGTGCGTGCGTGTGTATTAATCATATTACGCCATGCAAGGCCGTAAAATCACGAAGACACAAAGGGTTACTCAGTGGGAAAGAATAAGAAAAAAGAAACCTTACTAAGTTACGAGGACAATAGAAGAATAATCAAGAATACAGTAGATAACGATTGACGTTGTATATAAAATTTTGAAGGTCACAGTTGCTTGGAAAGCATGAAGCCGGAAGAGAGTTTTGCAAGTGGGAAGTGTGAGAAAAGAAACTTTTAGCATAGAACTTCCGGTTCCAATTTAAATGTGAATTGATGAGACCTTGTCATCAATCTGTAACTGTGCCTAAATTCATAGATTCTAGGTACCCTAGCGAAGCGTTCGTCCTAATAATTAACATGAAATTATTTACAGAAAATGCATAGAGAAGCAACATTACGCTGGTAGGAATGTGACCGAAGTCGAAACGACAGGTCACGACCAATAATATTGCTGATTCTTCTTGGGATTTTAACAAGAATCTCTTAATATACAACCGTACCATCGTACCATACGTGACAGTAATATACAAATCATGTACAGGATGCAATGGATAAATTGTCTTCTAAACTACTCAGAAATGAAAATAACACTAACATCTCATTTGAACAGATATATTTACCAAAATTAAACAATAATATCTAGAAATACGAAAGAGTAAATTTATTCAATAAAATCGTCATTGGCTTCATCCACTGCCTCCAGACGACATTGGAGTCTTCTGCAACTCTTCTGAACGGTCTCCTTGCTGAAGATGAAGCCTTGCCTTCAGTTCATCTTTGGTGTTACAAACAAGGAGTTTTGTTAGTCTCTCGCTCAAGTGTGCTCCACACATAATAATCAAGGCAGTTGCAGTCTTGGGAGATAATGGACCAGATGTAAGGTGTGATGTGGTATCAGGTATTGTTTGACAGCCAGGACAGCGTTCTCCAGCTTGTGTAGCATAGAGCAGAGTCCTGTTGTCAGACAAAGGGTTTTCCAGCAGTTCCCCTCTTGAGTCAGGGCAGCACTATATCCTCAAAGCACTAGATGTAGATCCGCTTTTTGAGTCTGAGGCAGTCACCAACAAATTCAGTTCTTTTCTAATCATAACGAATAGAGCGATTTTTCCCAGCTGCAGTACATTCGTAATCACCATTAGACTCATCCATCCGAACCTTCTTCAAGGTGCTTTAAGTAGGCTTCTACGTTGATCTGAGGCACTGTAGCAAGATGAATAGAAGCATAACGTTACCATCACTAATGATCACTACATACACATTCGTAATCACCATCACTAAATCCTCTGCACTATCCTCAAATTGACACGCAAACACTCTGAAATGTTCGTATTAGAGCTTTCGGCACGAATGCCAACTAGTACAGAGTGATTTTTCCAAATTTCTAGCCGAGTGAATCGCGTCATAATACAGTTTTTCTCATAGACGCTGTCTAACTGACTCTACTATAGTGTGCAGTTGAAAACATCAAAAATAAACCACGCGCATGCGCGAAATTAAAAAAAGAAATCTATAATATGACGACAATTTACCCATCGCACCCAGTATGAATAGTAGACATAAATATGTAAGATACATTCAGAAGAGAAAAATTGTCTTGCACGACACAATGAACCAGCTTTCTTAACAGCAGACCTTATAAGGGATTCTATATAATCCTTCCACTTCATGTCAGCCGAAAATGTTAGCAAAGAGTCACTGTTATGGATACAGATATATATGCTTTTGTTTTCAGGTAACTCAGTACCTGCAGACTTCTACATTTTATTGCTACTTTCGTTCTCGCCATTACTCAGTGTCTCTGATGTGTTCTAGATTCCACCCGTACCAAACTGACAGTAATGTAATTATCAATAACTCCCTGCCGATTTTCCAGGCGCACATCGAAGGCATCACGTTTCAGCGCCATATGAATATTGATAAGCACATTTAAGAAATGATGATTGAAGAATTCCTTATGGTCCAACAAGTAGTAAAACAATAATCAAACATGTTTCGTGCAGAGCTTGAACCAGACACCATTACGCCATAATAGAACTGTCTTAAATTGTTGGATACTGTCATTTCTCGTTTTCAAATGGGTCAAGTTACTTGATAGTTGCTAAGCATATTTAGTACCGTGTCCGAACAAATGCCAGAAAACAAAACTAGAATGTTGATATTTTGCTACTCTTTCGATGTGTCTTCCCTGTCTTAAAAATCATCAATCAACATTTAGGGCTTTTAAACAGTACCGAACACAGACTCCTAAAAATGAATAGCCCGACATACGAAATCACAAACTGGAGATGCCAAATTAAGGCAAGTACAAAAATTTAAATATCTGTGAAGTGTTTTAACAGAGAACGGAAAATGCGACACCGAAATTCGAAGAAGCATTGGGATAGAGAAAGATGCCTTTCAAAAGTTAAGCAAAATGACAGGAAAGATTCGTTAAAAATAAAGAAAATATTACCTGAGAGTTATGTGATATCGGTGAATACTGAACAATCTCACCACAGGTGAAGAAGACACTTGACACACCATAAATTTGGTTAAAGATGCTTAGAGTAGCAAGATTGCGCATGTGAGAAAATGGAAGCAAGACGGACAATTTTACTTAACAACAGAAGGAGGCAGTTGAAATTTCTTGGGCACATAGTAAGGAATGTGGGCTTGTAAAATTTGATACTCACATTGCTGTTCATGATGACGGTCGTCTTTGAGTATAGAATCCAGAGGTTAGCAGTGAATATTTCGAAGACAGTAGGGAGGCATAGTTCAGGTTAGCAGTGCATATCCCGGTAAAGTAGCAGAGCGTAGTTCAGTAGTTCTTCCTTCTGTTCCTTTTCGCCCAACAAGTTGGCACTGGACATTCGGAGAGAGTAAACAAAATGGCCGCCTTTATACACGACGGATTGAATATTCTACGTCTTCTCATTGGTTAACCTTCTATTGGTGGACTATAAAGTGAGTCAAGTCATTTGGGTTAGCTCACTAGTACCATATACCAAAAAAAACTGCAACACACATACATATTGAACGCAAGTAGGACAAAGGTAACCAGCGCATAACTTACCTAACGAACTTGTGCAAAATGTTTACAGAATAGAAATTAGGAGAGATAGCGAAATGTCATTTAGTAAGAGTTATAAAGGACACGTCCTGAAGAGACACGATACAAAGAAGAAGAAGAAGAAGGATCTATATTGATTATGCTGTATCTTGAATCACCACAATTCCCGGAGAATATATTTTGGCTCAGTGTAACGTCAGAGAAGCTAAGTGTAGTTTTGAACTTAGATGACCCTCATGCCGCCGAACGCAGGCTCACGAGACAGGCCCAGATGAATCTGAGTTGCAAGCGTGGGGAAGAATAATATTACAGACAGATATATAGGGTGTTTCATTAAGACGGATCAAATGTTATTGGCGGACACTTATTTATTACTCTATTAGATCATGTTATTTAAGTCATGGCAATTATGTGTAAAAAATAATATCGCCCAAATGTCCGCTAAGGCTTTGGCGGCACACCTCCACTCGATGGATGACGTCTCTGCTTGCATAGTTGCTCCACCAAAATGCTTTATTATCTCATTCTTCAGCTGTTGAATTGTTGTTGGCTCGTTGGCATAGACCTTACTTTTGAGATGACCGCAAAGGAAGAAATCTAAAGCGTCAAGTCGCACGATTGTGGTGACCAATTGACTTCGCTGTTTTGAGAGATGAAGAGACCTGGGAACTTCTCATTGCATTTCTGTTTGAACGTCCATTTTCCAAATAGGCTTCGATAACCTTAACACGTTGTTTGATTGTTAATCTTTCCATGGTTGAAATTGCCAAAGATTTAAGTTGTTAAATCCGAAAGAAAAAGAAAAAAAATCATTAGACGCTTAGACTTAATTCACATTGGAACACCCTTTATAAACACCACCCAAGGAGAGTAGGACAGACAGTCTCCTACTCATCGCAGACTAGAATGTAAGGTCCATATTTCGTTTAAGAGTTTACGGAGCCACACACACACTCACACACACACACACACACTGGCTTCTAACTGATAAATTAGCGGACTGAAATAAAATGTAATATTACGTATTGAAAATTATGTCTCAGGCTTTCATTAATTGGTATAACAAACAATACTGCAACTATTAAAGGCTGAAATATCCGATGGCGCCCACCTTGTGCTAAGGTTAGACATGACCAACCTTCAAAATCAAATTCGAATATCGGTCACTCCAACTAGAAATAACCATATTCACCATTCCTTAATAAACGCCTCCTCGCTGAAAATTCTAAATCTTCTCGCGTTATCAAGACGCAATCAAGAAGAAACGTTAATTTCGATAAATAAATGAAGATATCTAATTCAAACAGACTCTTGGTTCTTGAATAAACTCTATTGATTTATTTTTTTTACTTTTTATTTCTGCTTTCATTTTGTGTACAACTAAAAAGAAAAAAAGGTGTGGAAATAAAAACCAATCAGGTGCTATGTCTATTTGTTTTCGTTTTCCATTGGCCAATTGTTGCACTTGTTGTTTGTTTTGATACTTTCTTCTTTTTTTAACCCTTGCCGACAGACTGAGCTTTTCAAATGATGTGTCAAGTGTTTGCTGTTGAAACGAGGCAGCGTCTAGTTTCAATGATTTGAATATGCTATCGCTTTCCTGATTTTAAATATTTCAAATATGTCCATTTTATCACGCCATACTTAAATTCTGTACCGTTAACAAAATCTTTACAATTCTTTTCTTCATTTGGGTTGTGTTTGACTTCGTTTTATTTAATTCAATTACGTTTCCTCGATGTCGCCTTTTTCTCTTTTGTCTCTTCTTTGTATAATTCGCATGATTCAGATATTGAATCTATAACATCTCCATAGAAAAATCTCAATATCTTGCAAATGTTTTAACAGAGGATGGAATATGTGACAGCAAAATCCGAAGACAAATTGGGATAGCAAATGATGCCATCCAAAAGCGAAGCAAAGTTTGTTTGTTTGTTTGTTTGTTTGTTTGTTTGTTTTCTTTTACAGAATATCAACCTCAACCTTTTTTTTCTGGTGTTTTTGTTTTGTCAAAAATTCATTTTTGTTAATATTTTTTCTCAAAAATGTATAGCTGGTAATATTTTTTCAAAAATGTATAGCTGGTAATATTTTTTCAAAAACCTATAACTGGTAATTTTTTTTTTTCAAAAACGTATAGCTGGTAATATTATTTTTTCAAAAACGTATAGCTGGTAATATTATTTTTTCAAAAACCTATAGCTGGTAATATTTTTTTTCAAAAATCTATAGGTGGTAATATTTTTTTTTTCAAAAACCTATAGCTGGTAATATTTTTTTTTCAAAAACGTATAGCTGGTAATATTATTTTTTCAACAACCTATAGCTGGTAATATTTTTATTTTTTTTCAAAAACGTATAGCTGGTAATATTTTTTTTCAAAAACCTATAGGTGGTAATATTTTTTTTTTCCAAAACATAGAGCTGGTAATTTTTTTTTTTCAAAAACGTATACCTGGTAATATTTTTTTTTTTTTTAAAAACGTATAGCTGGTAATATTTTTTTCAAAAACCTATAGGTGGTAATATTTTTTTTTCAAAAACGTAGAGCTGGTAATATTTTTTTTTCAAAAACATGGTAATATTTTTCAAAAACGTATAGCTGGTAATATTACCAAAGGATTATGAAACAAGAAAATTTCGTTAGAAACATAGAAAAGGGTACTAAAGTGTTATGTAATATCAGTCATCCTGTATGGCAGTGTCTTGTGAGGGAGCATATTTCCCTACAAGTTTGGACTCGGCCGTTGGACGAAAGAAATAAAAATACATCTTACAATTATAAGATTTTCTATTCTACATTATGTTTCCATATACCAAATATGCTAATCGACTTGTTAAACAAATTTCTGTTTTTACTGTTGCTTTTGATATTTCACTTACAACACAGTGAATGCTGGACAATCTCATCACAGATAAAGAAGAGCCTTTAGGAAATAGAAAAAATGGCTCTACAGAAAGAAGGATGAGAATAATATGGAATGAGCATGTGAGCTACGCAGTTTTAAGGGAAAGGAAAGCAAAAGCACACATAACTTGCATCAATTTGAATTACTAAGATGCAAAATAACACGGTAAGGATATCCTACTGTAGACATTTCTACACGACCCATTATAGGAGGTTCCGACATAATCTGGGGTGCTATCTCCTTCTTAGGAACAATAGAGCATATACAACGGTGTCAAATCTTGGCTGGTAAACATTGGCATTTTAGAGAGAAAATCTTAAAAGTTCTCGCTTGTGTGGAAATGACTGGATCTTTCAGCAGGGCAATGACGCAATCCATAAAGACAAATGAGTAGTGAGTTTGATCCTCACTGTGTGCCACATCCTTTCAGCCTTGTGCGAGATCTAAGCTGCTCTTAGAAAATCACAATATTGAAGGCAAGTAGGACAGGGGTGGGGGGAACAGCGCATTACGAACTTGTAAGTGGTTGGTAGAACAGGGATTGGGAGAGATAGCAAAATGTCAAACTTTAGTAAGAGCTACAAACGACGGATAATTCTAGAGAGCCATAATCGCCCACATGCTCAAGGGAC
>OZ010587.1:61922957-62157957 GCA_963932145.1 Acanthosepion lycidas | reverse complement strand
ATATATGTATACATGAACACCTTTTTTACCAAACTATCGCTACGAATCTATTTCAAAAATTTTGTTGGCATTAAATGACCCACTGAGGTTGATATGCCATATCTCTCTCACTTCATCTCCCTCACTCGCTCTCGCCCTCTCTCTATATATATCTTTCTCTCTCTCTCTCTCTCTCTCTCTCTATATATATATATATATATATATATATATATATATATATATATATATATATACAGTTCACATTCAGTCTCGGTCTTTTGGACAGGAGTAGAGGCTTATCCGTGTTTACATGTGTAGAATTGGGTTTCCGATTACTCCTAAAGTCTACCTCTTTGTATACTTCTAAAATCTCCGCCTGAACCCTGATTTTCGGTTCCTTGTAAAGTCTTTCCCTTTTTTTAATTGCTTAATATATATATATATATATATATATATATATATATGAGAATAGTAGATTTGGTTATTTATTCCGTCTATACCAAACCTACACTTGTGTATCTATCTATCTATCTATCTATCTATCTATCTATCTATCTATCTATCTATATGTATATATGATAGACTCTCCCGTCGTTTTCAACGTATGAGTGTCTTTCAGTTCAGTTTATGCTTTGTATGAGACAACAACATATATATATATATATATATATATATATATATATATATATATATATATATATATGTGTGTGTGTGTATACACACACATATATATATATGTGTGCGTGTGTCTGTATCCACACACACACACACATATATATATATATATATATATATATATATATATATGTGTGTGTGTGTGTGTGTGTGTGTGTGTGTGTGTGTGTGTGTGTGTGTATTAATAAACCTCCATTTTTTACTCACCGGTAGAAGATTGTGTTATGCATGAAACTCCTAGTCGTGCCACCGGTGACGAAAAAACGAATATTTATTAATATATGCATATCACATCCAGGCTTATTTTTTAACACCAGCACACAATGCGCGATATCTTATACATACATACATACATATATATATATATATATATATATATATATATATATATATATATATATATATATATAAGGATGTAATAAAAAAAACGACATTATTACGTCATCATTTTTGCACCAACCTAATATATATATATATATATATATATATATATATATATTAAAGTTCTAGCTCTCTCTTCGATATATAGCACTCTAACACAAAGTCTGCTTACCTTAAATGCCCCGTTATCAGCAAACCACTGAAAAACCAGCAATTCTAACTTCTAAAGTATATATATAGGTCTCATCGTCTGCATTGGAAAAATATTCACATTCACTCTCTAGCCTCAATGAATAAAGATTTGCAAGAAACTTTTTTTTATTCCTAAAGAATAACAAAGAATAATCAATAAATGAAATTATTCATTTCTTTCTTTGCCTACCAAAGAATTAGTTCAAACATCAAAAGCACGAAAGAGGAACTTCGTTAACAATCAATGTCTCCCCATCTCCATCACTTTCATTAACAATATTTTCATATGAGCCTTCTCTTCTACCTCCTTTCACTTTTATCTCTCAGTTACACTCTCAATATATATATATATATATATATATATATATATATATTGATAGATAGATATATAGATAGATATAAAAGAGAATTGGCAATCTATATCGATTGAATTTATGTGTCGTCTTTTCTGAATTGTGAATCGCTGTTCACAAACTTGGCTGTTACAGATGTAAAAGAAAACTTTGTCCAAGCTTTTGGCTAACATGAATCAGCTTTGAGGGTGTGAAAAGCAGGGTGAATAAAAGAAAATCAAGTGTTTTAAGTAGCATTGTTTTGAAACTTGAATCCGATAAATCAAAACGCTGAAAGTCGTGTTAGCAAAGGGCAACGGCAGCGTGTGTCTGTCATTTGTAATGGCGTGTATTAACTTTGGATATTTTTTACATCTGCAACAGGTAAGTTTGCGAAAAGTGGTTCGCATTTCACAAAATACGTTGAAGAAAATGAATAAACACAGAATACCTATCATATATATATATATATATATATATATATATATATATATATATATATATATATATATATATATATAAATGTAGTCAGGCCACGAGTGTGGTTATTTTTCTCGGTTATTTATATAACGGAAATAAAAAAAAGTATATAAATATTGTTGTTCATGTATTTCATCAATATTTTTGCTAAGACGAGGATATCGTCAACATATCTTAGGCAGATGTTTTTTTTTCTAATTACTAAATATATTATTTTCAAGATTAAGCATATAAAAGTTTGACCCCGAACTGAGCCCATGGAAACACCATTACGTTGGACATATATATTAGTTTTATGGTCAGAGAATAGTACAAGTCAAAAGTAGTTTCCGTAATATGTTGGGTGTAATTTTTAAGGGGAAGATAGAGAATTGTATATATCGTCATCATTATGTCGAGAGTCGTTGGTGAATAATTTTTCAATATCAAATGAGGCTATGGTTTCATTATCAGGTTTTTGTATCTATAGGATTTAGATTAGTTTTAAGTGTTGCTTTGATTCTACATTGACTAGTGATGGATTGTGTAATAAGTTGATTAATGATTTTAGTTACTAGATGAACAGAAGTGGAGATTTGGGATGTAGTAGGGCGGAGAGGAAAGTTTGGTTTGTGTGTTT
This sequence comes from Acanthosepion lycidas, assembly GCA_963932145.1. NCBI lineage: Eukaryota > Metazoa > Mollusca > Cephalopoda > Sepiida > Sepiidae > Acanthosepion > Acanthosepion lycidas. Next base: position 62,155,299 of record OZ010587.1, on the reverse strand, counting down.
TTATGGTTCCATGAATGCATTCTGTTTTATGATCATCAATTATTTTGGGAAGTTTTAAATTGTCTTCGGCTGTGATTAATTCGTTGATTTTTAATTTCAGCTGATTAATAAGATTCCTGTCAACATTTTGAAATTTGGTGTGGTCACAAGGTATTTTTCTATCTTTGTATTATAATTTGATTTGTTCAAATGTTTATTTTGTCTGCTTTATTGACGATTATATCAGGATGTTTACATAACATCTTGGCAGAGAATTTTAATCGTTTAGTTAGTAATTTGGAAGAATTTTTGAATTTGTCTTGTCTATCTTTTATGTCCTCAGTTGTAGCCGAATTACTGGTTGTTATCAGTTTCTCTTCTTGAAGTTTCACAATACATTGATAGAAAATCTCTATTTCCGTTTTTATTTTATTTATACAGTAGTATTTGCGGTTTAGATGATAGTTGAAGCCGAGGTTAAGTAATTCCTTTTGATGGTTAGTTAATTCATAGATGAAAGTATTGACATATTTAACCATTTTGTTCGGAAGATAGATCATTTATAGATAATTTATATAGAGCACTAGCAGCATGGCCTGGCGTTGCCCGTGCTTAATTCAAAAAAAAATCGTACGACTCATACAGCAATCGCTATCATTGACTTAAAATATCTTTGCCCTTCCTTGCCTTTAAAGGAGTGCCCTTTGCCCTGCTGATGTTGCTACATGCCTTACTTCTTGCCTATCTCACACTGCGAATTTTTTCTAAGCTCTATACTAAACATTAAATCTGTTACGAAAAATGAATTAAACAAAATGAACACAAAACGATCAGCTTTAAAAAAGGACTCGTAACTGGAAAAACCGAATCTAAAAAGAATGTTAACAACAAATACTTTTTCACACCCAACCCAGTTCTGCGGAATTAGAATCAACGTTGAGTTTAAGCAACGTTGAGTTTGAGTTTTGCCATGCAGATTTAAATTTTCCCACTTGTGACGAATGCAGCTATCGATTTTTTTGCATGCTAGCATGCTAGTTAACATTCGTGTCAGTCAGCTGTTGGCTCTCACACCATATATATATATATATATATATATATATATATATATATATACTCTCTGAGCTTTGGTTAGCAATCCTTTTAGTGTTGGTTTCACGCTAAAAAGAGTTCAGGTGGGAACGAAAACACATGACAGCTTGGCCCAGTCATTATATTGCATGTTTCTGTCGAGGGGCGTGTACCGAATGGTATTGAATGTGATCCGTGGGGTTAAACTCTGCGATAATAACACATGAGGACTGTCGTTCGCTGTTTTTGTGGCAAGTCTTTTGCACCGTTACTTTTTTAATCGACAGATCCAAAGATCGACTACATCTAATTAGTTCCACACATATCCGGCTACTGCGAAAAACTCTACAAGACGACATCAACTTCATCTTGGCACTTAGAATATACCAACTCTCCAGGACAACAACTCAGCACCAGAAAGAGAAACAGCTCTGGTCACATTGGAGCTAAAGTAGTACAACATTGATATAACGGCTAACACTGTTCCTGCTGCACTCGGATACAATACCTCGTCTTGTACTGTTTGTTGTCTTTTGAGCGATTCTAGAGCCGGTCTCAAAAGTCATGCCCGTCATAGACATGCAAATAATTAGTTCGTGATCGTCGGAAACTCATACGTTAAACTCGACGGGAGAGTCCATTATATATATATATATATATATATATATATATATATATATATAATTATTTATTTAAAAATATGATTCCAACGCTACATAAGAGTTCTCATGTTTCAAAACAAGAGCCGAAAACTTCAATATAATTTAATTGAATTAAAGTACTAAGCTCTGTTCCATAAAAAATTTTTCGGTTGAAGATGGAACAGAGCTTAGTACTTTAATTCAATTTTATTCAAATAATTATATTGAAGTTTTCGGCTCTTGTTTTGAAACATGAGAACTCTTATGTAGCGTTGGAATCATATTTTTAAATAAATAATTATATTTATGCTCTACTTTTGTATCGAGCATTATTTTTTTTAAATAATAAAAAAAAATACTAAAGAACTTTGAATTCTTTACCTAACAAGTTCTTTCCTATTTTGTATATATTTTTACACACACACACACACACACACACACACACACACACATATATATATATATATATATATATATATATATATATGTATATCCTATTATAACTGTAAAATTGAGATGAGTGATTAGCACCATGAATATTGAGATTTCATTGTTAAGCAGACGTTAGAGTTTAATCGAAGCAAACTAATAACTGAAAATCACTTGGACCACCGTCATTTAAATATGAAGTTTGGCGCCCGGCTTAATATACCCGTCGCATTTGAAAACGATTCGAAAAATAAATGACTTTGCAATTCAATTAAGAATTGAAACTCTCAAGACCATAATAGGGCTGTCATCGACAAAGATACTCACGGGTTTGATGAAGATCTCCCTTCTACATGCACTAGACATCTGGTGTAGACATAACAATCTGTTGAGGAAAGTAAGACAAACAAATCCGTTTTCTGTTGAAGAAGAAGAAAATAACTATATAATAATGATGGAGAAGTTAATGAAAAATGGCGATAAGTTGAAAAAGGAAGAATAAATGAAAAACTACATGGCCTCTAGATTCTTGAAAATGAGACAACTTATCATTCAATTAGCGCATTCTGGACCGCAGAGGTCACCATTTCTCTTCTTCTCACAATTTTGTTCCATTGAAGGCAGAATAGCACAATGGTTTGCAGATTCCTTTTACACCGGGGATGTTGAGATTACCCCGTCCCTCCTTTGTTTTTGAAGTTACCTTTTTCTAGTAAAAAGTTATAACAAATTTAGTATAGGAGATAAGGAAAAATATAAACTTAAAATCTCAATCCCAAACTCGTTTTAAAATATCTAAATTGTCAGTTGTATACAACCAGTTTCTTGTAAAATGGCGCTACAAAATAGAAAAACCACATCACTTGAGGGCTTTCAACAGCAGTAATGACTTAAATGTAAACCTAGAGAGAAAGAAAGGAAGTATTTTAACGTGAAGAACAATGTAAAAAAAAAGGAATGTGCAGAAAAAAGACCATAAACCCATCTTTTGATATTTGACTAAGAACTCGGATTATCAGGACCTATAAGGTGGTTTGATTTCACAGTTACTTTCTCTTAGTTCACACTCAAGACGATAGGACCCTGTCTGTTCTACTATTTTACTCATAGCTGGTGAAGAAAAGAAATGGATTCCCAGTTGTATTAGAATGTAAATTGGAATTCGAACATGGCTCATCGATTCCTCCATCCGAGCTGCTAATCATTACGTCTTTCAACGATGTTAGAATACTAGATCTAATCCTCTAGATTTAATTATCGTAAACAAATGAAGACAAATAAAAATTAATCCATTCAGATTTCGCTGCTCCAGTAAATTCCTCACATTTAAAATAATCGAAAGCTGATTGAGTACCAGAACCTAGCTTGAGAGCTGAACTAAATATGGTGAGGGAAGGTGAAAGTTGTGCCAGTAGTTACCTGAGCGCTGGGAATAATCCTGAAAGCCTAGAATAAAATGTTAGGAACTTGTATTCTGAGGAAGTATCGAAACAAACCAGACAACGGAACTTCTGAAAACATTGCTACCGAGGAGAGTGCTGTAGAAATTTGGAGATTTGTTTTAAGTTAATCTCTAGTGTAAACTATCACTGATTTTAGGCTGGAAAATCTAATTCGTATCAAAACATATTTAGACTTCATGGAAAGCTGCAAATAATGCGAAAGTTAACGAGAAGTTCTATGGTAACACCTGCAGCGAGCCTGTTAAGCATGGAGGTTAGCGTTCAGCATATAAAAGCTGTCGCATATGGAAACGTTTCGAAAGCACATTTGACATTTGAGTAAGAACTGGGATTGTCTGGGTTAAGGTGATGCTGGTATCTACGAAGACACTGAAGAGGGCGCTGAAGGACATTATCGAAACCCGTAATAGTCTAAACGTACGACTGTGTTAAAGAAAGAGAGAAAGAAAGAAAGTATTTTAACGTGAAGGACAAGAAAAAAAAAAAGGAATGTTCAGAAAAAAAGACCATCTTCTCCACTATTTGACTTTCTTTTAGGGGCTTACGATCACCGAAGTTAAGCAAAGCAGAGCTTGGTCAGTACCTAGATGTATGGCCGTTTGAGAAGATTAGGTGCTTGGATATGCGGGTGGTTTAATGGATAATCGCACGGTTTTTTTAATCGTAGAGCCGGCTTCCAATTCTCGTTGTGTTCGATATATTCACTATCGTGCAAATGCCGTTGGGAAAGTTATGAATCCATCTCTTCTCCCGCAGCTATTGGTTAATAATAAGACTTGTATCACTAAACCAGTAGTATCTGAAAAATCTTACAATCTAAAAATATATTTTTCTGGCTTTAAATAACCTGAAAAATGTTGATAAGTCTTAGAGAACGAAACAACCAGTCAAAATTCTTTTTCGTCCTTGTTCTCCACGCTAAAAACGTTGTCTTTCTTTCTTTCAGTTATTTAGCCATTAAAGCAAGACTACGCCATTCAACAACGTGAAGGGACACAGTAATCATATTTTTTATCCATTAGAGGGGGACATGGATCACATTTTTATCCATTAAAGGGAGACATGGTTCATGTTTTGATCCATTAGAGAAACACATCGATCCCGTTTTTTTATCCATTAGAGGGGCATGTGACAGATGCAGATAGCCTAAACACGCATATATTAAGGTTAATTTCCGCCTAGCAACAGAATGGGGGTTACGTGGAAGTCTTGTGACATTTTGGGAAAGCAAGTCAAGAGGTTGATTGACCCAATTACCCGTAGCAACAAATGTCTAGACAGAAGCTAGACAGGGGACTGATGTAAGCTGGAATTCGTGCCAAAACTCAAGACATGTGAAAGTTAGAAATTTACTTGTGAGTCAGTTGCTGTCCTGTCTTTGAAGGAGCAGTACTCAAAATCGAAGCGCTGATAATTTATGAACGGAAAGATAAGACTCATTTGATAATGATGGAACTTGTCCGATTCATCCCAGGCAACTCCGGACAAGAAATATAAGAACAAGTAATTCTGTTCGATAACCCCAAATTGAAGATGCAGAGAAATTTGTACGCTGATAATTGTACAGCCTGCGTTTGAAGAAAAGAGAAAACCAGAGAGGAAGAAAGTATATATCTCTGTTACAAGCTGAACTGTGTAAAGAAAAAGAAAAAGGAAAACCAGAGAGGAAGAAAGTATATACCTCTGTTACAAGCTGAATTGTGTAAAGAAAGAAAGAAAGAAAGAAGAAAACGAAAAAGAGAAAGAAAGTGTACATCCCTGTTGCAGTGAGTCGGATATGGACTCTGAACTGTATACAGAAGAAGAAAGAAGGAAAGAAAAAAGGAAAAACAGAGAGAGGAAGAAAGTGTATATCTCTGTTACAGCCGGACAGTGTGTGAAATCGTATTTGTGTCAAGGAAAGAAAAGAAAGGAAAATGATAAAAAAAGAGAACTGAATATAAAGATAAGTAATCATATATTTTGGACCCGTATTAGAAAAATACACATACATCCACAAATATTATGTTTTTACAAACACCTTTCCACATGACAAAATAATAATTGTAACTCATATCCCATCTCTTTTGGTTATGCGTTGATTTCTGCATTCGTAGTTAGTCATACGAATCCATTTGGAGTTAGGCAAATTTTGATATCCCAACATAAGTCTTGAGATCTGGTCGTCGGATGTTTTTACTCATGCTTATATTTTCTTTTATTTTAATATTTTGTATATCTGTACATATTAAAGTTCTTGTATCAAAATTCGCTAAGCCTTATCGTTCATCCTTGAATTGGGGATCAGTATTCGTGTTGAAACCGAAGCGAACCTGGGAAAAGATTACTGTTCGATTATCCTAATCGAACAGTGTTCTTAAAATATTTTTTTGATTACCAATTGTCCATTGTCACGATCTGAGTGAGATAGCCTGTATCTCTCCACAGGTGTCAGAATGTATATATCTTCTGGTCGGCGTATGATCGCCTTATAAACCCATTCGTCGACTAGGGAATATGACAGGCACATGGATCACATTTTTTTAATCATTAGAGGGACACATGGGTCCCATTTTTTATCCATGAAAGGAACATATGGATCGCATTTTTAGACATTAAAGCAAACCTATACAATTCAACAATGTGAAGGGACACATAGATTGCAGAAGTTTAGGCTGAGGCCGCGAGAATAAATTCTTAGAAAAAATTAAAATATAAATGGAGAGAGAGAGAAAGATAGAGAGAGAGAGAGAGAGAGAGAAGGAGCGTGGTGAGAAAATTCTTACTCTTTCTTTTTCTATGGAGATTTAAAAGGATTAATTATATACAAAGCCAGTGAACTTTTGGTTGAATAAATTCATGCTTACACGAAACTGATCTTTTTTTTCGTACGCGATCAGTCACCGAATTTATTCTGATGAACACAAAAATATTGTCTATCTAGCAAGCTCCCCGCGGTCTAAACTCGGTAATCAAATGGGACTCATGCAGATTTCTCTTCGTATTTTGTTTCTGGTCTGGCTTAGAGTAATACCGAACAGCTTTGCAAAAACGTTGGAAGAACTGAAAAGTTTGAAGAATAATCAATAATCGAAATCAATCACACAGTAGGATGAAAAAATCGGTTAGGATACGAAGAAAAGTGCTGGGGTATTGAAGACGTCTGCCGTTATTTGATTGGAAAATAGATTTTTGGACAACCAAAATGATTGGCTGAATTTGAAACTAAGAAGCAACAACTTCGAGTTCAAATTTAGTCAACTGATTTGCTTAATTTCTTTATCTTTTCTGCGCCAATGTATTTCCCGGCTTTTATTTTCCATTAATCTATTCTTGAAACCTTTCCATGTTACTCAGTCTATTCATTCATCTCTCGTTTTTTGTCCTTCTCTCTCTTTCTTTTTCTACTGGCTTTTCACCATCTTTGTTTATTTCTCCTTTACTGCCTTTACTCATTCTTCTTTTTCTTTCTACCTTATTGAGACTTGCCCACCTTTGACGAAGAATTTCTACTTTCTGTCTATCTCTCTTTCACTCTTTCTCTCTTTCTCTCTATATCTACCGACTTTTCTCTTTCGTTTAATGTCTCGTTAAAACTATTTTGTGATGTCAGCGAACATTCATTGTCACCCGATGTCAACGAATACTCGTTGTCACTTTCGTAATGTAGAGACTTTGTAATCGCAGATACAACTATAGTAACGCCGTTGAACAATACCGATGTCAGGCACCTTCGAATAACACTCGCACTAATAGTACTTGTTTGATAATACTCGCTCGAATAGTAACCACCGAATAGCGATCCTAACAGAGAATTAGTATAGTGAATAGATTAGAGAAAGTAATTAAACGCGTAGCTAATTCTTACCTATGCGTTTCCTCTATGGTCACGTGGTCTACTGAATTCAATAATGGGATCGCTTGTGTTTGCTCATTAGCGATCTATGTTCACACTCAAGTGTCGGCAGCGACACTTTATTCTTATATAATAGTTTTATAAAAGTCAACTCCTCACAGCCCGATTTGGTTTTCGTTCTGTCAAATGGGTTTAAAGATGACATCAAAAAATGCAAGGAAACTCCATACAAACAGTTGGGATGATAAAAAAAAAAACGTGAAAAAACATTTTCTACCAAGTGTTCTAAGAAAGAGGACTCAAATGTTTCCAAAACAGAAATTATCATCTGGAACTGGAATGAAAGCCGTGATGGCACCTACCCTGAATCTATCATAAAAAATCAGGATGTGTAATCGGTAAATAGTAAACACTTCAAATGCCTCCTTATATGGATCAGTTATAACAAATTCAGTATAGGAGATAAGGAAATTGAAAAGAAACATATGAAAGTAAAATCTCGATCCCAAACTCGTTTCGAAATATCCAAATTGTCAGCTGTATAGAACCACTTTCTTGTAAAATGGCGCCACAGAATACAAAAAGAACGGTAGGTAACCACATCACTTGAGGGCTTTCAACAGCAGTAATGACTTAAATGTAATTGTATGGACAGGCGCTACAGAGTCACAATAAACCGTGTCAAAAGAAAAATAACATTGGGACTTTCAAAAGAAGAAACAACTAAAATGAACAGCACATGTAATTCGAAGAGAAAATAATAATATAATCAAAATGTTGAGCTTCCACACTACTTTAAATAAAAGGTTCGGAAGGAAACTCCCGTCTAAACAGGAAAGAGCGATATCAGCTGAGAAATATATTTTCCTGAGAAAAAAATTTTAAGAGAAAGATTTTATTTGTTTCAAACTTCAGTAGCATTGTCTGCTCGGTCAATGGTTGCTGAATGTTCCCTTATAAGCAGCAACTGAAATCTTTTACCCACTATCTTTGCTTGACCTTTTTTATTCTTTTTTTTTTTATTTCTTTCTATTAATTAGACCTACTCGCTCATTTCTACTCCCTCTGATTTTCTCTCTTTTTTTTCTACCTATTTTTCTTTTTCCTTTACTCGATTTTGTTTAACCTCCTTTTGTTTCATTGAAAAAAAAATATTTCTTTAGCAAAATCCTATTTTTTTTTTCTTAAAAAAAAATTCATTTAATTATTTCCTTTCGTTTGAACATTTTTTTTATTTCTCAAGTACCTAGCTGTTTTTCTTTTTCTTTTCTTTTTTGTTTTTTAGCTTTATTCAGTTCAGTTTTTTTTTCTTGCCTAACACCTTTCCCTAACACGTCTTATTCTGCTAATGGCTTCACACAGGAAACATAAAACTGCTCGGTACTTCCATTTCCTTTTCTCGTGGAGCCACAGAACAGAATCCTTCCCAGATTATCCCGTACGTCATGAACAGAAAAAAAATAAGAGAAAAAAAGAGATTACTGATTTTCAACGCAGTAAAGTTTGCACAGATACACACACACGCACGCACACACACACACACACACACATATATATATATATATATATATATATATGTGTGAGTGCGTGTGTGTTATTGATCGCAAACTCATAAATTACACTAATACATCAAAACTAAACGCAAACGGAAAAATATCCCTAAGGATGGACGTACGGTAGCCAAATGATTCCAACGTTAGTAATCGCCATGGCGTAAGTGATTACGAACCCCTGATGTATATATGGTTTCTTCTTCACAAAACTCATAAAAAACGCGGATATTGCTTCGTGTACATTTCACTCATATATAACTACAATTACTCTGACGGTAAATTCGTATACTAGTAAAATCGCGAACATTAAACACCAATCATTATCAACAGCGTCAAACCTGTGATTGAAATCGTTAGAATCAAACAAGCGCGACTATCGATCTTTTAATAAAATCATTTCACTTCAAGCAACTCAAATAAGCTCTTAAGACAGAAATGGTTACTGACTTTGAGAGAATATGAGAAAAAGAAAACATTATTAAGGATATACAACAATAAAACAACAAGAATTAAGAAAAAGGAACATAACGAATTGTCATAGCACTTAAAGTTTTGAAGATCAAAGTTGACTTGAAAGCAAGAAACCGGAAGAGAGTGTTCCCTAACCGAGAAGTTCGAGTGAAGAAACTGTAAACATAGAACTTATGGCTGCATCTAACCATTTCAACTGGAAATGAGGTATCCTTGCCGGCAATCGTGATATCATACAGAAAAGTTCATCAGAACAATTATCCTGCAAATATTTTCAGGATGTTCACAGGGAAGCTACGTTACGGTGGTGAGAAAGTAACTGAAGTTTAGATGCCAGATCACGACCAATAAAAATGTTTCCCTCCTTCATCGTGAAATAGTTCTCTGATATATTTGCGCCATCTTTGGAGTATTTTTTTTATTTTTCTATTATGAGTGTTCTCTCTTCTCTTTTGATTTCATACAAACTGTAGATGATCACATCTTTTTTTTATGTTAATTATTTTATTATTTCGTATATATTTGCTTTAAGTATGATTCTCTGATGATCCTTCATCATTCTATTTCCGTGCACATTTCATTGAGCCATTCCTCTTTAGTTTGCCTACATCTGGTACTAAGTTATGTTTTCAATGTTTGTGCCCTGCACCATTCCCTGGCATTGTTTTTTTCTGTTTTTTTTTTTTAAATCTTTTTAATGATCTCGATAATTTAATCTGTCTCTTTTTTTTAAGTAGATGTCAATAGTAATTCTTTCAACTTTTCTACTTTAAATTTTTAGTCTTACTCAAGTTATAATTGGTTTTATCACTCTCTATATACATCTCATTGTAACTTAGATCATTCGGGAGCCTGTTGTAATGCAGTTTGTAATGTTGTTTTACCCTTATAATTTCCGTCATTTTCCTTTGAGGTCGCATACGAGTGGAAGGTGGATAGATAGATAGATAGATAGATAGATAGATAGATAGATCTGAAAAGACTGAGATAGAAAGATCTGAGCAGTCTGAGAGAGACAAATACATCTGAACAGACTTAGATAGATAGATAGATAGATAGATAGATAGATAGATAGATCGGAACAGACTGACATAGATAGATAGATAGATAGATAGATAGATCGGAACAGACTGACATAGATAGATAGATAGATAGATAGATCGGAACAGACTGACATAGATAGATAGATAGATAGATAGATAGATCTGAACAGACTGAGATAGATAAATCTGAACAGACTGATATATATATATATATATATATATATATATATATATGTATATATATATATATATATATATGTATGTATATATATATATATATATATATATATAGATAGATAGATATAGGTTGGTGCAAAAATAATGACGTAATAATGCCGTTTTTTGACGTATTTTTAACGTCAAAAAACGACATTATTACGTCATTATTTTTGCACCTACCTAATAGATAGATAGATAGATATGAACAGACTGAGATAGATAGATAGATAGATAGATAGATAGATCTGAACTGACTGAGATAGAAAGATCTGAGCAGACCGAGAGAGACAAATGCATCTGAACAGACTGAGATAGATAGATAGATAGATAGATAGATAGATAGATAGATAGATAGATAGATAGATAGATAGATAGATAGATGAAAAAACAGTTAAACTATGCGGTACAAACAAATTATGAGAGATCATTACACAAGAAGATAGCATGATCTCCCCTTAACGGGAGAATACAAATATATATATATATATATATATATATATATATATATGTATATATATATATATATATATATATATATATATATTTATATTTATATTTATATATATATATATATATATATATATATATATATATATATATATATATATATATATATATATATATATATATATATATATATATATATATATATATATATAAACTGTGAGGGCGAGATATATGTGCATCTCAACGGACGTATTCTGACATGTGAACTTTGGTGTCGAGTATACGTTCTTGGTCGCCACGTATTAACTACCATAATTTGTATCTAGAATCGAGTATTTCTTAATGTCTTCGTCTTTGACTTACTATCAAATAACTAATGCATATTTATAAACACGCTCGTAAGACATAAACTCCGTCATGGCAAACCTTTCACTTTTTCCACTGCGTTACCCCTTTCATCACAGATTTTGTACGCGTCAATACAGAAGCCTTTATGTAACGTACCGATCATTTAAGAACTCTTTTTTGCCATTTGCTGCATCTGAAAGTTCTAAAAGAATAATGCAAATAGACTTGCTTGACTGTCTTGATGACGTTTGCAATTATATATTTTTATCACTGGCCGATGTGTTTAGATCTCAATCTTCTTTGGACAATGTATTTTCTGTTAAATTTCTACGTAGCATCGTTATTTAACCATCACGATATTTTCTCTGGTTTTCGAGGATCTTACGTCACCTTTCAGATTGATGTATTACACCCTAAATGTTTGATTTTGCTTTGAGTACAGCGTAATCAATCGATGGATACGTTCCGATCTTGGGTCATTCTGGATGCTGGCTCACAGTGATGGACCTAAGTTTCATCTCCATATTCTATGAAAAAAATTCATCACTTTCATTGTTGTAGCGGTACTGTAAACATGTTTGTGCTATGCAGTAAACTCTCTTTGGCACTCATCTTGCACAGACTTTATTAAAGCCGAGCTCGTCGTGCATGATTTGATAGGTAAATCTGCATAGAACATGCAACCTCATCGATGATAACTCGCCTTTCGCCATTACTATCTTTCAAGCTTGCTGAATCTTTTCGTTATTGGTAAAAGTTGACAGGCGCCCTTCTCCATCTTCGTGAATCACGATAGTGTGACCACTTATTACTCGATCCACTCATTCACACTTCTGCGCGATAGTGCACTGTTGCCGTATCACTGATCTTTGTTCCTCCTTGATACACACTGCTCACAGAGCGGCCATTTTTACACTGTAACAACAGCAAGAAAACTGGCGCCATCAAGCTCAAACTTTGATCCATTGACCACAATACTAGCAACTGTAAGCACGCATGCGCAGAATCTAGTGTGACAAAAACCTAAAGATATGTTATGGAGAAATTTCTGATATGTTTTGACTTAGCCTCATAAGTTATCGGCTAAACGTTTGGAATTTACCTCTGTATTTCGAAGAATCGCCTAAAAATTCCAAGACCCATACCTTTTCCAAAACTAGTTCACTTAAGACCTGAACAGCAAGAAAATGGTATGAACACCACCCAGACACGGTTACGGAGATAGGAACTGTAACAATTTTGCACAGACAGAACAAAGCTAATAGCCCCAATATCGTGATTAAAAACAAAAAGTGCCTTCTTATTGACATGGCAGTCTATGCAGACTGCAATGTATCTTTCAAGATATTCAAAAAGCTATCAAATCATAACTACCAATAAATCGAAATCTCAAAAATGTGGCAGATGAAGACATCAACAATTCCAGTTGGAGCCCTCGGATTGATTGGAAAAGATTCTAATAGACTTATTGAAAGGATTTCTGGTAGCCCATGCCTTAAAGTAATGCAAAAAATTGTACTCATAAGTACAGCCTACACCTTACGAATCGTTTAGCAGGAATCGCTCCTATCTAGCAACAAGGTTAGGAATTCTTGCGCAGTTTGGAAGATCATAAATAATCTCCAATACAATAATTTTAAAAGAATTTGTAGTAAAATGTTACATTGGTCATGAGATGTCTTAACTATCTCCTTAGTTGATCTATCACTTATAGAAACTTAACAATACTCGTGCACAAATCGAGCAGCACATCAGAAATATAGTCCAATCGACATATAAAATCGAACAATTTTTTTAAAAAAAAAAGGCTATCTCAATAAATAGACGATCCCCTCTCGGATCAACATCTGGTCAAGGATTCTTCTCTCAGGCTCTTACGACTACCACCACATTTGATAAAGAGACGTTTAACGCTAGCTTTATTCCAATTTCTAATAAAGCTATCAGAATATAGCAGTTCAGTCTGCAAATTCTAATCTAGGTTTGAGCTTTTTAGAAACTGGCCATATTGAATCGGCTACCGACTTTCAAGAAATTGCAGCGTCAAACTGATTCAACTTGTAGCCCATTGAATTGTCTAAACTTTGTATTTCTCTTTTCTATTGATCGAGAATATGTGTGCTTTTTATGCTATGTTTTATGACTGAATGATTGCAAGCGGTCGGTTGGCGATAAGGCAGGCTAAATAGAAATCGATGAAAAAGTCGGGATTGGTGAAAATCATGCTGTCATATCAATGTTAATATTTTTATCGATTATTGAACATGTATTGGACAGAACGAAAAGCAGGAGTGACATAGAATCAATGTCACGAGAAAACTATCTGTCACCATATAGATATTTACTAACTTCAGCATTGTTTCGACACTAATACACGATCCTTTGTTTTAGAATAAAATATGTAGAAATAGAGATTAAAACAACATCAGAGTAATATGAATAAATTATTATTTGATCCTTTTATATATTACTATAGAATACCTGATAGTTCTTGTGTGAATTTTTGGGATGCGGAGTAATCATTATTTCTAATATTTACATTCGCAGTATTGTCCTCATCTTTCTTGTTGTTAGCACCTGACTGCATTCTCTCTGAATTTCTATGATCAGGCGTCATCATTATTTACACTATATATATTCACACTCTTGTCCTCATCTTTGTTTTTTTAGCACCTGACTGCATTCTATCTTAATTTCTGGGATTATGCGTGATCATTATTTACGCTATTTGTATTTACACTCTTGTCCTCATCTTTGTGATATTAGCAGGTGAGTGTTCTATCTGAATTTCTGGGATCAGGGGTCATCATTATTTACACTATTTATATTCACATTCTTGTCCTCATCTTTGTGATGTTAGCAGGTGAGTGTTCTATCTGAATTTCTGCGATCAGGGGTCATCATTATTTACGCTATTTGTATTTACACTCTTGTCTTCATCTTTGTGATGTTAGCAGCTGACTGCCTTCTATCTGAATTTCTGGGATCAATGGTCATCATTATTTACGCTATTTGTATTTACACTCTTGTCCTCATCTTTGTGATGTTAGCAGGTGAGTGTTCTATCTGAATTTCTGCGATCAGGCGTCATCATTATTTACGCTATTTGTATTTACACTCTTGTCCTCATCTTTGGGATGTTAGCAGGTGAGTGTTCTATCTGAATTTCTGCGATCAGGCGTCATCATTATTTACGCTATTTGTATTTACACTCTTGTCCTCATCTTTGGGATGTTAGCAGGTGAGTGTTCTATCTGAATTTCTGCGATCAGGAGTCATCATTATTTACTAGTGTCCTCACTTTTGTTGTTATTATCACGTAAAATGTCGACATTCGTCACTAAAAACTTTTTTTAATATATAGAGATGCCATTCACTTGAAAATAAAGTTTTTTTTTGTGTTAGAATATGGCCGGACACATCTGAACATGCCTGTTCGTTGGGTATTTCGGCGAGAATTCTATAAAAATAGACCAAGTGTAATGTAGATTTGAACATGACGCAGAAAATTGAAACTATTTGTGCAGGGCAAAAGGATCTGGAGTGTTGTGTCACTTTAAGAATTTATGCTCCATAATCTTCTATCCCTTGCAACGTTTGATGCTTTCTCAGACTTCCTCCCCACAATTTCATCATCTTTTCACACAAGCTCGTCAGGTCTATCGCCTTCTACCTTCCTATATCCCTTTTCCGTCGATATGTCCTGTGTGTTTCAAATTCTTCAAGCCCTCATTCTTCACTATATGCCCAAGAAATTCCAGCTGTCTCTTTCTGCTTCCAAGTCTCCTTTTTCTTTCAAATTTCTTTATGGTTGATTACCCGCTCCCTTCAGAGGATTCTCAGTAACCTTCTGTAATATTACCTTTTTGTTGCCTCTAGATTTCTTTCATCTGTGAGGAGATCGTCCACCATTCACTCCCGTGTAAGAGGACTGATATATGATAACAGTTCAGTGCTCTTTTCTTTGTTTCTAACGACATTTCGACTTTGTTTCTTAGCTTAGCTATTCGAATGAAACTTTACCTATTAAAAAAACTGTTCGGAATTAGGCATTGCATTTTAGAACACAGCTCAGATATCTCCGCTAAAAGAATAAGTTTTTATTCCCTTCTTGCAACAAATACATTTTCTTTCAGATCTTCCCTGAAATGTTTGTTTCCTTTAATGTTTTTAGCCAATGTTCTTAATCTACATATTTTCTCTCTGTTTACATTTGTCTTCTGGATTTTTTTTCAGACGTTTTTTGCGCCCGTACAACTTGTTTGATATCTAAGAACAAGTGTTCAAATATATCTAATAAAATCAAAGGATTTTAACAATTCCACTAGCCTACAATAAACTAATGTGACACGCAACCATTATGAAGGCATCGTGAGAGCTTAATATGCATGGAAACCACGTGACATGTGATTTAAAGTCTCAAAAAACACATCACTGATATTCTTCAGGGCGTAGTGGACATAGGCGCTCGGTAATCAAGTGATTATCAGTCCATTCCGTGGTGTAATTCGGTTTGGGCAAAAAACAGGAGTGATATTATAGCGACAACAGTTACACAATAATCAACACATAAGCCTATATGACGGTTCCGCATAGGATACGGGTTCGATTCCTGTCCGAGGACGCATATTTTCTATGACAATTTCTCGGACATTCAGGCCGGTAAATGTTAATACTGTTTATTATAAACAGAGCATTTACTTAGATATTTTGTATCTACAAAAAAGAATGTATCAACATAAAAATGTCTTACATAAGATAATCCATATCAGCCAAAAGAACAGACACCTGATGATGGCCAGAATGTGCTTAGCTGAAACCTAAAATAATAATAATGAAGATGAGAAAATGGCTAAGCCGAATAAACTAAAACTGACAATTTCACATGTCCAAAATCAAAATTAAAATGATTACAATTTTATTTACTGCATTTATGTTTCGATGAACCTTCCATCGTATGGAAATGACGTAGATGATAACATTATTTTTCTAAATGTTTAAATTTAAAAATCTACATTGATTTTTGTCGAGAGGCTGATGTCCGATAGTGTTGTAGAGTAGTTTTCACAGTGGAGGATTGTATTTCGCTAAGTCGGTCCTAAAAGGGTCCGACGTACAAAACGTTAGGAACTTGATATAATAGTTAATGACGCAGCAATCTAGTTGTGTATGGTTGATACTTCAATGTCCGACATCGACTGACTCACTCAACTCCACTGAGCCCCACTGGCGACCGCTACTACTACTACTACTTATTATGTGTGGGAGAGTCTATTACAATAGAATAGGTAATGTTCCGGTATAACATCCCCCCTCCTAAAACTTAGGATGTAAAAAGCTTTACAGAAAATATGAAGAAAAAACAACAATTTTTTTTTTTTCTTAGCAACATCGTAGCGTATTTCCTACGTTTTTTGATCCACTTTTAAATGATCAATTGCCTTTTCTTTTTTTTCTTCTGGTTCGGCGTTTCTTAGGTAAAATTATTTGCAGGGGTTGTTAGATCTAAATTATTGAAAATCACCTCCATGGGCGTTTATTTTTTTTATTTTTATTTTTTTTCGCGGAACCGCTGTCAACCCCGTCTGTAAAGCGTCGTCTGATCTAGTTACTGCACGTGAGTTTTCCCCCTTCACCAAGTACTTCATATAGCCAATCCGCTTTTCTATTTTTTTTTTTTAATATCTCCAAGCGTTACCAGAAACAACCTTCCGCTTTTAGCTTCTTAAAGATGGACTCATAGTTTCTGTAGGTCCTTCTTGTTGACCTAAATCATTTAATAATACTGCATGTCCTTGGTTGCGTCTAACTTGTTCCCAAGTTTTCCTCGGTGTCGACTTCATTTTTACATTCTGGGGCTTGTTTTTTACGTATATTGTCGGTGTTAACCACTCAACTTTTTTAAATACACCAGTTTTCTCTAATCTGTACATTTCTTTATCTACCTGTTCAATTGAAGCAAACAGCACATTCCTATTCTTTTCTGAGCGTTTTGTTTTGGCTCTAATTTTGCCTCCATCTTGGTACACGTTCCCAAACCTGGAGAAAAAAACGGTAGGAAAAGTTCTCTTAAGTTTTTTTTTTTACTAATTTTTGGGCTTCGCAGTTTAAATTTTCAACCCTGTAACAGAAAGAATTTAACGATAAATCACATAATTGAAATTCTGTTATCCATTTCGTACCAAGTAAGTTCTTGGGATTTTTTATGACAAATAGTTTAGCTTTTCGCGTTTTTTATTTTTATTTAACGTGACGTTTGTAACAAATTCTCCAATAAAATGTATTTTTTCTCCCGTCACTGACCACGCGATTTTATTTGTTTTCATTAAAGTTGGTTTCCCCAACTTCTTCCACGTTTTCAAGTTTATGATAGATAGGTCGGACCCAGTGTCGAGTTGCATTTTTATTTTTTTATTATTTATTTCGACGGTAACAAATTTTCTGGTTATTCCGTCGTTCACTTCGTCGGACTTTAATTTTCTTATTTTATTGTCTTTATTTTTTGTCCTGCGGTGCGAGCTTTTATGCCCCACTCTTTCACAGCTGAAACATTTTTTTATTCTTAAAATTGCAATATCTGTACCAGTGTAGTTCACCGCAAGCAAAACATGGCTTCGGGAGTTTTTGCTTATTTTTTTAGGTATTTCACTTTTTGTTTGATAATCCGCAATTTTAGAATTCTTTTTGGTAGACTGACTTTCTTTTTTGTAGCGTAATTTCCTTACATGCGAAACGCCAGACTGTTCTATCTTTCTCGAGTCTTTCTTTACGCTAACATATCTTGTGCAGTCTTCTGCCAAACTCTGTATCGTAATACTTTGTTGGTTTTCCAATTTTTAAAGTACCAATTTCCTCAATTCTGCGTCTCTTTCAAATACTAGACCTTGAAAAAATACTAAGCACTTAAAGTTGTCAGCGCTTAATTCTGCTAGCTTGAATTCTTCACAATCCTTGTTCACATAGCTTGCATACGTTATATAGTCTTGTTCATCCTCTTTCATCAGATTCAAACATTTCCACCTCTTGTGAAACAAAGAGGTGTTTTTACTAAAGAATTCACTTAATATATTTACCGCCTCGGTAAATGCCCACTCGCTAGTTTTTTTCGGTAAAATGTAATTTACCAATTTGTTATGCTCAGCAGTTTCCTACTTACTTAAAAGAAGTTTAACCTTCTTTCCTTCAGACCACGTGTGACAGTCCTCGTTATACACGTCCGTATATTTTTTATAATACTCTTCAAAAGTCATCTCTACACCTGGACTCTACGTGAATATTTCAATCGAATTCCATATTGTATTCTCTGGGAAAGAATCATTTCGTAGATTATTCTCTTTCCTCCTCTCAGTTATTTCCAGAATTTTGTTTTGAAACTCCTTATGCATCAGTTCCATTTCTCGTTGAAATTGAGTCTGTATTAAAAGTTTCCTCCTGTAATTGCATCTGGAATGTTTTCTGTTGCTCTAATATTGTCATTTCTTGTTCCGTCTGGAACTTAAAAAAATCCTGGAATATATTTTTGCATTCCTCCATCTTTGCAAAAAGTTTACACAATGCTTAAATATTGTAGAGGGGGACTCCAAAACGAATTTGTAATTCGTGACCTATTTGAGCAAGCTGTCTTGTCGAGAAAAAAAAATTATTTTCTCAGTTGAGAATACGACTGATTTTTTCGTCACTAAGTTGACGTCTTGCCTTTGGAAAACTTTTCCAATTTTTTTTTTTTTAATGTGAATCCAAGATGATGTCGCCGAAAATTTGACGAGCAAGTTTTTTTTTCCTTTTTCCTCCGTATGAAAAACGAATTTCTACAGTAAATAACGTAGCGAGCGAATTTTTTTTTCTTTTACTATATGAACCCGAATCCGCCATACGCCACGTTTATTATGGCGGGTGAATTCTTTTTTCGTATGAGTTACGAATCCACGTTCTCAAGTGTTGTAGAGTGAACGAAAAGTTGTTTTTTTTTCGTATGAATCCAAAATACGTTCGTCGCCAAGTGTTGTATATAGCGAAACGAATTTTTTTTTCTTTAAATTTGTTTTCGTATGAATTTCGAATTCTGGTCGCCAAAGTTGTTATAGAGTGAACGAAAAATTTTTTTTTTCCCGTATGAGAAACGAATCCCTCGTCGCCAATGTGTTGTAGAGTAGTTTTCACAGTGGAGGCTTGTATTTCACTAGGTCAGTCCTAAAAGGAACTTGAAATATTAGTTAATGACGCAGAAATCTAGTTGTGGTGGTTGATACTTCAATGTCCGACATCAACTGACTCACTCAACTCCACTGAGCCCACTGGCGACCGCTACTACTACTACTACTACTTATTATTGTGAGAGAGTCTATTACAATACAATAGGTAATGTTCCGGTATAACAGATGGTTAAATGTTTTATTCTGGATTTTTCAAACACATACAATTCTTTTGAATTTTATCCATTCAGCCCAGGTGGGTAAGGTTTTGTCTATGAAATCGGTTTAATATGATCAAATTGGTAGCAAAGATAAAAAAATACCTACAATCTGTTGTTAACTGGGGCAAGTAATGACATGTTAATTTTAACGTCTCCGAAAACAAAACTCTCTTTTAGTCGTCTGAAAGAACCTGTTTTGTTTTCCATGTCTGATGCTAACCTCCAGGAGAGTGACTCTGTGCGAGATCCACTCACATGAAATGGAAAAATTATATAAAATCAATTGCTATGTCTTTTGGTAGAAAAGTTGGTTCATTGTGACGTGCTAGAACATTTTTGTCTGGGATCCTCTCTGCCTGTCGGGAGGTAGAAAGTTTGAGCAGCACAGATGGAGACGAATCTCCAACTGTAGACCAAAGTTACTGTTAAAATGGCTATATGTAACCGTAAGTTCTATTATAACTGTTTCTTCCTAACACTTTCCCCTTGTGAAACTCTTTTTCGGCTTCTTGCTTTCCAGTCAATTTGATCTTTAAAAATTTCAAGTTTTATCTTCCATTTTCTAAATTCTTCTTTTCTTATTGTTCTCTCTCGTTTATAATGTCTTTCTTTTTCTCGTATTCTCCCAGACTCATTAACCCCTTACATCTTAGTGGCTTTATTGCCTTTCTTCACTTTCTTCGGGGTGAAATGATTAAAACAAATATTAACTTGGAAGTCATTTTGTTTTACTTTACTTTTTTTGGTGCTTACAAAAACGCTGCACCTTTTCTACAATATTAATAAAAAAGATCAAGCATTGCTTTCATGAAAATATTTTTTTCTATATGTTTGTGTATATACGTGCGTGTACGTTTGTATGAGAGGGAGTGCTTTATAGTTTTTCTTTATTTCTTTTATTGGATATGAACTACAAAGACATTTCGATCAAGTCTGTGGATCTAAATAACTCGAACAAAGCGATTGATCTATTCACAAAGAATATCTTTTCAGTTTATATTGATTACGATCTTATAAAAATAAAGAAATAGTTCAATTTTCTTGTATTGCTACGAGAAATAATTTTCTTGTCTTTTCTAATAAAGGCCAAGTGAAAACAACATATACCCGGCAAAATCGCTCCCAAAATGAAACCGCTCTGCTAAACATCTTAAAGCCTTTTTTTCCTTCCATCAGAATGTATAATACTTAGCGCCAGACGTGCAACTTGTTACGGTTTTTTGTGTATATATATATACATATAACTAGTGAGACAATCCAAATGACTCAACTTCCTTTATAGTCTACCAATAGAAGCTTAACCAATCAGAAGCCGCAGAACATTGTATTCGTCGTGTATAAAGGCGGCCATCTTTGTTTAACCTACCGGAAGGACCAGTGCTAACTTGCCAGGCGAAGAGGATAGAAGGAAGAACTACGCTCTGCTAAGATATCCACTGCGAACCTGAACTACGCTTTCTTACTGTCTCCGAAATATTCACTGCCAACCTCTGGATTCTATACTCGAAGACGACCGTTATGAAAATGTCTAACACAACACACTGCACCTTATTGATCTTAGGTCGTCCACTGGCAATGGGCGGGATGAATATACGTACAGTGTACAGCTGAAAAAATATGTTTACTATGTCTATCTAGATAGTTTTTTTTTTTGGGGGGGGGGGTTCCGCCAGAATAGATCTTCTACATTTATAAGTCTACCTTTTATCCATGCATCGAATATTACTGCCATATCTGGTCTGGTGTTTCTTCAAAGGACGATCTGCAGTGTTAATGTTCCTGAACATTTCACGGTAATTATTCTGATGAGTTTTCTTCGTTTGAACGTCGACTTTACGAATTTAAGCGAAGTACTATGTTGGCAGTTCGGTCTCATTATATCACTGTGCTAGAGATAATAGTTATTTTTAGTGGATACCCATATCCGACGAGACAGTCCATTTATTTATTAAACAGTATATTTCTTTCTCTTCGTCAACAGGCCTGAATATTCGAAAATTCCTATTTAAAAAAGTATGCACTCTTGGGTAGGATTCGAACTTGCGTACCCCGCGATAGGAGAAACCGTATTTCCATCCATCGTGCTTTAAATCGTTTGGGCAAAAGAAGTTCTTCGGCGATCAAGTAAACAAAGCAATTTCTAAAGACGTGATGGATTTTTTTTTATTAATCTGACACATTTTATTAGTTAAACGTCATTTTTCGTGGATACAGATTCTTGAGTAGACACTCTATATGGATATCCACTAATAATAAAGTAATAAAACCTATCGGATTAAAAATTTAAAAAATCCATCAATTATATATATATATATATATATATATATATATATATATATATATATAAGTTTAGTACAACAGAACTTCAAAATAGTTTTAAACAGACAAATCCGCATTTTCACTTGACAGAAAAAGGGTACCTTTAAGGGAAAAATGCCGTTTTGTCCAATGAGTATATATACATATATATATATATATATATATAGATAGATATAGATAGAGAGAGAGAGAGAGAGTGTGTGTGGGGGGGGGAAAGAGAGAGAGAAAGGGATCCTAAATCAACTAATTTTTACCAAGTTTTTTTTCTTCTTCTCATAAGTAAATGGACAGCGCTACAATCATACCAGTAACCAATATTGGTATATAACTTTAGGCCTTACACTGAGTGATACGTACATAAATCTAGTAACGAACAATGAGGTACAAACGTATATCTATTCTTAATATATATATATATATATATATATATATATAGAGAGAGAGAGAGAGAGAGATAAAGAGATAGATGTAGGGGAAGTGAGTGAGATAGTGACAAAGATCGAAAACTGTTAGACTAAACACAATGAATATATAAGTTGAGAGAGAGAGAGAGAGAGAGAGACTGGAAATGTTATAGATATATATAGTGAGATGGACGAAGAAATTGGGAGATGAAACGCTCTGAGTGAGAATGTGATAGATAGATAGATAGATAGATAGATAGAATGAGTGATCCTACCTAATAAAGAAAGTTACAGAGAGAGAGAGAGAGAGATAGAGAAATAGATATGTATATATAGTGAGTGGGTTTATATTCAGACTCAGCAATTCCGGAGGCATTCCTTCATTTCGATATATTTCATTAAATGTTATTCACCATTTTTCTTTAACTCTTTTAAGAAAACACTCTGCCTCAAAACTTTATTTTGGCAACGAAAGTTTGGCATTGGTGGCGCCAGGGATTCTTTAAAAGATTCTTTTTTTTTTACTCTTCATATAAACTCCCTCCAGGCTGTTCTTCTGAACACCAAAAAATGGTAAAATTAAAATAAAAATATGTGCATTTAAGGTTTCATTTTCTCTGTACATCGCGTAAGCCTTTTCCTTGCCTTAGAGGCCTTCTCCGCCCCCCCTGCAAATTCTTTTGCTATTCATTCAACTGCTATTTCATTATGGAAAAATATTTTATACACTGTCACCATTTCTTCTTCTTCTTCTTCTTCTTCTTCTTCTTCTTCTTCTTCTTCTTCTTCTTCTTCTTCTATCTTTTCTTCTAATTTTGCCGCCTTTTCTTTTGGAGGAACATCTTATTGTCATTCAGTTTTGCTACTTTCCACCTACCGAATTGTTTATTTTTTTTTATTCCATTTCTTGCATCTCAGGGAGTTATATCATTGCCACCAACACTATTGGCCGGCCTTTGAACTGAGGCAAAATCTAGGATTTCGAAAGCCTATATTTGAGACAAATGATTAATTTGTGTTTTTAAGGTTTGTCAATCATTTGTGGATTATTTAGTCGAAACATATTTCGGATTGTAGGAATTATTGTTTTTTTAAACTAATGAATATTGCAGTAACCATTTTTAAGAATTTCCTTATTTTTCTTTTTACTTTGTTACTTAGTGCATACGACCGTTACGTCCTGTCATCAAATAATGGACTATTCCGTTTTGATCACGTTGAAAGACATAAAAGACACACTAGTCGGTTTCAGTGAGAGAAAGAAAGAAAGAATGAGTTAAGATACAAGGCTTTAACGTCTCCTGTCAACACATCATAAATAATGGAGTATCCCGGTTTGATCGTGTGGAAAGACGGAAGAGTTATATCAGAGACACTACTTGGTTTCAGTGAGAAAAATAAATAAAGAAAGAATGAACGAAAGGACGATACAAATGTTTAACGTCTCCTGCTAATATCACATAAATAATGGCTTATTCCAGTTTCATCGCGTGGAAAGATGGAAAATACATATTGTTATGGTCCAGGTTAGGACCAAGGAAGAACAACACGAACACAAGAGTAGAAATAACGAAGGTATATTACACGAAATAATAATACAAGATGTGGAAGGTGTTAGTATGACTGTCAGTCTGGTTTGGAGTGAACTACTATCGGCTCGACTCGATTCGGTATCTAGCCACCCTCCCACGAGGCTTGCATGTGGCACAAGGCCGAGTTTAACGTGGGTTTCCCGAGCCCGTAGGCTCGGCCAAAAAACGCCCGTAGAAACTGTAAAAACAGAATCGGGTTGGTCAACCTCCCCGAACGAGACTCTGCCCTTCGGTGGAGCCTCGTCCGGGTTCTTCTCTGCTCAGAGGAAGAGAGTTGACCGTCAAGCCGAAACGGCTCAACTCGATTCGGTATCTCTAGCCACCCACCACGAGGGTTGCATATGGCACAAGGCCAAGTTTAACGTGCGTTTTCCGAGCCCGTAGGCTCGGCCAAAAAATGCCCGTAGAGCCCATATTAACGGAATCGGGTTGGTCAACCTCCCCGAACGAGACTCTGCCCTTCGGCGGAGCCTCGTCCGGGTTCCTCTCTGCTCAGAGGCAGAGAGTTCGACCGTCAAGCCGAGCTTCTCGGCTTGATTCGATATCTAGGCACCGTCCCACGAGGGTTGCATATGGCACAAGGCCAAGTTTAACGTGCGTTTTCCGAGCCCGTAGGCTCGGCCAAAAAATGCCCGTAGAACCTGTATAAACCGGATCGGGTTGGTCAACCTCCCCGAACGAGACTCTGCACTTCGGCGGAGTCTCGTCCGGGTTCCTCTCTGCTCAGAGGCAGAGAGTTCGACCGTCAAGCCGAGAAGCTCGGCTTGATTCGACCCTCTCTCTTGAGCGGGCGTAGTATACATAGTGTTAGGAAGAGTTCATTCTGTAGTTATAGGTAAGGACCCATAACACATATAGACATTACTTGGTTTCAGTGAGATAAAGAAAGAAAGAATGAAGGTAAGATGCACTGGTATAACGTCTCTTGTCAATACTTTATAAATAATGAACTATTTAGGTTTGATCATATGGCATGACATATCAGATACACTGCTCATGTTTTTTTATGTCTATTTCAGTAAAAATAAAAAAAAGAAATGTATTCAATTTCAATTCTTTTCATATGTACCTGCTCATTATACTTAAAATAAGGAACAGCATTCATATTTCAGATTGTTAGGGTAATATTATGTTAAAGTTGTTAAGCTCAAATATTTAACGATGTGTTCGGGGAATTGCTACGGATATGTTATTGTCTTATAAATCGCCATGAACTTATTTAATCGTTAAGGGTTAAGATTCGTCAAAAGAGTCAAATATATAACCTTTAAATTTTCACCGGTATTTTCTATTAGGTTGGTGCAAAAATAATGACGTAATAATGTCGTTTTTTGACGTTAAAAATACGTCAAAAAACGACATTATTACGTCATTATTTTTGCACCAACCTAATAGTAACAGTAATTCCCCCAAATACCAGTCCTACAACTTAATCTATAAGACACTCTTGGACATGGTTTAATTTTTAGAAAACTTGTCTCAAAATATCAATTACGTTTGAGTAATTTCGATCCTCACTAGCTGTTTGTTCCACAGGGTCTTGTGAAGGTTCTGTGATGGGCGTAGGCCTTCCCCAGTTCTCGCTATCACTGCTGTTTCTGGTTCTGCATAATCGGTTTCTTTCCTTAACATTTATCATTCAAAGATTTTAGCAACATTTGCCGATGATTTTATTCTTTTATCCTTTTCGCATTTATTGATTGTAGCGTAATATTTTTATGGACGAGGAAGTATTTTCAAATTTGTAGGAAAAATGTTTCATGTCGTAACGATATTTTGTTTACTTTTTAAATACTTGTTCAGGATAGTCAATTTCTTATCTATTATCTTCTATTTTTCTAATATTTTTTAAAATAACAAAAAATGTTATATATTTGATAATAATTTAACTACATCCACGTCCTGGGTAAGACGATAAACTACATCCGACAGCAAGGCCTCTTATCAGGAGTATTTGAGGAGCGTGGAACCACATCTTAATTTCTGGTTTTCCCAGGTCCACCCTGACTCGGGGTGGCAGCACCTGTCAGGGTCCCAGCTATGGGTAAACAGTTAACCTCTAAACTCTGGTCAAAGCACTATGAAAATGCAAAAATAGGTTTTAATATCAGCAATATTTTTTTTGAGAAAAAATTATTACCAACAATATATTATTACAAGCAATACATTTTTAAAGGAAATCATATTAAAAGCAATACATTTTTGAGGAAAAAAAATATTATCATTTTTGAAGGAAAGAATATTAGCAATAATTCAGTTTTGGAAAAATTATATTACCAGAAATAAAAATTTTGTCGGCATTAAAATGACCCATTGAGACTGATATGCCGTAAAACAAACCAAACCAAAGCTTGATGATCATTTTATACTTTTATGCTTTGCTTATTTATTATTACTTGGTTTTTTATTTGTCATTTAAATAATTAAAATGATACATTTGTTGACAAACTGTTTACGCCGACATAGAGTGTAAAATATATATCTGTGTTTATGAGCGTATCACTAGTAATGATACCTTTGCAACGAAGCATTCGACCTAGATTTATGCAGGGGAATTATGTTGCGGAACTATTGGTCCAGGACCTACATCCAACTCTCATACATGGCTCCAAGAAGTCGCATGGGCACTGCGATGGGCACAAACCGGACAACAACATCGACCTTCCGACTGAACTATGTGAGGGTAGCCGAAATGGTTTCCCGACCATACCGGTGACGGGGAACCGACACACTTGTGCCAAGCATCATTATCAAGTGTGTTGGTTCCCCGTAGTAATCATCTCTTTATCTCGCGAGATAAAGGGTGCACTCTATATGGTCAAAATTCAGCACTTTGGTGGTGAAACTTATGTGACCTCCTCCGCCATCTCTATCGTGCTGATAAAATCCAAAGAAATACAGGACATTATATTTGGGGACATTTTGGAATGTTATCCGTGTTCACAACCAACAGACTTCGGTCTCTCCTGGTTTTCTGTTTGGATTTACTTTCATGGCCTTTTCCGTGTTTGCATATTCGATGGACTGCCTTTAGAGTTGCAGAGCTCCGTCTACTTGAAGCAGCTGGTTATGACGCGCCAGATGTACGCCCTCGCGGCTTCGTGCTGAACTCAGTTGTCAAAGACTATTTAAGAATCATGCCAAGGAAGTATTTTATAAACATAATTTTCCATAATAAATTTTTGTACTATTTTTTTTATTAAAAACATTATTATATTATTGTACAAATATAATGATGTTTTATTAAGTAGAACGGACAAGAAACGTCTAAGACTTTTGCAGAGTTTCTCCTGGCGTCGAATAAGTTGTTAATAAGCTTGTAAAGTACGTCCAGGTTCTCTGTAATGTTCTAAATACTTTCAGCCATTGTTGGTCACTTTCAATGAGAGGAAGTAGAACACGAGAATTAGTTACCGCAGAGTTTATATTGTTAACAGCCTAGTGTTCGAAATAGACGCAGGTTCACATGCTCTGGTTATAGACTTGATTAAAATGTCACGTGACTAAAAATGACTATGGTTCAAAGACATTTTAATATGTGCACGTTGAGAAAAAAGAAAAGTTGACTGATGGGGTTTTTTTGCCGTCTTTTTATGTGAAGATCATCCAAAATTTTGAATTGTTTTTAACAGACTACGCTTGTTTGGTTAACTATAATCGAAGGGTAATAAGAAATGGCCCCTTGGATTTGGTCTCAATGTTTATAGATAGCACCTTGTTTAAAGAGAGGAAAAGCCCGTCTCGAGAGAAATATTTTGATTTACCAAATATAGCATATAGTTATGTACTGAGAAATAATGATTTAATTAACTAAAATTGACCAATAAATAGATGCTAGCAACTTCAATACACACACATGTATGGGCTAAATATCATGGCAGACTTGATTCTGTAGACTTGATTGGCCACCTATCTAGGAAAATAACAACTCTGAAATTGAAACCGGCTGGCTATGGGGCTAAAAATCCCAACCGATAAAGACCTACTTCATGTAGAGACAGCAGCCACACCTAGGGTAGTAAGGTTGAGATAATACATATAACAGTGAGGCCATAGTATCGACATTATTATTATTACAAATGTTATCTTTTGCGCTGCAACATGTTTCAGTAGATACTGCATCTTCTTTGTAAACGGTGAAATTAATGAATAAAGACAAAAGGAAAACTTAGCCGACGCGTTACGTCTTCTGAGAGACTTTATCAAGGCAAATGTAAGATTGAATTTTATGAGAAGTATTTATATCAAAGAGTAGAATTTTATTGTTTTTTTTAAATTAATATTCATTACTTTAGACAACGAAACGCGCACTGATTAAATGTACACTTCTCGAAATAATCGAAAGTGAATTACGTTTTATTGTTGAAACCAAGCCAATTACACTTCACCAACGAGCCACGAGAAGCTATCTAAGCAAAGTTAATCTCAATTGTTCTATTCAATAAATACACTTCTCTCATTCATACTGCAATTCTGTATCACTAACATTATTTTCTTACTCTAAATGCAAAGAAAATAATTTTCCAAAAATTATTCTTTTTTTTTTAATCCAACATCATTTCCTATTACGATAATCGTTATATTTAGTGAACACATGTGTTTGAATAGTCTTCCCCATCTTTGATCGTGTGGAAAGACGGAAGAGTTATATCAGTCTATCGTCCTAGCTATCGAAAGGCTTATTAAGGGTAATGTGCCTCCCGACAGAAGCCTAACCTGCATCTGTGCTCCTTTTTTAATTCAGGAAACACATTTAAAGCCAAGTTTGCTTTTCCCTTCAATCATGGGAGGCTATCACAGGAAATTTGAATTATTCAAGAATGCGCATCTCTCCTTGGAATATATACAAACTTCAAAATGCTTAATTTCTTCAAGGATCACCCACACATCATCTATCCATTCGCTCAATCGTTTAACAGTGGTGAATTTCAAGAAATAAAGGTTCCACGTGTGACCAATACAGAAAAAATCTAGTAGCAAGTCTGGGGACAGACTAAACTTCCTTTAGAAGCAAAATTGAGATAGATAGATAGATCTACAGAGCAAAATATTCGTACGAAGTAATATATTTAAACAGAAAAAAATCAGACAAAGAAAGGGAATTTAAATCGATAGTGAGAAAGACTTTCTTTTTCAATATTTTCAAAGATGAGTTGTAGCTGCATGAGTTCACTAACGACTTCGTTAACATGAAGTATGGCTTCTCAGGAGGGCATTGTTGCAACCTTTGTTCATTTCGACCACGTATCATGAACCCTTTTACGACACTGACAAAAGTTTTGATGCCAAGGCTATTTCTGGAAAGCACCATTCAGAAAAATAAAATAAAATAAAAAAGACATCGAAAACCACTGTTTGTAACTATCATACATGAATATCTATAAGAGAACCATATATGTAGATACACACGCATAAATATAAATGATAAAGCCACACATAATGCATGTGTGTGAGTAGTTAGAACGTTCCGAAAAAACTCAGGTTCGAATTTCACCATAGTCGATTTAGAAGGTAGGTGATATCTTGATGTTATCTGTGTGGGGATGCTATCACAGTGTGCAGCATATTTGCTTGAGAACAATAGCAGGGTTTAACGCAGGCCTTGTGAATGAAATTGGGCTGACGGAAATGTCTTGAAGTCGCAGTAACGCGAAGTCGCAAGTCATTGTGACAGAGGTTTGTGTATACTAATGTGTTCTAATTGCTGATTATGAGCAATTTCCAAGAAACTGCAAGTAAATTCCCCAAAGAACCGTTTCATTCTAAACGAAAGGTGGGTTATCAGGGTGTGGAACCAACACAAATGTGCCTGGGCAGCCGTCTGCAACAAGGATTCGCTATCCACACTAACAGACAAGTGTGCTCGGAAAACTCGTAACTTCGCATTATTATAATATATATGTCTGTACACACACACAAACACACGCATAAACAGACACACACACATACATATATATATATATATATATATATATATAAATAAATAAATATATATATATATATATATATATATAAATAAATAAATACATATATATATATATATATATATATATATATATATATATATATATATATATTTAAGTTACGAAGAACTTGGTAAACCGTATGGGTAATTCCAAGGAGGATGAAATCCTGAGAGCTCAATGTGAATCCAGAGCTAATATTTAATGAAAAACAGACCACTTTAAGGTACCATTACAATAATTTATTTCACCAAAATCCTTTTAAAGGACTCCAGATCATCAGCTAACACTTCCAACAACGAATTGAAAGGAAAAATGATATTGAAAATTGATGGGTAGTGTAATTTTTGTAATTTAACAGGGGGGGTGAGGGGGGTAGTTAAAAAGAGTTTTGGTGAAATAAATTATTGTAATGGTACCTTAAAGTGGTCTGTTTTTCATTAATTATATATATATATATATATATATATACACACACACACACACACACACACACACACACACACACACAAACAAACAAGTGGACACTGAAGTCAACACCCAGGGGCAACAGTTTGTTTCATACTTGTATGAAACTGACTGTCGTCTCTGGGTGTGGACATCAATGTCCACTTTTATATTTATATACGCCTTATTCCTGATATTGAGCGCTTTAACCCATAAATGTACCTTACCTTAAAACTATATCTTATCACACGTGCACACGCACACAAACACAAACACACATACATACATACTTATATATAGACATTTCAAAAAAGGAAAAAATTGTATAGATATTTTAATATTAAATTTATTCAGACATCACAAGATACAAGTTACTTTTGGACTCTACACTCACAAGAGATTCTTAAAATATTGTCATTTAGCTTTCAGAGATTTATTATTACGGAATAACTACTGCTTCGTCAACTGTGTGCAATGTGTCCAGTGGGATTGCTGCACATGCATTTTCAATTTCTTGCCTGAGGATCGCCAATGTAGTCAGTTTTCTGCTATACACAAAAACCTTTAGGGCTCCCCATAGGCTAAAGACTAGGACCTTTCTTAAAGTGTGTATACATTTTTTGGCGAACTCTCCCTGTTTCTCCCTCTGTGTCTCTGTTTCTGTCTGTCTCTCTCTCTCTATCTATCTATCTATCTATCTATATATATATATATATATATATATATATATATATATATATATATTATTTTTATATATAGTGTATCTGTAAAAAAACAAAAGGAATACATAGAAACAAGAGAAAAAGTATTCTTAGTCGACGCATTTGGTCCACTGAGGAACCTTTTATTTGTCGGCTATGAAGAGTTTTTTCTCTGTTATATATATATATATATATATATATATATATATATATATATATATATATATATATATATATATATATATATCGTTTTATTCATATATATATATATATATATATATATATATATATATATATATACGAATAAAAAGAGAAATAAACTCTTCATAGCCGACAAATAAAAAGTGGACTAAACGCGTCGACTAAGAATATTTTTTCCACTATATATAAAATAATATTGTTCAACCCGCTTTTCTGTTGACGTTCGAATATTAATATAGGGAAATACTTCCTAACACTAATAGACAAACATTTTAGTAAAAATGAACTATCGAAAAAGTTGTTCAACAAAATGAATTTAAACATTAGTTATTCCTGCATGAGAAATGTAGAAAAAATATTAGCTCTCACAATAGCAGAATTATGAGAGAATTTCATAATTATCAACTACAAAAAGATCTTCATGCAAAGCAAAAGAAAACATCTACCTGTAATTGTAGGGCAGGATCCGTTTGTCCAGTAGAAGGAATATGCATGGCAGGAAGCGTGATATACGAAGGTACAATTTTGCCCAAGAAAGGTTTTAAACAGAAAAAAAGATATATATATAGGAATATCGGCAGGAAATTGGAAGCAACATTTTTATAACCATCGCCAGTCCGTCACAAATAGACCTAAAAAACACCAAACGGAACTGTCAAAACATTATTGGAATTTGTTGGAGAGCAACTTAACCCCACAAGTAAAATGGATAATCGTCTCGAGGGCTGGAACTCCAATAAATTTCAGAGACCGATGTGACTTGTGTATAAAAGAGAAGATCCTAATGATAAGGCATAAAGATCTGGATATATTACTGAACCAACATAACGAGTTCATTTTTAAATGTAGACATAAAAACCACCTCAATCTAACTAAATATATTTAGAAATAACTATATAGAAAGGAAAATATGTTATTTTTGGTTTTGGAAAAAACCCATACAGATTACGAAGTTTTCGTAATTTAACTATATATATATATATATATATATATATATATATATATATATATATATATATATATACACACACACACACACACACATATATATATATATATATATATATATATATATATATATACCTGATGTCAGACAGAAAAGTTATATAAAATAATGTCTATAGCATGCTGTGAAGATTTGGAACAATGCATGTAACACTCTGCTTCTATTAACTTTTACTTGAATCCTTTTTAAATGCTTAGTAGGTATAAAAGACAAAGTTTCAGAAAAAATATTGATTCAACTACAATATTAGTATTATGTGAAGAATTAATGTTTTTATTTTGAAATATTACATTTAATGAGACACAAGGCCAAAAGACGATGGGAAAATGTTGATCGTTTCTGATTATTCTACACCTAGTTAATCTGGTTGATGACCCATTCTTTTATTACAGTTTACTCATACACCACAAGAAGTCAGTAATCACCATTCATTCCAAACAAAACCATAATAATGGATATCCACAGGGATCCTATTAAAACAGTCATGACATGAAAATATATGTCAATGTTTTGTATGTTTTTTTATAAAAAAATATCTAAAAATAACGAAAATAAAATACAAGACATTCAAACTAAAATTAAAATATGTGCACTTCCAACCCGCAGAAAAATAAGTGTGCCCAAGTTATTTTACAGAATTACTGTTGTCACCAATATATTGTGACGAGGTTGTAATTATAAAAAATGTAAATATTTATAGCCTATAATAATGTTTCTTTTTGTTCCAATGAAGCATATAATTGTTTGGAAATAATTCAGATAAGCCAAAAAAAGAAATTAGCAAATTCAACGACTTAGTGACATGGCTTCTGAGTCAAAGAGTCCCTCGATGGATAATTCCGTGGAATGAAGGTGTTTCAGAGAATGGTCCTGCAAAGACCAATCGCCCTGGTTGATTTGAGGAAGCCTAACTAAGCCATCATCTCCTGGGAAAAATATGTGTAACTCTACCCATGACCTAAAACGGTCGAGTCTTGTTGGGCACCTTGATTATCACGATTTCACCCACACAAATTCCAGAGGCAGTCTGCGTAGGTTGGTTTGGGGCATGTTCTTTTACGCTCAATAAATCGTCCTGGTACCAGATACTTCTGAACCTTTTCAAAGATTCATCTCTGGAAATCAAAGAGTCTAAAAGCTTTTTTCTTGTGGGAGGTTCGACTTGATAGACACTCCAATTGATCAACCTCAATATTAGTTTGGGGTTCACAGTCGGATGTAAAAAAATGATTGAAGGTTGTGATTTCCAGACCTGGATTTCATAAGCTCCTGTAGGTTAATGGTCTCTCGTTGATGATATTTTGGACGTCAGAAATGATAATCAAAATGTCAAAATATGTGTGGCTGGAACGACCGATTTATTTGTACCGACAAGATTTTATAGTCTTCATAAGTCGTTCCGAACGCTACCATACGAGGACGAGCGTAAAGGTATCCTAATGTGCTTAATTACACAGGCAACCCAAACTCTCCTTAAACTCACTGCACGAGAATGCATCATGTAGCACATCACATCCTGCCACGAAGGACTTTGCATTGTCACTGTAAAAATGAGAGTGTATCCTATAAACGTTGGTGAATCGGATGAAAGCAATGAAAAAAGAGTAGGCGGTTATGTCTTCGACTAAAATCCAAGTGTACTGCTCGCACCTCCAAACACGAGAACACAAGAATATATATTTCTATTCTTTCTTCACCGCTCAAGACCCACAGGCTACCAGTATAATTCACCTCTGTGGGTAAGAAGGGTTTTATCATATTAACCCGGTGCTTGGGTAAATCGGTGATTTTTGTGTAGGTGAAAGGGAGAGAGTTACTTTCCGGTAAGAGGAACATCCAGATAAGAATTTCTTCACAGCTTGTCTGCCTTGAGATATATAATATCTTGAAAATTCTGAGTATCTTCCAATACAGGCTCATATTAGCCACCACACGTTGTTCAAAATACCGAGGACACGGCTCTTTTCTTTTTAGGAGTCAGGTAATACCACAGCATTTTCAGGCCAGAGAGTTGATTGGTTTCAAATCCAAGAAGGTTCGGGAGTTCAAAATTCTAAAATTAATCTTTAGTTTAGTGGAGGCTAGGCCTCTGGTAATAAAATCAGCAGAGTTCTGTCCAGTGGACATATATCTATGCTGAATGGACAAATCGAAGTTTGATGTTATTTCGGCTTCCATTTGGTCGATGTCTTTCCGTCGGTATTTTGCATAAATACTTGTTATTGATTTGCCTTGCAAGTAGCCACGACATCATAATCTCTGCATATACTGCAATGTATACGTTTTCAAAGGATATTCCATAATATGCCTTCAATAATGTTAGAAGATACTTGATGGCCAAGAAGGCTCTAATAGATCCAGCGTAGATAATATTTTTTATTTAATACCTTGGCTTTCGTAAAAAAAAAACAACAACAAACCCACCCCCAAAAAACAAAAAAACAAAGAAGAGACACCTTCCAGAGTAGCATAGGATGCGAATTCTAAAATAAATACGTTTATTCGCCTTCGCCGAGAATTTGTCTTTGAAAGCTGATGGTACAAAGTTCTGATAATTCTTTGACATGAGCTGTCCATTGGGACTGAAATTCTTTTGGGATGATCTAATCCCAACCCAGACCCAACATCCACAATACGATGATGAGGTTACGAATCAGTATGATCACTGATAGACAAAAATGAAGAGGATCAAATACTTTGGATGCATCGGATAGTATACGTCTCTTAGTTCTTGTTTCGAAATTGTAGCTGCGCTGGGCAATGTTGATGGTATCGGTTTGGGGGTTATATCGATAACTCAGCATCTCCTTTTCTGGTGGGGTGCCTCTGGTTATATCCTTATCCAGAGCTAGTAGTTCCTGTAACCACTGGAGAATATTTCGTTTGTGGAGCAAATGCACATCTATTTGAAGAGGTCTAAGCACATTAACATTCTGCAATGTTAGAGCTATCATTGTACGCTTAACCCTTTGAATTTCCAGCAAAGACGATTGTTACATTGATTCCATCTAGTAGAGTGATGTCATTTAAACACAAGGGGCAATTAGATAAATTTAATACAAACAAAAAAGAGGAGGATTGTAGTGAAAAAGGGAAACGATTCTGTTGCGAGTTGTAGCGAATTCCCTAGAGAGAGAAAAAGAAAGAAAGGAAGAGAGCGAGAAGAAAATCACCTTACCTACTTTATCTAGATTTGGTAGAAATTATTTTGAAACAGATTGCCAGTGTTACGACCTTCCTTTAGAAATATCAGTAGTAAGTTCTGCTAGCCAAATACTTAAGGAAAGATCGAAGTCGATCTATGGGAAGTATAACTTAAATCAAATATAGATCAGTAATTGAGAACAACGTCAAATAGGTAAGAAGAAAGAAAAAAAGGTCATCTACAGCAAAAATGAGCCTCTTTAAACATAGGTCAAATGTAACATGTGACCATTTATGCAAAATAACATGAAAATAAGTAAGACAGTTGTTTCTCCGTCCACACCTCACTC
Organism: Acanthosepion lycidas; assembly: GCA_963932145.1. Taxonomy (NCBI): domain Eukaryota; kingdom Metazoa; phylum Mollusca; class Cephalopoda; order Sepiida; family Sepiidae; genus Acanthosepion; species Acanthosepion lycidas. Next base: position 62,119,260 of record OZ010587.1, on the reverse strand, counting down.
TGCCAGAAACCGCTGGTAGGTAAGTACCCATTACTCTTTCTGACAGGTCCGATCATTTTTTTACAAAGGAGTGTTCTTCCAACGATTGTTCATCTTCAGAGTCTGTCACTTTTGATTTCACTGTCAGGGTTGTCTTGCTTTGACATGGCACTTGCGTTACTTTTCGGCTCTACATATTTCTTCATCGAAATTGGGTTTCAATCTAACTTGGTCTGCGTGCGTTAAAATCCCATTTTCATTTTTTTCTATTATCGTAGTGTTCCGTCCACTTTACATTATGAATCAATGTGACTCTAATTTATTCACCCTTTCAAATGTCACTTGTCCAAATTAATTCCACATTCTCTTTTCTTCAAGCAGTGAAACGTTCTGTCACCTTGAAACACGCTCTACATATCGTCTACAGAAATTTACATGTCATAAAAAAACTCCAATACTTCTTTGTTATATTCCGTTTATAATAGGAATATGGAATGGACAAACACGGTCGCTAAATAGTAACAAGTTTATTGTAGTTTTATGGTGAAATAGACCTATTCTATAGTTAATAGACTCTCTCCCACCTAATATAAGTAGGAGTAGTAAGAGAAACGAGGGTCAATCGTTGTCGGACGACAGTAGTCGACAGTTAGTCGAATACGAAAGTAATCAGCGACCACAACTAGATTACTCTGCGTAATAACTATTATATCAAGTTCCTAACGTTTTGTACGTCGAACCTACTTAGGACCGATTTAGTACAAATACAAGCCTCCACTGCGAAATAACGCCACAGCACTTTTGGCGACGAGGAAGAAAATAACTTCGGCGACAAAGTCTCGGATTCACATTAAAAAAAAAAATCTTGGCAAAGTTTTTCGCAAGCCAAGACGTCAACTTAGTGACGGAAAAATCTGTCGTATTCTCAACTGAGAAAGGATTTTTTTTTCTCGATAATACAGTTTGCTAAAATAGATCACGAATTGTAAATTCGTAGGACCCTCTCTACAGTATTTAGGCGTTGTGTAAACTTTTTGCGAAGATGGAGGAATGCAAAAATATATTCCGGGAATTTTTTAAGTTACAGTCGGAACAACAAATGACAATATTAGAGTAACAAAAAACATTCCAGATGCAGCTACAGGAGGAAACTTTTAATAGACAAATGCAATTCCAACAAAAAATGTAACAGATGCATAGGGAGTTTCAAAACAAAATTCTGGAAATAACTGAGAAGAGGAAAGAGAAAAATCTATAAAATGATTCTTTCCCAGAGAATACAATATGGAATTCAATTGAAATATTCACGTACAGTCCAGATGAAGAGATAACTTTTGAGGAGTATTATAAAAAATATACGGACGTGTATAACGAAGACTGCCATTCGTGGTCTGAAGGAAAGAAGGTTAGGCTTCTTTTAAGCAAATTAGGAACTGCTGAGCATAACAAATTGGTAAACTACATTTTACCGAAAAAAACTAGCGAGTGGGCATTTACCGAGGCGGTAAATATATTAAGTGAATTATTTAGTAAAAAGACATCTCTGTTTCACAAGAGGTGGAAATGTTTGAATCTGATGAAAGATGACGAACAAGACTATATAACGTACGCAGACAATGTGAATAAGCATTGTGAAGAATTCAAGCTGGCAGAGTTAAGCGCAGACAATTTTAAGTGCTTGGTGTTTGTTCAGGGGCTGGTATCGGAAAGAGACGCAGAGTTGAGAAAATTAGTACTGCCATAATTGGAAAGCGATCCAAGTATTACGGTACAGAAATTGGCAGACGTCTGCACACGATATGTTAGCGTAAAGAAAGATTAAAAAAAGATAGAACAGTCTGGCGTTTCGTATGTAAGGAAATTACGCTTCAAAGAAGAAAGTCAGTCTACCGAAAAGAATTCTAAAATTGCAGATTATCAAGCAAAAAGTGAAATACAAGAGAAACATAAACAAAAATTCCCGAAGCCATGTTTTGCTTGCTGGTACAGATATTCCGATTTTAGGAATAAAAATTGTAAAAGAGTGGGTCATAAAAGCGCGCATTGCAGGTCAAAAAATAAAGACAATAAAATAAGAAAATTAAAGTCCAACGAGGTAAAAGATGGAATAACTAGAAAATTTGTTACCGTCGAAATAAGTAATAAAAATATAAAAATGCAACGTAACACTGGCTAAGATCTATCTATCAGAAATTTGCATACGTGGAAGAAGTTGGGGAAACCAACTTTAATGAAGACAAAGAAAATCGCGAGGTCAGTGACGGGAGAAAATTACAATTTATTGGGGAATTTGTTACAAACGTCACGTTAAATATAAAAAAACGCGAAAAGCTAAACTATTTGTCATAGAAAATACCACGAACTTACGAATTGGATAACAGAATTCCAATTATGGAATCTACCGATAAATTCCTTCTGTTAAAGGTAGAAAGTTTAAACACTGAAGCCTAAAAATTAGTAAAGAAACTTAAGGAAACATTTCCTACTGTTTTTTCTCCAGGGTTGGGAACGTGTACCAAGATGGAGGCAAACTTTCAGCTAAAAGAAAAAGCTCAGGCGGTATTCAAAAAGAATTGAACAGATAGATAAAGAATTGGATGGATTAGAGAAAATCGGTGTATTTAAAAAAAAGTTGAGAATAGTGAATGGGCAACACCGACGGTATACGTGAAAGAAAAGCCCCAGAAAGTAAAGATGAAGCCGACACTGAGAAAAACTGGGGAGCAAGTTACCCGCCGCCAAGGACATGCAGTATTATTAAATGATTTAAGTCAACTGAAGTCACCACAGAAAACGTTACGAAGCACAAGATCAACAAAAGGGAAGCTAGAGGCTGAACAAATAGAACCACAAAAAGAACATACAGAAACTGTGACCCCCATCCTTTAGAAGCTCAAAGCGGAAGGTTCTTTCTGGTAACACTATGGAGGTACCAAAAAATAGAAAAGCGGATTGGCTATATGATGTACTTGGTGAAAGGCGAAAAATTCACGTGCAGAAGGCACATTAACCAGATCAAACGACGCTCTTCAGACGTGGTTGACAGCGGTCCCGCGGAAGAAACGCCGATGGAGGTGATTTTCGCTACGTTTGATCTAACAACGCCTGCAACGATTTTACCTGAGGTACGTCGATCCAGGAGGAAAAGAAAGGCAACTGATCATTTAAAAGTTGATACAAAACGTAGGAGATACGCTACGATGTTGCTAAAAAAATGAATTTTTTTTTGTTTTTTCTAACCCACATGCACAGTCTCGGTGTCTACGTCAAGGACCATCTACCTCTGGCCAGAGAGTTGTCTCTCGAATTGCCAGACCAGTCTCCGACTATCTCTTTTCAATGCGGTAAATTATCTCTTCTTCCTTTACCTCTCACCATCCTCTCAAGACTGTGGGATACGCGATAGCAATTCTGACAGCATAGACAAGGCTCTCTCCCACCACCCGTTTGCTCAAATATTTGTGTTTGGCGACTTTAACGCCCATCATACCATGTGGCTTAAGAATGCTACTACTGACCACGCAGGCATTCAAACGCTCAATTTTCAGTCTCAGAATCCCTCACGCAGATAGTTAACTTCCCCACTCGTTTTGCCTTCAACCTGGAAGGTAAAGCCTCTCTTCTCGATCTGTGTTTTACCTCCATCCCCGAATCCTGCAGCGCCTCGAAACTCTGCCCTCTTGGTAACTCTGATCATGTGGTAGTATCTGTTAACATCTCCTTCAACTCCACCCCCTATAAAGAAACTCCTACCACTAGAACTTCGTTCTACTATCAACGAGCTGATTGGGACGCGTTCCGTGATTTCCTCCGCGATGTCCCCTGGGATGTTGTCTTTACACTCTCCGTCCAAGAATGTGCTTCTGAGATCTCATCCTGGGTTAAAGCTGGAATCGACGATTTCATCCATCAAGGACATAAAGGGTCATGTCGCGCTCCTCCCCCTGGTTCTCCGCTGCTTGCTCAGCCGCCATCGCCCATAGGAACCACTTCTTTCACCTATTCCGTAGTGACATGTCTGACTGCAATAGATGTCTCTTTGCCTCCGCCCGTAACGAATGTAAGCGTGTCCTCAACGATGCTAAGTCACTATTTGCTGCTCGGATGAAGGAGGGTATTGTATCTCGCAAATTTGGCTCCAAAGATTATTGGCGTCTCTGCCAGAGCGTATTGAGCAATTGCAAACCCTCTATATCTCCTTTGTTCAACCAGTTCGAAGTCCTGACCTCCTCTGCCGACAAGGCTGAATGCTTTGCTCGGAAATTTTCATTCAACTCGACGCTTGACTCTTCCGGTGTACCCATACCCGACTTCCCTCTTAGAACTGAGCCTCTATCGAGTCGGTTACACATAACCCGTTTTGGTATTGGGCGTTATTTCCAATTTAGACCCCAACAAGTCTAGTGGTGGAGATGGGATACCAGCCATTGTCTTGAAGAAATGCGCGCCTGAACTGGCGCCCGCCCTTTCTAAACTATACAACTACTGCCTCATTTTGTTTTCCTGACTGCTAGAAGTCCTCTTCGATTGTTCCTGTCTTCAAGAACTCTGGCGACGACTTTGCCCCTTCTAACTACCGTCCTATCAGTCTCCTACACCTCTTCGGCAAAGTCTTCGAAGCCCTAATCAATACCGAAGTGGTTAACCACTTCACATCCCATAATCTGCTCTCAGGCAAGCCATATGGCTTCCGCTTCGCCCGATCTACAGCTGATGTGCTTACGGCCATCACTGAAACTGTCTACCGAGCTCTTCAAAATAACGGGGAAGCTCGTGCTCGTGCCGTGGCCCTAGATATCTCCAAAGCATTTGATGGGGTTTGGCATACCGGCCTTTTTTGCAAACTCCAGGGTTATGGCATTACGGGTCGATTGTTTAACCTAATACAATCATTCCTGTCAAACCGTGAATTGAGGGTCGTTCTCAACGGATTCTCCTCCAGTTACTATCCCACGAACGCAGGTGTTCCTCAAGGCTCCATCCTAGGCCCCACTCTATTCCTTGTCTACATAAATGACCTTCCTGTCGCCATAAATTCCCAAGTTGGCATCTACGCGGATAACACCACAATTTATTCCTGCCTCAAAAACAAATCTAGTGTCACTGACAAAACTAACCTGGCCGCGCGTCTCGAAAAGAACCTTCAATCGGTTGTGAACTGGAGCAAGTATTGGCTGGTCAACTTTAATGCTTCAAAAACAAAACTGCTCTCTATTAATCATCACAGAGATCCTTCCCTGCCCTCCATTAGAATGTCTGAGGCTAAACTGTTCGAGAGAAACTCTCTGCGGCTGCTCGGTCTCACGTTGACGGCTGACCTGAGATGGAACAAATACATTGAGTCAATTGCTTCGTCCACCGCAAAGAAAGTTGGCTCCCTGTGCCGCGACAGGAATTTTTTCTCTCCGGAATCGATCCTCCAGGTTTACAAATCAACAATTCGCCCTTGCATGAAGTATTGCTGCCATATATGGTCTGGAGCCCCTTCTGTTTGCCTCGGGGTTCTTGATAGGCTCCAGGGGCGGATATGCAATATAATTGGCCTTGCTATGGCATCTCGTCTACAGTCACTTCATCACAGACGCGCAGTCACCTCTCTCCGTCTGTTTTACAAATACTTCCATGGCAATTGCTCCGAGGAGCTGCATTCGCTGGTTCCCAGACTTCATGAGTTCAAGCGCCCCTTCACTGTCGAAACTCCTAAATGTAGCCGTCTCTTCTACTCCAATAGTTTCATGTCTCGCACCTCTTGCCGATGAAACTCCCTTCCCTATTCCAGTTTCCCTGAGAGCTATAATCTCCAGCTAGGCAAATGTAATGTCAATCGACATCTCCAGTTGCCTTGATCTATCCAATACCCTTCTCCTCATCCTTACTTCTATCACTCCTATCTGATCTTGCTCCAAATTTTCTGTAACCCCTTGCGTTCTAGTGGCTTCCCGCCTTGCTTGGGGTGAAATGCTTAAAAAAAAAAAAAAAAAAAAAAACTTGCTCTATAGCCCGCTGAAAAAATCACAGTTGCGGTTTTAATTTTATACGGCATTCTTGTCCATGCTAATAAATCTATTGCCATGTTTATCGTTTTGACTTCTTCAAAGTTTTTATCAAGCGGTATTTGATGGTATGCCAACTTTAGATCAATTTTAAAGAATATTTTTATGTTCACAAGGGAGTCCAGAGCGCATTTTACATTGGAGATAGGATATGAGTGCACATATTTTCTGGTTTACACCTATTTTGTAGTCACCGCAGACATTCAAATCGCCATCGTTCTTCCTTAAGATTAATAATGGGGAAGTTCATTTGCTCCCTCTAAGCGGATCTCGTTCAAGTAGAACTTGCTCCAGTATTTTTTGTAGTTTTCCCACATCTATAGGTTAGAGATGGACTGGCACTTCTCCTGCTTCAAAATATGAGCGTAAGACATTTTCGTTTGTTTTATAGATTTTTAACATTCCAATTTCTTCGGCCTTGACTTTGTTTACTAATTTTGTCGAATTTATATTCCATAAGTCATTTCCTATTAGACCACGATTCTTTTCAGAGTTTTCCACAATAACTGGTAATGCGTCAAACTTATTTTTTAGTTCCACGTAGACTTCAAAAGAACCTAACGTTTTTATCACTGATCAGTCGAACTGATTCAGTTGGAAAAAGGCTTTTAATCATGGCTTTCCTAATTTCTTCCCGAAATTTCTGGGTATCAACCTCACGTCACTTCCAGTATCTAGTTGAATGTCCAGTATAACGTTATTGTGTCGAATTTTTAATAACTCTTTTTTTCATATTATTCAATGAAAAGATTTGTATACTTATTTTCGCTTCATTTTGTTGGACCGTCTCTATGTTTTGCTTTTTGAATGTATACATACGTTTAAAATAATTTTGTAACACGTTTCACATTTTTTATATGTTGGAAATTTTTGTTTTTCTCTTTGATGTTGATATCCACAGAAAATACACGTTATTTTATATTTTTTTCTTTATTACGTATGTAACCAGATCCGTAACATTTGTTTTAATAAATTTTCGAATTAATTCTTCTTTCTGAACAAAGTTGACGTTCTGTTCGAGTGACAACTTTCCAAGTTGTAAATGCATTGGTCATTTGCTGATACTTCTCATTTTGAAGTCACTTCACCAATGACATTTGGATCAAATCTTCGTCAGTTGACTGGTTTTCCGATCCCAGTTTCTCAAATTCACAATGTTTAAACGAAGAGCATATTCAGTAACTGATTCATTCGCTTTTTGAGAAATGTTCATAACTTTACCTCTCTCTCTATTCACTAGTTTTTTCTTGGGTGCCATATTTTTCATTATTAGTTGATAAACCTCATTTCCTCCAAATGTCTTGGGTGTGAAATTGCTGATAATTTTATAATGGCCTCACAACCAGCAGTTGCCAAGAAGACATCAGTTATATGGTTTTCTACCCCAACTGATTTCAAAACCGTTCAGGATTTTTGTTCTAGCTTTAGCTGCTAGAATCTTAAGCCACGCCTGTGCGTACTCATAATTATCCAATGATAATTATTCGCTCGGTTCTTTAGATATCGGTGACGCCATTGTAGTGTAGTGTCGTGTTACTGACTCACGGGAAGTAATATGGACTCTACTACATTATCGGTAATAGCTTCAGCTATTTATAGTCCCTTGTGACTTCCTGTGTAAATGAATCACATCAATAATAATAATAATAGGGAAATATATGAATATTATTCACTCTCGCCTACTAAACCAAATGTTGCCAGGCAATTTATATCCTGCATGAATAACTCTTTATGATGTCCTTTAAACAGTAAATGATGTCGTAGCTAGGTTATATGTTATCTAATCTCTACATGTCTCAATTAGAAAAGTAAATATTTTATAATTTTGCCAGACATATTATATACGTATTTTCGATGATATTCATAATGTTGTATCGACACAGTAGAGATTATGGAGTCATTGCGAACTCAGTTATATTGTCGGCAGCTGGACAAGGTGCGATGGATAAATTGTCACCTAAACTACACAAGAATAAAAATAATACTGACATCTTTATTTTAACAGATTATATTTAATTGGCAGAATAGGAAAAGACAGAAATTTATTGAGAGATACAAAAGAAAAAGGAAATTGTAGAGATGATTGCCACCATAGAAAAAGGAGATTCACTTGGTAATTGAGTAACAAAAATTACTTTGCCTGTAATGCTTTTTATGCACATAATTACCTTTGAAAATTGTGGGTATTATATAAAGTTCATAAGTGTAGAATTTTCTCAACTCGTATGTGATATAATGGAATATGCATACACCTATGTTCCCCCTCAGTGGAATATGATTGGCTGGTGTCCGTCATAAATACCAACAGACGTGTAGGAGAGTCAAAGAGCCTTAGTCTGAGAGTTAAGTCTATAACGACGCCCATTGGTCTACGCCATTGATCTACATTTCCTACCCGCGACTACGACGCGTACCAGTCTATTACTGCTACCATATTCTACTTAGTTATTGTAACCAAAACCACTTACCTACTTTGTTCAAATATATCCTTTTCCGGGACATATCATATCATATATATATATATATATATATATATATATATAGTGGTTTCATATAGATATCTACTCAAATCGATTTGATCAATTATTTTTATTCCATTTTCCCATTGCTAGTAAGAGAGAGCATTTTTTAAAATCTTTCATAACATGTGAAACTTGAAGAAAAAATATTAAAGCAATCATATATCAAATAAATAGAGGAGTTGATTTAAAATTTTTCAACAGCATATAGAAGCACTTATAAAAGCAAACAGATTAATAAGTGTGCTTGAGGCACCTGAATATATATATTAGGTTGGTGCAAAAATAATGACGTAATAATGTCTTTTTTGACGTATTTTTAACGTCAAAAAACGACATTATTACGTCATTATTTTGCACCAACCTAATATATATATATATATATATATATATATATATATATATAATATATATATATATACATGGGAGAGGTTATAGTTGTTCCAAAGAGAAAAGTGTATATTTTAATCAGGAGAGAGAAACCGCAAACAAACACACTTTCTTTACCTCTGATACAATGGAATATGCATCCCCTCACCGGAATATGATTGGCTGGTGTCTATCATAAATACCAACGGACGTGTAGGTACGACAGAGTCAAGAGTCTTAGACTCTCGGCAACTGTCGAACCCTCTGCATTGGCAGAGGGGAACCCGGACAAGGCTTTGCCGAAGGGCAAGGTTTCGTCCGGGGAGGTTGACAGGGCCTGAACCCGTCTAGGCGGGTTCAGAAAGGCCATATTTTTGGCCGAGCCTACGGGCTCGAGGATACCCACATTAAACCGGCCTTGTGCCACATTTGGTCTTCGTGGGTGGACTAATAAATACTGAGTCAAGAGCCTTAGTCTGAGAGCTTAGTCTATAACGACGCCCATTGGACTACGCCATTGATCTACACTTCTTACCTGCAACTACGACGCGTACCAGTCAATTACTGCTACCGTGTACTACTTGGTTATAGTAACCAAAAGCACTTAACTGCTTCCTTCAAAAATATCCCTTTCCGGGATAGTATGTTTACAGAGTGATTGTATTAGTCAAAATAATAATTTACTTTAGTTATATTCTATATGATATTAGTTGTTTAGTATATTATTATAGAATATATTGAAGAAAGAAAACTGCTTTTCTTGTCTTATTCCGTATATACCATTTTTAATGTCTATTTTTAATGTAGAGAATTTAACTCATCGATCATATACTTTAGTGATGCGTTGTTTTCGTAGATCATAGTAGGAACGTAGATCTCTTACTAAAGCAACATCTTTAAGGGAGCAGTATTAATGCTCAAACACTTATTTGCAGGATGTTTCAATAGGATTTCTTTCATTAGTTTCCGCGCTAGATGCGGCTAATAACGAAGGACGTGGCACGTCCTGTAAACAGAAGAACGTCCAAGAAAACGTCTCCAATTACAAGAATTTGGAAAGGATTTGCTCGGATTTCATGATTTTACGACGATTCTACATTACTCAGTTCCTACCAGGCACCTTAAATTTCTTCGTAGCATCTTTCCCCCTATCGCTTAATAACAGGTACAACTTTTAGACATTCTTTCTCTTCTTTTAGTCCTTTTTTTCCTCTGATATTTCCTAATGTTGACTTCGTGCAGCACACAAGGCCAAATAGCTGAGAATGAAAAGAGGAGGGATGAATACGCTGTGCTAATTTTACAAATAATCCGGTCATGCATAGTATTCTAAATACAAGCATTTAGATAAGTTCAAACGCCTCATAAGAAGGTGGTTATTTTGCCACTGGACAGGTTTCCGATATCTATATAATAAATTTAGCTTCGTTTGACAATGGAGCCTGTACGAGCGAATCTTTTACGAAACCGACTTCCGTACTATTGCATTAGAGCAATAAATTAAAATCTTTCTACATAAGCTCTCTCTCTCTTTCTCTCTTTCTTCCTCTCTCTCCCGCCTCTGTCTCTTTCTTCCCCTTTTTCTCTCTATCTCCCACCTCTCTCTCTCTCTTTCCGGGGATGTTCGGGTGGTGTAATGGGTACTGGCTTTGAATGAGAAAGTTCCAATTCCAATCGGGTTCGTTATATTCACTTACACACAAATACTTTTCTGAAAAGTATGAATCAATTTCCTCCAGCTATGGGTTAAATAGTAGGACGTCTATCTAGAACAAACATAGTTATTCTAAATATAATTTTAATGCAATATTCACTCATAAAAAAAAAATCGTACAATCCAACAAATATTTTTTGGCTTTTAATAAACCACAGGTTGTTTGTTAATCCGTAAAAACAAATCAGTCAGCTTTGAAATATCCAGTTATCGTCTCAGTATTATGTGTTATAATTTGTCTCGTTAAGGGATTGATTTCAGGCGGTTATTGATGAAATAGGTAGGAAAAAGAAAACGCGAAGTAAGGTCTAATTATTAATTTCAGACGATAAAATCGATTGGATCAATTGAATAAATACTTTCAAATCTAGCGAAGAAGAATATATTAAAATCTGGAGGCAAAAGAATCTGTATATATAAAATGCAGTGACTTTTGTTAGACTTAATGATAACTTCAACAAAACTAAATACTGTGAGGAATTATTAAGCAAGAGGGATATCCCAAAATATAAACGAGAAATTGAAAAAATTAAAACTAGAAAAACGTTAAACTCTCGAGGAAGTGTTAAAAACAGACGATTGAAAATGCTCTACCGAAGACACAATCTCGGGTGATTAGAAAGAAACGCAAAGCACGATGGGAGGTAAAAGATTTAGACATCGAAATAAAGCAAGCACAAAAGTATGACTGCCTGGCAAGTGTTATATGTGACGGTAGAAGATGCGCCATCGAAAGGTGAACGAGCATAGTAAAAGCAAAAAATGCCTTCCAAAATAAAACACAATATTAAAAAAAAAAAAAATAAAAAAAAAACTTCGTTGGAAACAAAGATAAGAATGTCTCTTTTCATTTTTTTTTTTTCTCTCAGATTTTCTGTCTTACTTTTTCCATATTTTTATCCATGCTTTCTTTCAGCATTCTTATCTCATTTTCTACCCAACCACTTTTTTCCTTAGTTTCAACATAAACCGTTATGTCACAACATGGATGCATTGAATAAATAATTTCATCTCTGGTATAGAAGAATACATTAAAATTTGGAGTCAGAAGAATCTATATATAAAATGCAGTGACTTCCGGTAGTCTTAACGATAACTTCATCAATGCTAAATACTGTGAGGATTTTAACATTCTGAAGTGTGTTGCCAAAAAAATCTAGTATAGAACATTGTGTAGCATCAGTTAGTATATCATTCACACCCTCTTAAATAACCATACATTGATCAACCGAAACCAAATTTTGGGGAGAAGTGCATAATATTTTCATTCATTTCTTTGGAAAAATTAAGTTCCATTATTTAGCATACAAAATACCCCCCATATTTTAAGAACAATTTAATGATTAAAATAAAAAAATAATAAAAATGAAATACTGATTTTTGCATATCTTTTTTTAAAAATTTTTATATACAAGAATCTAGTATCCCATTCGTCCTGCGTTTGCGAGAGCTATAAACAAATCAAAAAGCCAAAAAGTTATAATATTTACGCATGACCAGTTGTATGTTGCATGCACAAGAGTAAGAAATCCTAGAATTTATACTTCACTGTTAAAAAGGAATAAAGTAATTTTCTTAAAACATATTGTTTACTGTGAGGTCGTATAAACTTATATTAAATAAATTATTAAACTGTAAAATAGGGTTTGTCAGAGTATTTTTCAAAATAAATCAGCTTATTCAAATCCCATCGACTGGGTTCCGAAATTGAATGAAATGTATAGTTTTTAAATCTTAATAAAAATGTTAGGGATAGCTTCAACAATACTAAATACTGTGAAGATTTTAACACGCGTGCTGTAAAAATTCTCGTGCATTAAAATGCTGGGAGCAGAAGAAATTAATCAATAATCAGCATCCTATTTTGATTCCAGGAAAAGTAGGAATGATCTTATTTTGTCATAGTACTGCCCACTGAATTTAGAGTTACTTCTCGACTCTGCCGAGTTTCTGCTCTTTATTGACCTAACAAAATGATAATTCTAGGAGCTAAAATTTATATATTCTTCCGTCGGTAATTCGCTCTAAATGTTTTTCCAGTATATCAGTGAGTGGATTCTGTAACGTTGGTTAATCTACTCAGTCAATGCATCTACAGCTGAGGATTTTTTATTTATGTGGCAGTGGTAGCGCAGCGTCAAACCATATGAAAAACATGAAGAACGCCCAATATATGAAGATTTCCAGCAGCAGCAACAACTAAATTGGATAGCACACGTAACTTGAAGAGAAAATATTGACGAAATCCAGATCTTGACTTTCCACACCACCGAAAAATAAACTTCAGTAATAACCGGTGATGTCGCTTCCTATGTTTTCTACCGCGGTGCGGTAAAGCATGTTCTCTTCAGGGCTTTAGAAGATCGATATTTTCCCATGAACCAGGTCTCGTCTCGATAGGCCTCAGCTCTTGTGCAAAATGAAGTAAAGGGCTGGTAATAATTTATACTACCGCCGTCGCAGGAGTTGCTAGAATGAGGTTGAAAATAATATCGGACTCTCTTAGGGATTCCAATTTCGGATTTATCCTCAGGACATCACCCCGTAGACTGGTTGGATTATGTCGTGAGTTTTCTAATCGGTGTTTTCCTTCTTTGTGATGAGTAATACTCCCGGGATGAAGAATGCAATTTACCAATGCTGCATTAAAAAACCGGGAAAGTCTTGGGTGACGATTGATTGATGTTTTACGGCTTACAAACCTTTTCCGAGTTATTTGAAACCAGAAATTACTGTTAGATTATAAGAATAGTTTGGATATGATAATGATTTACGAATACAGTTCCCATTAATTAACACACGGCTGGAGGGAAGAGGTTGATTCATACATTTTCTAAGAGTATTTGCGCGTAAATGAATATGACGGACCCGACAGGAATTGGAACTCGGCTCTCCGAATTCCAATTCTGAGCCGTTTACCATTGCACCACTCGTACAACGAAGCTTATAGCATCTGCCATTGCTAATCAGTCAAACATTTAAGTACTGAACAGGCTCGAAGTTGCTTAAATTCGGTGATCTTATGAAAACCGGTGTTTCAAGTTGATATGTTCGTAAGCCCTTTCATCAAAAATAAATGCAACTATTACTGATAGTATAGATGTAGAATTTTTCCGAAATATCTGAACCAGTCTTTTTAAATCAATGACTAAAATGGCTCCCAGCAAATTGAACTTTCATCAGATCTTTTAGATTGGCTCTAAATAATCACAAAGAACTTTAACAACAACAAAAATCCAATAGCTGTAACAACTAAAATGGATAGCGCTCGTAACTAGAAGAAAAAGTAATGACATATTCAATATGGTGGCTTTTGCCACCGCCGTAGACAAAAAGTTAGAGATGCTATTTCTTTAATATTAGAAAGTGTGATGACGGTAGACTTGAGAACCCTATATCCTTGAAAATCTTTTTGAAAAGAGAGATTTTATAAATTCCAACCAACTTACTGTTTAATCAATTAATGGCGAATGTTTCCTAGCTTAAAACGGCTATTTTCCCATTGGCTTTCCCAGGTATAAATGTATTCTCCTGTAGCAGCAAATCAGATCTTTTCTCAAATTTCTTATTCCAAGAAATGACAAACTAACTAATGTAAAATAAGTTAATTTAATGAGAGGGAAGGAAATTTTTAAGAATTTTAAAAAAAAAATGATTGATGGCAGGAAAATTATAAACTATAGATGTAAATTGATTTAACTTTCCTGATTCCATTTTGCTATACTTTGACTTGTTTAATTTATTCTAACTACGCCTCGTATCTTTTATTCTTTTATCTAGATGTGAATATAGATTTCGAACAAGAATATAGACATTTTTAGGACCATTTTCTCATCTTTAATTGTTATAGACATTATACAGAGCCGAAGCTTCAGTCGAGTTTCCTTTGGCCATCTCGATGTCTTTAACATCTATAAAAATCAAAGATAGTTCGAATAAGTCAATAGCTCGACTCAATTTCGACCAAGTAATATAGGCATACCATTTCGACCAAATATCCTTTGCTCATCTTCAGGTGTCCCTCAATTTTACTGATATCAGATATTTGTAAAGATAGAGTTTAGTAAGAACAGGCGATAGACTAAATAAGTCCGGTTGTATAATAAACGCAGGGAATTTGTAGATTGTGGAACTTTAAATGCAACTTTGTCTGAGTTAATTGTTTAATTTTTATTTTTAACAAAAAGTACTGTCCAGATCATGGAGAATTAGGTGGCATACCAGTGTATTGGGTGTGTTGTTTAATTTAGTAGCTTATTTCTTTCTTTAATTTTCGAGGCATCGTTAGAGAATATAGTATATCATGTATCTGTTGCTTACTTTTGCGCCTATGATGCAGTTTATTGTTCAAAATATATTGATGTCACCATCTTGAATACTGTATTGAAGCAGTAGAAACATTTTTCTTAACTAACGCAAATATCCGCTACGTCCCCGTCGCAAAATACATCGGTAGTGTATTTCTGGAGCCTTTTTTGATATTATCTTATAATAGCGGATCGTTACCGTTTTAGATAATTTTTTTCATTATGGTTTTTGAGAGAAATCTGTCTTCAGTTATTCGACTTGTTAGAACCATTTTCTCATCTTTAATTCTTATAGAGCTTGTTATAGACACGAAGTTTCATGTCGAGTGTCCGTTGGTCATGGTCAAGTGACAATTATTTTGAATCTTTAATAACATCTATAAGAATCAATGATTAAGACACTAGTTCAAAGAAGTTTTTGTATATTTACAATTCCTCGTCTGTGATATAAACCATTCGTCCGTGCATTGAGTTGTTGCCATAACTGGTCTAGTGCTTCTACTGTACCTCTTGGGTTTCTAGCCAAATTCAAAAGGAGCTTTAATATAATTCGTCTTGACCAGGCATTTCGACTTCTGTCGCTCACTTACCGACGTCCAATGACTTCCCTCTGTCTTTTCTGTAAATATTTTCATCGCAATGTAGACGGGGCACCATGGAAAACGACGACCTTTTTTTCCCCCGTGCGCCGACTATATGAATTTAAACGTGCTACTAGATTGGAATCTAAGTCATTGCAACTGCCACTTCGGCTCCAACAGTTTCTTTTCTTGCACTTCCCGCCTGTGGAACACCAACCCGATCCCATACTTCCCTGATAACTACAATCTTCAAAAATTTACATGCAGCGTAAATCGCCATCATATGTCTTATTAAATCCCGTCCAACATTTTTCTTTCCGTATTCTCTTTATTTTATCCGGTTCATTCAACGGCCTTTTTTGAGATATATAATACATAAATCATGATAGGATTTTTTTTTATATAACCATTAAGAATTTCGAGATCAATAGTCGCTGATACAGCAAAGGTAGATTGATTCATTCGAGATACTCAGACGATACCATTCACTAATACACATATAACTCATGTAATTTGAATTTGAATTTTTACTTAATTTATAGTGTGTGTAATCTAGATTTCCAGTCGTGCTTACAAAGAAAGTACCTTTTAGCTCCTTCTATGGTCATTTTGGCTGAATTTGGAAGACAAAACAATGTCCTTTTCAATTATATTCTCCGTTTGAACGACTATATATATATATATATATATATATATATATATATATATATATATATTAATAAAAACAGACCACTTTAAGGTTCCATGTAATAAGTTATTTCACCACAACCCCTTTAACAGGGCTATGGATCATCAGACTTTACTTCCAAAGGTTGAAATAAAAAATGAAAAGAAATTCACACGTTTTTGATGGACCTCATCAAACATATGTAAAATCAACGAAGTGGGGAAGTAAGGTGGGAGAGAAGATAAGATATGAGTGGGTTAGGTGTACCATTTCAATTCCTTATTCTTAACCCCCCTGTCTGTCGGCTAGACGTTGCTTAAGCCTAACGCGTCTTGTCTCTAGATATCGATGGGTAAGGGGTGAAGGCCGACATTAAAGGAAAAGCTACAGCAACCCTAATAAATTACATTGAAATGAAATTTGAATGAAACCTGTCCTCGTGGAATATAATCCCTACCCCTCCGATACAATTTCAATACCTTTGCTTTTCTCCTCCCCTTGTCTTACACTTCACATTATGTGTTTATTGAGATGAAATGCTTAACACATTCGGAATTGATTACAACCGCTTCTATTTTGCCAAAATGTGTTTGAAAACTAATAGACCGATAGTTAGAAAGACTAAAAACAGGAACCAAACAAGCAGGCAAGACGAAACAGCAAGTCCACTATTGTAGAATTTAAAAGAAAAGGATCCATTACAAGAGAATAATTTTAAGGACTATTGCAAGGATAATATCAACTTAGCATGATTTTTATGGATCCAGTGTAGAGATGATAGCTGAAACCATTGACGGAGTCATATATATATCACAGTAGCATCTTAGTTGGAAATTTTGGAAAAGATACTTCAGATGTATCAAAAGTAGAAATGGAAGAGAATTCACAAGCAAAGCATTCTGTATCAGAAAATGATAACACTTCAAATTGAAAGAAGAGAGGAAAGATAGAATATGATTTTATTTAAAACACAATTACAGAGCCGCCAGCAGTCACCAGAACCGGAATTATTAGACGCTATACTGTGCATCATTCTGTCATCCAACAAAAATAGCCTCTTTAGGGACACGTTTAGAATTATTACAAAGTCCGTTTGTCATGTTCAGGTCTATAATCGGATATGTGATTTCTACTAGCTACAGTGGCTGAACAGGTGTGAAACAAGAAGATTGTTGTTTTACCTGGTATTTCAGAGAAGGGAGAAAAGAACCGATGCTGGCTTCCACCCTAAAAGAAACCCCAGTTGTACAAATCTCAGTAGGGAGTTTAACATTTTCGCCCCAAGAGATGTCGCGAGGAAAATAACGAAATGAATCCCAATCTGTACGCTGGTAACTGAAAGAAGTCTTGTGTATAACGGGTTTCATGTCTAATAAAAAAAAAAAAAGTAAATAGAAATATCAAAAGATACTACATCGTGATCTGAAATGTCAAGAGGACAGAGTTAGAAAATGATTTAACAACTTTAGTAAAGTTATGTTTTCCATCAAGGTCCCCACTGAAATCAGAAAACTACGCTCTGTTGAAAAGAAGATTAACCAGACATACTCTTTGTGAACTAGGCATTCGTCGACACTTTCAAATTTCTCAGTCTCCAGCAATATGAATCAGTGTTTAACTGGGACAAGAAAGGCTTGTAATTTTTAACTCCTCCAAAGCAAAACTGCTTTCATTTAAAGACAAATTTTTCTGCCTGCTATCAGAATGGGTAAAGCTACACTCCAGAACAACAAGACACTATGCCTTTTTTGGCCTTAAGTTTTATACAGAATTAATTGCTTCGTCTACAGCAAGAAAAGCTTGTTCTCTGTGTCGTGCCAGATTAATCTTGCTAATTTACAAATCTGCCACTCGTCTTTGCATTGAATACTGCTGTCGTATATGACGATAAACTACATCCGCGTCCAGTGTAAGACGATAAACTACGTCCGACAGCGAGGCCTCTGATCAGGAGGTTTTGAGGAGCGTGAAACCACCTCTTAATTGCTAGTGTTCCCAGGTCCACCCTGACCCAGACTGGTAGCACCTGTTAGGGTCCCAGCTATGGGCAAATAGTTAACCGGGAAATTGAGATAAAAAATCATTATGAAAGTGTAAAACTAAGTTTTAATACCAGAAATACTTTGTAAAAACTTATTACCAGGTGTAAATTTTTGAAGAAGAAAAACTATTAAAAGCATTAAATTTTGAAAAAAAATATTACCAGCAGTACATTTTTTTAAATTATTTTTACCAGCTATACATTTTTTAGGAAAAAATATTACAAAACAAAAATATTACCAGGAAAAAGTTGTCGGAATTAAATGACCGATTGAGGTTGATATGCCGTAAAACAAACCAAACCAAATCAAACCAAACTTTTAATGGCTCTTTTACCCGCTCATTCCTTTCTACATAGCTATATCTCGCTTGTACTTTATTCTGCCTTTTTCGTCCTCGAAACGCGGGTCTCATTTCATTGTCGATGTAATATGTCAATCTAATAAACACGTCTTTTGATTACAGTCGGCAGCATTTGCAGTACACGTTCCTAAAATCCGAACGTGTTTTGGACAATGTCCGAGATCATGCCGTCAGCCAATCTCCAAGATTAAAAACAAATCAATTTTATAATTACAGTTCCTACTACTGATCTTATTTCTCCAACAGCATCCAATTAGAAACCACTTCCGGATCCTCCTGCCATGTAGATTTATATAAGTATTCATTTTCTCTAACGGTGGACAGAAAATGCTTACTGCGTTACGTCTTTTCTTGTATAAAAATGAAGGCAAGTTAGAGTAATGGATAGCTACTCGGATTGATGTATCGGAGAGCTGAGTTGGAATTCCAGTAGGATCCATTATATTCTCTTACGTACTATTACCCTAGGGAAAGGTATGATTCCTCTTCTAAGCTATGAGTAAATGGCAGAACAGTCTGAATTCTATAGCCTTAGGTGGCAACCGGTACAGGAGAAAGACTTAATTCAAAACTGTTTGCAGCCCTGGAGTAGCAGATACTATACAGCTAAAGTAGAGATCGTTCGCATTGCTTCGATGATCCCAGCTAAGATCGAATATTGACTATGTATAAGACTAAGCGTTATATCAGGGTGTATTCCTGTTCCCAACATATTTATGATTGGAAATTTGTTATGATTATGATTATGATTATGACTATGATTATGATTATGACTTTATTATGGTTATGACTGAAAAATTGATATCAGTATGTAATCTAATGTCTTGACCAATACTGTCAAATTGTCTCAAATTTGAACAGCAAGTATAGCAACAACTCCAAATTATGTTTTATGTTTTGTAAGGTATAGAGATGAGATTCACTGGAAAATAAAAGGCTTTTTGTGTGTTAGAGTATGTTCGGAAACAGCGATCATTTCTGAGAGAATTCGCTAAGAATAGACCAATTGCAATGCAGATCTGGACATGACGCAAAAAGTTAAAAGATGAAAATTATTTGTATACGACCTGGACAACCACCAATATCAACAGACATGGTCGAGCGGTTCGTATATTTAAAAACTTGTTAAATAGTTTATGAAATGCACATATATATGGATTTCTCATTCAAGTTTTGATGATTAGATGAATAAATCTTATTTTGCTGAACAATAAGCCTAGACTATATAGTTTCTCAGACAGGTATAATTATTTACACTATTTACATCCGTACTAGTGTCCTAATCCTTGTTATTATCACCTGGCTGCTTTCTGTTTGAATTTCTGGGATGAGGAGTTATCATTATTGACACTACAAACTAGTACCCTAATCTTTGTTGTTATTATCACGTAACAGGTCTAATGTGTAGAGATGCCATCCACCGGAAAATAAAAGACTTTATGTGCGTTAGAGTATGGGCGAACATGACTATGCAGAGGGCATTTCTGAGAGAATTCACTAATAATACACCAAATGCAATGCAGATTTGGACATGGCACAAAAAATAAAAAAACAAACATATTTATGCAAAACAAAAGGACCGGGACAACCACCAACATCAGAAGATATGCTCCAGTGGTGCGTGTATTTTTAAAATTGTTAAATAGTTTATGAAATGCACATATATATGGATTTCTCATTCAAATTTTGATCAATAGATGAATAAATCTTATTTTTTCTCAACAATAAGCCTAGACTATATAGTTGCTCAGATAGTTATCATTATTTAAATTATTTACATTCGCACTAGTGTCCTCATCTTTGTTGTTATTATCACCTGAATGCCTTTCTCGCTGAATTTCTGGGATGAGGAGTTATCACTATTTACAGTATTTACATTCTTACTAGTATCCTAATCCTTGTTGTTATTATAACCTGGATGCCTTCTCTCTAAAATTCTCGGATGAGGAGTTGTCATTATTTACACTACTTACTAGTGTCCTAATCTTTTTTTTTTTGTTATTATCATGTAACAGTTCAACATTCATCACTAAATGTTTTTAAGATCTAGAGATGCCATTCATTGGAAAATAAAAGGCTTTTTGTGTGTTAGAGTATGTTTAAACACAGCCAAACATTACTGTGCATCAGGTATATTTGAGAGAATTCGCTAAAATTAAACTAAGTACAGTGCAGATTTAGACATGGAGCAAAAAGTTAAAAGATGAAAGCTATTTGTGCAGGACAAAAGGATCTGAACAGCAAAATCGGAAGACATGGCCGAGTGGCGTGCAAATTTAAAAATTTGTTAATTATTATTTGAAATGCGCATGCATATGGATTTCTCATTCAAATTCAATAGATGAATATATATTATTTTGCTCAACAATAAGCCTAGACCATGTAGTTACTCAGATATTTAGATCTCAGATAATACCAAATGTTTTGAAACACCCTTTATTATAAATGAGGAGTTATCCTTTTCTCTAGGTAACAGTTCGATTATTATTATTATTATTATTATTATTATTGATTTCCGCAATTTTCTGTCCTTTGCAACTCTTAATAAATGTCATCTTTTTTGTTATCTCTCCAAAACCTTACTCCACCATCTAAGTATTAGGTTGGTGCAAAAATAATGACGTAACAATGTCGTTTTTTTACGTTAAAAAATACGTCAAAAAACGACATTGTTACGTCATTATTTTTGCACCAACCTAATAGATTATACGTTGTTTTCTTCTGTCCCTCTTACCTTCAATCTATCATGTGAGTATCAAATTTTCTAAGCCCTCTTTCCTCATTATGTGCTCTGGAAATTTCAACTCTCTCTTTATGATGTAAGGTATGAGTTTCCATTTTTTTCTAAAACTTCGTCTAAAATATTTTCGGTCTATAGTATTTTCAACATCTTTCTGTGGAATCACTTTTGTGTTGCGTATGTCCCTTCCTCATCTGTAAGAAGATTATGCAGCATTCATTGACATGTAGGATTACTGATATCACGTAACAGTCCAGACACAATAACCAAAGTTAATCGCCCAGATATCGTGATTAAAGACCACAAAAACAGAATGTGCTTTCTTATTGAAATGGTAGTTCCTGCAGATGGTAATGTATCTTTGAAGATCTTCAAAAACTATTAAGATGAAACTATCTTGAAATAGAAATCTAAAAATATGTAGAGCATGAGGACATCAATAATTCCAGTTGTAGTTATAACCCTCGATTTAATTGGAAAAGGTTCTGATAGACTCAGTGAAGTGATTCCTGGTAGCCCATGCCTTAAAGAAATAGAAAATATTGTACTAACACGTATAGGCACAGAAATATGACCGTCATCACTCGGTCAAAACTTCTAAGAGTCTGAGAGAATCTTAAATTATAATAACGGAAACTAAGAAACCAGAAAGCATCGTCATAGATCCCGTCAAAGAACAGAAGAATTATCTTAAAGAGAGAAGCATCCCGGCTGAAGAAAAGAAAACACACATTCCAATACAAAGAATATGAAAATAGAAATCTTCAGATATAAGAATCTGGAAATAGAAATTACAAGACAGCTATTTAAACAGTCATTACGTCAGTAGTTTTAAGAGCATTGGGTGGGGATGAAGAATTTTGAAATCAAATTTTATCTGGCATCCAAATTATTCGGTTAATGACAACTGCCTTTGTACATTGAAAACAAATTTCTTTTATTTTATATACTTGGTCAGTATTCATTGACCAAATAGTTTTAGAATTGGAATTTATTAAATCTTTTTCTTAAAACAGTTTTCAGGGAAATAAGCTTCGTTTGTCCAGTAATTGTTATCACTCTTTCTAGTATCGATGGCAGTTTCCTTTCTAAATATTTGCTTTTGGTAGTGGAGAAAGTCATTATTATGATTATATCATTATTCCATTTTATTTATTAATGCTGACGATTTTCATTGTTGTTGATGGTCGAAGCCTTCAAGTGAGGAATTTTTTGTTTGTTGATAAAATCTTTTGATTCATTGGCGTCAGTCCATGTAATCCGATTGAAGATGTTTTTCTTTAAGACCTGCAGAATACGTTCGTTTGAAACCATTTTTAATCATTGATCTGAGAAAGCGGTTGGATATAGCTGATATTTTAGTGTTATGGGATCGTACCCATAATAATAATGTACTATTCCATACTTAAAAAATACTGCCCCTTAGGAGTAGGCAAAGAGTCAGTCAGTAGACTACTACTGACTGTTCGGTTGTACTCTTTTCCTACGGACGGGAGGAACCCGAAGGAGGCTACGCCGAAGGGCGGAGTCTCCTTCGGGGGGGGGGGTAGACCGACCCTGAACCCGTTTATACGGGTTCAATGGGCATATTTTTAGCCGAGCCCACGGGCTCGGAATGCCCACGTTAAAAAGGCCTTGTGCCACATGACACCCTCGTAGGGGGTGACTGAATATCGTCAGTCAGTAGTTCATTTCTGAACTGACTGTTCGGTTGAACTCTCCGCCTTCGGGCGGGGAGGAACCTGAACGAGGCTCCGCCGAGAGGCGGAGTCTCGTTCAGGGAAGTAAACCGGCCCTGAGCCCGTTTATATGGGTTCAATGAGCATATTTTGGGGCCTACCCCTCGGGCTCGGAGAACACACAATAAATAACCGACCATGTGTCACATGCTGCCCCAGAGGTGTGGGGTAACTGAATATTGTCAGTCAGTAGTTCATATCGAGTCAAGAGTCGAGTCAGTGACAGTCCGAAATAGAGTCTCGTTCAGACAATTACTACAAGACATTGGAATAGTGATACTGGTCGAGACTACATTGTTCTCTCTACTAAACCTGATTATTCATACTAACATTTCTACTTCTCTGTATATATTCCTGTTTGTAATATATATGTGTTATTCCATACCTGTGTTCGCGTTCTTCTTTATTGGTTCTACCTTGGACTATCACCGTGGTACAAGGAACCGGACCATAACAAGTGGCGACGAAGATTCGAATTCATTCGGTGGAAGAAAAAAAAATCGTTCGCTACAATATAACAAATGGCGACGAAGAAACCAACTCTCTACGCGGAGGGCAAACCTTTTTTTTTTTGCTAACCGTCGCGCATAACAAGTGGCGACGAGGAAACCTTAAAAGGGTAATACGAAACAAATCCAAGTTTTTGGGGGTTTTTTTTTGCGTGCACAGGCTACAGAATATCAGGTTACACACACACAAAAATATACGTTAACATGGCAGATTTTAAGTCAACCATTATGGAACTTATCAAAATCCAATTTAAACAGCAACAAAGGTACGAACAGAAACATCTGGAATTGCAAGAATTATTGTTACGTGCAATGACAATTAAGGAGCAAAAATCCGGGAACGAAACAGTTCTCTCACAAGACGCTATTTGGAATAATATCGAAGATTTCAAGCACGCATCCGACGGAGATAAAACTTTCGCAAATTACTTCCGAAGGTACGAAGATCTATATGATTTTGACTGCAAAGATTGGTCAGACGCACGTAAAGTACGCCTATTACTAAGAAAATTATGCACAGGCGAATATACCAAATTCGTAGATTATATCCTCCCCAGAAAAACAAGCGCGTTAACGTTCAAAGAATCCATAAAACTGCTAACGGAACTTTTCATCCGTAATACTTTACTATTCCATAAAAGATGGAAATACTTGAACCTTACAAAAAAGGACAACGAAGATTACATAACTTTCGCATCCATTGTTAACAAATATTGTGACGACTTCAGATTATCGGAACTCATCGCGGACAATTTCAAATGCTTAATTTACGTCCAAGGCCTGGTTTCAACCAAAGACACAGAAATGAGACGCAGAATACTTACAAAATTGGAGAGTGAACAAGATTTGGCACTTCAAAAACTAGCCGAAGACTGCCAGAGATGCATCAGTGTGAAGAAAGAATCAAAAGACATAGAACAAGCTGGCATAGCACACGTACGCAAAGTACGAAGGCAAACACATTTTCCCTCCTCACAAACAAACCGAACCGATTTTCCCGCCTCAAGAACAGGTAAAATAAAATTTTCTAATTATACTCAACATAAAAACAAAAACTACCACCCAGTCCATGCTATCCTTGTGGGTCTTGGCATTGGGTTAAGGTCTGTACATATCGTTTTAAAACTTGTCTATCATGTAAAAAAATTGGCCACAAAAGTTCTCATTGTTGGTATAGAAAAGAAAGCAAAAGCAGAATAAGAATTACGAGGACTAATCAAGCAGATAAGACTAATAAAAGAAAATATGTACAATTTGAAATGCAAAACAGAAAAGTTAGGTTACAGCTGGATTCTGGCTCAGACTTAACTATCATAAACCTATAAACATGGAGAAAACTGAACAAACCTGTCATGTTAAAAACGGATAAAATTGCTAGATCAGTTACGGGGAGAAAGATAAAATTCGAGGGTGAAGTAATTACAAACGTAACATTTAATGGAATGACGAAAAAACTAAAAATGTACGTCTTAAGAAATACTGAAAACCTATTCGGAACAGACTGGATGCAAAAATTCGAATTGTCGGATTTACCAATTAGTACGTACTGCCAAAATGTAAAAAGCTTATCAACCGAGGCAGATAAATTAAAAGGAAAACTAAAAACGAGTTTCCCCGAAGTATTTTCAGGAGGTCTCGGAAGATGTAAGAAAATGGCAGCTAATATCGAAATAAAGGAAAGCGTTCAACCAGTTTTAGAGAAAAAAAGGAGCGTACCGCTTGGGTCAATAGAAGAAAATTGACCAAGAATTAACTAGACTCGAAAATACGGGCATATTGAAAAAAGTAGAATACAGCAAATGGGCCGCACTGACGGTCTACGTTAAGAAGAAATCAGAAATTCGAATTTGTGCTGATTTTTCTACAGGTTTGAACGGGACTACCACTATCCTACCCAGTCCAGAAGTATTCACTAAATTAAATTGCGGAAAACATTTTTCAAAAATTGATTTAAGTGAGGCGTACCTGCAAATTCCAGTCGATGAAGAAAGAAAGTTCAAAACTTCTATGCATAAATACACACAAGGGATTGTACAGATACCAAAGACTACCATTTGTAATTAAGGTCGCGCCGGCTATATTCCAACAGACAAAGGATACGATGCTTGGCGGACTAGACTACACACTTGCATACCCTGATGACGTATTGATTAATAGCGAAAGCGTTAAACAACACTGGCAACATGTACAAGAAGTTTTTAAGAGAATTCAAAGCTATGGATTCAAAGTAAAAGAAAATAAGTGTGATTTTTTCATGAAGGAAATTAAATACTTTGGCCATATCATAGATCAATAAAGTAGACGACCAGACCCTGAAAGGTCTACAGCAATAAAAAAAATGCCAGTTTCTAAGAATATAACAGAACTACAAAGTTTTCTTGGATTAGTGAATTACTACCAGGAATTCATATATCAAATGCATAAACTTCGCGCACCACTGAACGAACTGCTAAAGAAAGAAAATGTTTGGCAGACAGATCAATGCCAGGAAAAATTTGAAAAAATAATCAAGGCATTAACATCGGATTTATTTTTGGCACACTATGATCCTAAACTAGAAATTATTGTAGCAAGTGACGCGAGCGCCTACAGAGTCGGAGTGTGTATATTACATAAAATGCCAGATGGGACAATAAAACCTATCGCACATGCTTCTCGAACCCTACTACCAGCGGAGAAAAATTATTCGCAAATAGAGAAGGAAGCTCTAGCAATCATCTTCGCAGTAACAAGATTCCATAGGTACGTCTATGGTAGACATTTTACTCTGCAGACGGATCACAAACCGTTAATAAAAATTTTTGGTTCAAAAAAGGTCTACAGGTTTACACTGCAAATAGGCTACTTAGATGGGGAACGATTCTTCTGAACTACAATTTCAGATTGGAATATTTACCAACGAAAAGAATCGGACACACGGATGGCCTGTCGAGACTTATACCAACAAAGACAGAGCCATTGGGAGATACCGTAATCGCAGCCCTAAGAAATGAAGAAGACACAAGGACAGTACTATGCTGTACAATCAGAAATCTTCCAGTCACATTGCAAGACAAAAAATGAAGCCAAAAATGAATTTATTAATTAAACAAAAGTAAAAATAGCAGAAAAAATGAGAAAATTTCAGACAGCTTTTCTCTATGCGATAATGTGCTAATTTACAACGAAAGGGTTGTAATTCCCAAAACATTACAAAAGCGGATCCTAAAGGATTTCCACATGGGATACTCGGGTAAAAATAGAATGAAGTCGCTAATGCGAAGCTATGGATATTGGAAGAATATGGACCAGGATATTACTAAGATGGTGGAAATGTGCAAGGGTTGTAATTTAGCTGCCAAAGCACGGCCAATCATACATAAGCCTTGGCCTGAAACTGATCGTCCATGGTCAAGAATACACGCAGATTATTCAGGACCAATTGATGGGTTCTACTATTTAATCATAGTTGATCGCTACAGTAAATGGCCGGAGGTGTTTCGTCGCAAAAATCCAACTACAGAAACGACCATAAATTTCTTCCACGAGCTATTCGCTCGGTTTGGTGTAGTGGACTGCTTAGTAACAGATAATGGAGCGCAATTCACGTCAGCAGACTTCCAAGAGTTTTGCGAAATTTATCAAGTAAAACATATAAAATCAAATGGACAAGCGGAGAGATTCGTGGATACACTCAAAAGAGGGTTACGAAAAGCGTACGGTGTGCCTCCGGAGAAAGCATTACAGCAATTCCTACAGGTATATAGAATAACGCCAAATAATTCTACACCGTCAACATTATCACCAGCAGAAGTCATGTTTGCTAGAAAAATCAGATCAGAGTTCGATAAATTACTAACAAGTAAAACAAAACAAGTAACACAGTCCTACGTACCAAAAAGAAAATTCCTCCCAGGAGAAAAAGTTTTTTAAGGCATATAAAAATAATACCTCTTACTTGGAACAAAGGATAATTGAGAAAAGAATTGGAAATATGATGTACATAGTACAAGGAAAAAAATTCTCACACAGAAGACACGTAAACCGAATAAGGAAGAGACCGCTACAGGATACTAACGGTCCCCCTCAAGAAGAGGTATTGGACACGATTTTTGACACATTCGATATAAAAAGACCGCAAACGATGCCAGAACCAAGAAAATCGTGAAGAAAAAAGAAAATTCACTGAAGCTTTGGAAATAGATCCATAGAAAAAGATATAAAAAAAAGCCCTGCTACGCAAAAGCTTCGGAAGGGGGGGGGGCGTTGTTATGGGATCTTACCCATAATAATAATAATGGACTATTGCATACTTAATAAATACTGCGCCTCAGGAGTAGGCACATTGTCACTCAGCAGTTCAAGTCGAGTCAAGAGTCGAGTCAGAGGCAGTCCGAAACAGTGTCACGTTCAGACAATTATTGCAAGACATCAGAATAGTGATACTGGTCAAGACTACATTGTTCTCTCTACTAAACCTGATTGTTCATACTAACACATCAACTTGTCAGTATATATTCCTGTTTGTAATATATTTGTGTTATTCCATACCTCTGTTCGAGTTCTTCTTTATTGGTTCTACCTTGGACTATCGCCGTGGTACAAGGAACGGAACCATAACATTTAGACATTTCAGAATGTGTTTGACGGTATGTATGACACCTATGTGAGAGTGACTGACAGAATTATCCATATCCCAGCCTAATCAATATTCATTCTCCTTATTTAACTTTTTGAGGAAATGATGTCTGAGAAATAAAGACAAAAACATCATATTTGCAAGAATTGTCTTAGAATAATTCTAAGAAGTGCTTTTCAGATTTGTTTAGATATATCACATTTGGAATAATGTCGATCTTCCTCTTCTTTTCGGTGCCGTATTCCTTCAGGTCGTGTGCGATCATGACCCTCCACAAATCCGTATCCATTGTAGCACTAACCAATGTTGACCCCTTTTACTATACCTTTTTCTTCCTTTTACTTCTGTAATCCATTTAAGTAAGTATGTTATTGCTTCTTCTTTCTGCATCTTTTGCCTTCAATGTGTACTGTGACCATCAGATTCTCCATGAACCTCCATTTTTTCCATTATATCGTTGTATATCAACATTAGTGAATGTTCTCAGCTCATTTTTTTTCAATTGGCCGGCGATTGCTAATCGTTTCGGTTCTGCAATGAAAGACTTCAGCACAGAGAATTTTAACATATCTATTTTTATTAATGTCGACATGTACTAACCATCCAGTGGTGGGGGGGGGTTCAGACAGGAAAGTGACTAGGTCTAGATAGCTTGACGACCAAAAAACAACTCGCTAGCTTACCCAATCAAAATCGCCTTAATTATTATGTCTTACATCTGACCTTGAAGGTCAATCTCCGGAAGTCAGAGTTGAGATACAATTCCCCTAAATATTAATAGTCGCCTAAACTATTATTTAACAGTATGCCCCAACAGTCTCTTTCTAATCTTAAACAAAAGTGAACCATTCGTTCCCATTTTACTTAACTTATTGTAGCTGACAAGTTCCGTGTATTGTGTTCTCAGAATTCTTCTGTCGAACTAAATGTCCGTTACCTGAAGTTTCCTCACCATGTGTAAGGAAATTGTCCAAAGCTCGTTGCCTTATAGAAGGGTTGATATATATATATATATATATATATATATATATATATATATATATATATATATGATGCCATGTGAACGAAAGTAATATATAAATTCCAACGTTTACAGCATTAATCTAAAAGAGGGCTCGATACCGACAGTAGAGCGATAATTATTATTTATAATTTTATCATATAGACAAAACCATTTTACTGACTACAAAGACGCAACGGGTGAGAATTGAAAATGGTTACCATTTTCGATTCTCACCCGTCGATGTGCAGTTGAAATGCACTGAAACCAAGTTGCATTTTTGTAGTGAGTAAAATGGTTTTGTCTATATGATAAAATTATTATATATATATATATATATATATATATATATATATATATATATATATATGTGTGTGTGTGTGTGTGTGTGTGTGTGTAGTGTGTGTGTGTGTGAAAATATATAGAAAATGGGAAAGAAAACTAGAACTTGTAAAACTTGGGATGACCCATACCTTTTATGCCTACATGAGAAACTACACATTATTAAGTTTCTAAATAATAAAAATCTATTAAACAATGGACATGAGTTAACGTTTTCCCGACATCATCAAATCTTTGCATTGAATAATTAGCATATAATTTTTTTTAAATCCATAGTCCTAATAAATAGCTTAAATACCCTACAAAAAAGATAACCCTTTATGAAGTCGTCAAAAAACAAATGTTACGGCAGTTTTGTTTTTTTTAATAAAATAAAATAAAAAATAAATAAATCTCCATAGACACGTAAACCAGACTAGACTAAATCATCTTCTGTTTTAAATTTAGACACCCCAAACTTACCCTGACTTTACACCTATGAATGTAACTCTATACTGATACAAATTAACACCCTGCGCCCCTCTTTATATGAACAATCGCGCTGGCCGTCACTATGGAAATTTTTATTTCAATAATGAATCTGCTATTAAAACACGTAAATTTCAGAAATAACTTTTCGAAAAAAAATTTCGCTTGAAGATGGAACAGAGCTTACTTTAATTCAGTTTAATTCAAATAATTATATTGAAGTTTTCGGCCCTTGTTTTGAAACATGATAACTCTTATGTAGCGTGTTGGAATCATATTTTTAAATAAATATATATATATATATAAGTGATATATATATATATATATATATATATATATATATATATATATATATATATGAAACAGAGGGAAAACTGTTAAAGGTGTTTCTTTAACATCTTTGTTTCTGTGCTTAGTTTTGAAAGAAATCTTATGCTTTTAATATATTCCTTGGGATTTCTGTGTCGCATTTCCTATTGTCTGTTACGATATTTCCCATGCGGTCAAACCTTTATACTTGCTTTATTCTGATGTCTACAATTTTTAGCTTGCATCTTGGTTTGTATTTCTTTCTAATGACCCAGGATTGTGTCTTCTGAAATTCAGAATAAGTTTTTTTTTTCTTTTCTATTCGCTTTTCTTTACTATCCTGTCAGCCAACGGTATCTCATCAATAACAACCGGAATACACCTCTTTCATGAGATACATTATAACGAAGAATACTAAAAAGTCAACTGGAGATTTTTTTTGTTCATTGATTTCTTTCTTACATTTGTCAAACGTTTATCTAAAACCGAAATATATTTTTCGATTTTAACAAATAAAATAATTGCATTCACAATCTTTTAAGAATGACAAAGATTTTTGAAGATAAAAGACCTAATATTTCACCCATAGCTGGTGGGAAAAGATGGATGCATACAGTTCCCAAGTGTATTTGTGCATTGGTGAATATAATGAACGCGATTGCAATTCGAACTTGGCTTTCTGATTTATTATTCAAAGACGCTGTTAATTACACGTACCACACATTCATTGTCGATCTCATAGACATGCCGTCCATTACACGAACCATATATTCATTGTCGATCTCACAGATTTGCCGTCCACTACACGTACCACACATTCATTTTCGATCTCACAGATTTGCCGTCCATTATACGTACCACACATTCATTGTCGATCTCTGAGGCTCGCCGTCACGCCATATATAACAATAAATGTCATTTATCTTCAGATGAACTTAAAAATAATAGTATTTTTTTCTCTAGCTCAGTGACTTTCATATATACTAAAAGTTTTAAATATCAACTACTTTACTTTTGTAATCTTCCTTATATTCTTTGAACGACAGTCTTTGTTCACTAGCATTACTCTTAATCGCAAAACAATTAACGCCCTATTTGCCCTGAAGTATCGCCGAAAACGCATGAATAAAGAAGCTGAAAAAACGTAACTGCAACGTGTGACACTTAGTGGCAATTATGCACGTCAGATGTCTTCTTTTCTGATCGGAAAAATAAGATGGGCTCCATTGATATTTAGTTGATTCCGGCTTCGACAGTTGCCCGTAAGCAGGGCGAATTAACAGGTGTCTGAGACGACTGCTACAATAGATCCGGAACAGGACCCTTTGGCTGTATTTGAAGAACTGATTAGACGCTGAGACGAGTGAAAAGCTGAGGTATTTCAGTCAAAAACTACGCAAAAAAAGGGAAAATGATACAGAAGAAATAAAGAAATCGTAAGATGAAAAAATATCTGTTTTTTAATGGAAATAAAACGGAATACAAGTCAAAGAGTGTAAATAAATAAAGGAAGGAAGGAAGGAAGGATAGAAAGAAGGAAGGAAGGATGGATGGATGGAAGGAAGGAAAAATGGAAGGAAGGAAGTAAGGAAGGAAGGATGGAAAGAAGGAAGGAAGGAAGGAAGGATGTGTGGAAGGAAGGAAGGAAGGAAGGAAGGAAGGATGGAAGGAAGGAAGGATGGATAGAAGGAAGGAAGGAAGGATGGATGGAAGGAAGGAAAGAAGGAAGGAAGGAAGGATGGATGGATGGATGGAAGGAAGGAAGGAAGGAAGGAAGGAAGGAAGGAAGGATGAATGGAAGGAAGGAAGGATGGATGGAAGGAAGGAAGGAAGGAAGGATGGAAGGAAGGAAGGAAGGAAGGATGGATGGAAGGAAGGAAGGAAGGAAGGAAGGAAGGATGAATGGAAGGAAGGAAGGAAGGAGGAATGAAAAAAATGAGCGTTTGAAAGGGTAGGAGTAAGGAAAAAGTTGAAGGAAAATAGAAAGAAAATAAGATACCGAAGGAAGAGCTGTCGAAATAAATAAAAAAGAAAAGAAGGAAATTTGAAAAAAGTTATACTAGCATAATATTTAATAAAGTCAAGTGGAATGAGAGGCGTAGTGAGAATTAAATAAAATTTCGACACATTAACGAGAAAGAAAGACGCATTTGAATGATAGAAAGAACCAAACAAAGCTACATTTTAAAAAAAAGATGATGTTGAAGATCACCAAATAAAGGGAAAGTTGAAAGAATGAACGCAATAAAAGAAATAAATATGCATATTGTAGAAAGAAAGAAAGAAAGAACGAAATAGATAATAGAAAATTAATGAAGAAAGAAAGAAAGAGAGAAAGATAGAAAGAAAGAAAGAAAATATAATTACAGTAAAAAGAAAGAAGACGGAGAAAGCCCGCCCTCCCGCCATTCTACAAAAAAGACTGGGTGAACAAAATCAATAAAGGAAACGAAACACTTCCAGTAGAAAGGAAGAGACAAATATGCAAAAAAAAAAAAAGAAAAGAAATCAAAGAAAGAAAGAAAGAAAGAAAGAAAGAAAGAAAGAAAAAAAAGAATGGGAAGATAAAAAAAAATTGAAAAACTGAAAGCAATTAAAAAAAACAAATGAATACTATTGAACAGATCAAGATGGAAAAATCTAATGTATAAGGGCAAAATGAAAGAAACTCACAAGAACAATAAAAAGAGAAAATCACGCACACACAGACACTCATATGCTCTATTGTAGCAAATTATGAGGTATGGTGTCTACCTTTGCCCAAGGTTCCCTGCTAACGTCGTCTGAAAGTGTCGAAGATGTTCATTTTCTTGGCATGTCGACTCTTAATCAACCGCGGACGCGCTGCAAGCTGTCAATGTATTTCTAATAACGATTCAGTTTCCTTCTTTAAAACAAGGGCGCAGAATTAAAATGCCCATTAACGATGATCATTATTGCTAATGCATATTCGATCTGAATAAGTGACTTGATGCCGGAATTTGGGGACAAACACGTTTGCGTAAAACAGAAATGCACTCCGAATGTTTCGGCCACATCACGTTCAAACACCAGTTTTCGAACGATTAACGACGTTAAGCAACATCGCGTCAGGTCAGTACCTAGATGGGTAACCGGTTGGGAATACCAGCTCCTATAAACTTAGATGTGCAGGTGGTGTAATGGGTAAAAGGTTCGGAATTTTTAATCGGAGAACCGAGTTCGTTTAGTTATATTCACATAAGCGCAAATACACTTGGGAAAAGTAGGAATCAGCTTCTTTTACTCCTCCCCCAGCTATGGGTTAATTAGTAAGATTTGTATCACTAAATCATTATTATTTAAAAGAAAAAGAATTCCTACAGTAAAAATATTTTCTGGCTGTAAATAGCCTTCAATGTGTTGATAAGCCCTAGGAGAAACTAATCGATCAAAATCACTTTTCAGATGTTGTTTGAAAGACATTTGTGTATACAGACTGAATAGGCTACTAGTGTCAAAACATTTTCTCTAGGATTTTCTGAATATTTAGCATCAAGAAGAGAAAACATTTTTGTATCTATGACTATGTGCAAGCATTTCTTTCGCTTTCTTCGAGATTCATTCGCCTCTGCTCTCTCTCTCTTTCACTCTCTCTCTTTATCTCTCTCTCTCTCTCTCTCTCTCTCTCTATATATATATATATATATATATATATATATATATATATATCCAGGTAAGATGAGAAGGAAGAGTACAATTCCAATGGTCGTAATATTTAATTTAAATGAGGGCTCAGTACAAAGTAGCGCAACTTTAGGATGTTACACCAAAACCCTGTCAAAATTGCTATACAACTGCAGTCGTGTTTCGAAAAGAAAAACATGGCGTTCAAAACATATACCCCACTTTTTTTTGTATTTTGCTCTTAATTCTAAATAAATCGTCCACTCACTAGTAATTTACAATCGCCTGATGGGATGCATTTGATACGCAATGAAACACGACTGCAATTGTGTAGCGATGGTAACATGTTTTCGATGCAATATCCTAAAATAAATTATATATTATAAACACTGATTAGATACTTCATTAAGTACTCCTGAAAATTGCATTTTATGCAAATTTCTAATCAGCCTATGGCATTTCAGTGATTTAATTGGAATGAAACCTGATTTAAATGAATTTCATGACGGCATTCTCGTTGGAGTCAGAGTGGAAGGTGTTTTAGTTTCTAAAACATGCACATGTGCTAGAACTGTTCTTACTGAAAATAATGTTTGTAATAATAATAATAATAATAATAATAATAATAATAATAATAATAATATATGACGTGTGAATGTGGGCTTGCTTGTTAATGTAATTAGAGGATCATTGCTATATTTGTAGGTGGTAATTTGGTATTTATAAATATACACATGTATGTGTCTGCATATGTATGCGTTTACATATGTATAGGTATATATATGTATATATATACACATATGTGAGTGTGTAGGTATGTGTGTGCGTACAGATATATATCTATGTGTATGTATATGCATAGGTATATATGTTAGTGCGTATGTGTATATATATATATGTAGGGGTGTATGTATATGTATTTTTAGTTATATATATATATATATATATATATATATATATATATATATATATATATATATGTACATATGTGTACCGATTCATATGCTTAAATGTATTATAACTGATCTAATATTATCCTTTTTATGATTATTACCAGTCTACTGTTATTCCTTCAATTTAGGTATTATTATTATTGTTGTTGTTGTTGTTGTTGTTATTATTATTATTATTACTATAATCATCACCATAATTACCACTAACCTCAGAAAAATCTTATTTTCTATATTTTCTTTAAACTCTGTTGAATCTTAATATTTTTATTAAAAATTATTTATCTTTTGCCGATTTTTGTTAATAGTTATGCAAAATTAATATATATATGTATGTATATGTGTATATATATATATATATATATATATATATATATATATATATATATATATGTATATATATTTGCGTGTGTATTTTTATGTAGGTGTATATATGTTTATATATGTAGTTATATCTATATGTACGCATGTATGTATTTGTATTCACGCATATATTTGTGTGTGCATATGTGTATAAGTATATATTTATAAGTATATATTTATAGGTATAAGTATATATTTGTGTATATATTATTATTATTATTATTATTCTCTTCGATATTTTTTCGATATTATTTTTTCCGCTACTATTCGAAATTTTTAAGTTGTTTGAAATTTTAACTTTAAATTCTAACTTTTAATGTTTAGTTATTATCAATAGAATTAATATTAACAATATTTTTCTATTTTCTTCTATTTTATTTTGTTGGTAATCTTTGAAATAGTATCAAGTGTTAACTGTAAATTATATTAATCTGTATTTTTTTTAAATTAACCGCACTATATAAATATATAATAATTTCTTTTCTTTTCTCCCTTTTCCCCCACCTCTGCTTCCCTATTTGTTTTCTATTATGTCTTATCTTTCCCCTTCACTTTTTCTCTTGTTTTCTTTTCTTTTCCTGAGAAAGGACTTGTTAAATAGGTCAAAATATCTGGCAATCTAACCTACCACCCTTACATTTACGTATCTTAATAAGGATAGATTTAAACATATTCATATCTCTCCCTTTCCCTCTCTAAATTCGATCATATCGGTGTCTTCCTCCTCCCCTCTCTCTGTCGCCTTAAATTAATTTAATCAACCCTTGTATAAAAATAATAATATGTAAATTTTAAAACCATTTTCTTACATGCTTGGAAATATGAGCTGAGGAACTTAAATTAAAAAACAGACAACCTTAAAGGTCCATTGATTATATTTTATTTCGACAGGAAGTTGATTTTTCCTGGTTCCTTGGATCACATTTCCAAGCAAAAAAATAGTTTTAAATTTCTTTTTTTATTCTTGGAAATGTGATATGAGGAACCAAATCCCATTACTGGGGAAATAAAATATAATCAATGAACCCTTCAGGTTGTCTGTTTTTAATTTAAGTTATATATATATATATATATATATATATATATATATATATATATATATATATATTGTCTGACGATCGCTAAAGCGTGAAACCCAGGGTCAAAAACTCACATCTATCCAACTATATATATATATATATATATATATATATATATATATATATATATATACACACACACACTTCTAACCATGAGACGCAGGTTCGAATCTCACCATGGTCGATATGTTAGGGAGGAGACTTCCTGATGTTATCGGACTGGAGGGATCGATCCCAGCGTGCGGTACCTTTGGAAAGTGCCTGACATCTATGGCACGGGTTGACCCAAGTATAAATGCAGGCGTCCCCAAAGGGTTGCTTCTCGGACCAACCATCTTTTTACATTATATATGATCTGCCCAAGAGTATACTCCAACCATTTGCGAATATCTATGTCGCATACACAACGGTAAATGGGTGCATCTCAAAAAACTTTAGATGACCAGAGATGTGAAGCTGATCTCTCCTCTGCCCTAATCCTCGCATTTCGGTGGGGGGGGGTGGCTAGCTGGCTACATTAAGTGCCTCGAAAACCAAATTAGTTACGTTTCACTATCGCCAATCGGACAGTAAACTATTAGGTTGGTGCAAAAATAATATCGTTTTCTGACGTATTTTTCAACGTCAAAAAACGATATTATTTTTGCACCAACCTAATATCACCAATCACGAAGAATAGATTCTCTCTCCGGGAGGCCCCGTGCCTTGAGCACCTATTTGGGCCTTAAACTTAACCCACACCACAAGAGGTACATACGGTACATCGCTAAAGATGGTGGGCAAATGGTTAGTTCCTTGTACCGCTCCGGTAATTACCTGACGTCTCGTCTTATACCCTAGCTTCACATGAGCCAGATCAGACGGGAAATGAAGTACTGCTGCCATTTATGGCTAAGAGCTAACACATCTTCACTTTTCAGTTTCCGGATCCTTCTTGTTGACGAATTATTTTCCACCCTACAACCCCTTTCCTCAGAGGCGAAATATCTCAAACCTCTCACTGGTCTGTCGTTATTTCCAGGGAAAGTACTCAGAAAAAATTACATTCCTTAGTTCCACTAGCCCTAACCTCCACGGCTAAGACCGACCATGTTACGCGCATTGCAATGAACAGCCCTCATTCTCATTGTATTCCATTAGTGATATGGAAGTTCCCCTCGAGTAACGTCTTCCTGCGAACGACTACTTCGTGGAACTGACACCCAAGTGTATTTTTTTCCTATTACTACAATCTTAATCTGTTCAAGTCTATGATTAACCATTATCTTCCCCATATATCCGCATAAACCATGCCTCTTAATCTCTAACCCGCTACCTCGAGTGGATCCCGTCCTTTTACAGGGTGAATATCACTGTAAAAAACATTTGCATCAATAATTCCGTTGACTAATGATGAAAAAAGAAAGCATTTGTTTTCAACAGCAAAAATGTTCTTCAGCTTTTTCATTTCAATTTACTATGTGCGTTCCAGAAGTTTTAAGACTTCTTCAGGAGAGATATTCATCATTTTCAAAGAAGTATATAGCTCGTCTTCAAAATAGTATCCTCTGACTTCAATGCACTTGTTCTATTGCCTGAATAACTTCGTGAAGTCGTCCAAGATGCTTGTGACAGCCTCCTTCTTGTTCAAATGCTTTTAAAACGACTGTCACTGAAAATATTCTTCAGTTTAAAGAACAATCAAAAGTCACAGGAACCAAAGTCTGAACTTTAGGGAGGGTAAGAGGCAGTTTTGATAAGTACCAATCATCTAACTGCTGTCATCAATGCGTCTGTCCTTCTGTTCGTTATTGAGCACCCTGGGAACAAACTTTGCCCTAATTTTGTACATGTTCAGATCTTCATTAATAATGCTGTGTTCAGTTGCCACACCAAATCCAAACTACATGTTTATTGTCTTTACAGACAGATGACAATCTTCATCAAAAAAATTGCGAATTTTCTCAATCAGCTCTGATGTTCTGAAGTTCATATTATACAAGGCTTACTGTCCTTGAATCTCTTGTCCCAGCGGAAATTAAATGTTCGGCTCATACAAATTAATCCAGTCTGGAGCATTTCATACGTTTCTCTAGCATTATTCCCCAGTTTAGCACAAACATTTATTGCATAGCGACCTTCCAAATTTTCTTCACATCCCGACTTCTTTTCGCAAACCTGTTCGCTGTGATAAGCAGTGTTTCGTAGGGCGTGATCAAAGAGATTTTACAACCGTCTCCTTCAATCTGGAATTAAAAAAAAAAGTTGGCAAGGCAACTTATTATAATGTATAGTATTTATATACTAAAACTATATTGATTTAGGCTATTTATAACTGCCTTTCCTAAAAAATGTATAAAACTTCTTGAATACATCTCATATTTACTGAATTCATTTTCTATCTGTATGCAGGCAGATTATTCCAAGTATAATTTCTGGATTATTCTACTATCCTCCCCAACTATATCAAGATTCTTTAAAAGTTGTTTGTGACGTAATTTACCAAACGCTTTTGCATAATCTGTACGACATAGTTAAACACATTTTTGTATTTGTATTGCTTTTTGTGATATCTTTCTGAGAATAAGAAATCACATTCCTTGTTCCGCTATCTTTAAGGAAACCGGACTGTTCTTGTCCTATTTCGAATTGAACTATACTACACACTCTATTCACCCGAAAAGTCATTTGAATAAAGCAGTGTTTCGCGGGGTACATTCAAAGAACTTTTACAACCGTCCCAATTAATCTGGGATAACAAAACCTGCCAAGTCAACTTAGTAGACTAAATATGTACTAAAACTACAGTCATTTAGGAAAGTCCAAAAAATACTTCGAAACTTTTTGAACGCGCATCGTACTTGATTTAAAGGTAAATATCAACAAAATAATACTCACAATAAAATTCAGTTTTTTTTTTAATCATTTCACCCCAGGTAAGGCGGAAGTGTCACTAGCACGCACGGGATAACAAAGAGTGAAAGTGAGAGAAAAGACTGGGTATAGGGGGGATTGAGGAAAGGATAAAAGATGAATGGGGAACAAGGCAACAAGAGATGGGGTTTGATGTCGCATTGAAATTTTTGAAGATTGTAGTTATCAGGGAAGCAAGTAAGAGGAATGGAGTTCCACAGGTGAGAAGTGCGAGAAAAGAAACTGTTGGAGTAGAAGTGGCGGTTAGATTTAGTAAAACAACATTGATTATGAAAGTTATAATTGCACCTCCAAAAAAAAAAAAGTATCGAAACTTCTTGAATGGATCTCTTTTTTACTGAATTCATTTTCTATCTGTATGCAAAGCAGTTTACTCCAAGTATAAGTTCTCGATTATTCTACTATCCTCCCAAAATTCTTTAGAATTCCTTAGATTTTATTCGTGAAGTACTTTATCACGAGCTTTTGCATAATCTGTACAACAAAGTTCGACACCATTTGTATTGCTTTTTGTGATATCTTTCTGAGAATAAGAAATCACATTCCTTGTCCGCTATCTTTAAGTAAACCGGACATTTATATATTTATTTATTTATTTCGGTTTTCGATGTTTTATTAACGTAGTAAAAACAAATTAGGATTTGCTTAGGTCGCTTATGTAATAGTTTGTTTGGGCCTGGAAACC
This sequence comes from Acanthosepion lycidas, assembly GCA_963932145.1. Taxonomy (NCBI): domain Eukaryota; kingdom Metazoa; phylum Mollusca; class Cephalopoda; order Sepiida; family Sepiidae; genus Acanthosepion; species Acanthosepion lycidas. The sequence goes on along the minus strand of OZ010587.1, from coordinate 62,079,308 downwards.
TAATTAAAGCTTTTTTTCGTCCAATTTTTGAACTGATTGCTGTAGTCTATTCTGTTTTTTTGGTGGGGTGAGTTTTTTTTAATTTGTTTGTTCAAGAAAGCCAGTCTGATTAAAGCCAGTCTGATTCTGAATAAAATTTTTCCATTTTGTCTTACAATTCTTCAATACTGTTCTTAATATATAAAAATGTATATCGTTATCTCATATCATCTCTCTCTTTCTCTCTCTCTCTCTCTCTCTCTCTATATATATATATATATATATATATATATATATATATATATATATATATATATATATGTAAGCAAATATAAATGGATATAAATCCGACAGAATTTCATTTATATTAAAACAACATAATTGCATTTAAGGATTTTTGTTTGTTTTTTCCAAATATTTTTCTCCATATATATATATATATATATATATACAGGTAAAATGAGAACAAATGGAGAATAATTTCACTGTAAGTAACGTTTAATTTAAAAGAGGGCTCAATACAGAGTAGAGCTAAATGTTATTAATTTTAGGATATTAAAACATAAGGCATAATGGTAATAAATGTGTCACCTCGGCATGAGGAGACATATTTATGGGGTTTAAATATAATTGCCATTATGTAGCAATATTTAACGTTTTAATATCCTAAAATTAATATATATTATATATATATATATATACACCACACACACACCACACACACACAAGTTCCTTCCTCTGCTTCCTCCCCAGACCACGTTCTATTATGCACATCCTTAAGTCCACCAGGTATGCATTGTTTTCCCTTGTCTCTCTTTCCCTCTATTCGACTAGTGTGTATCAGATTCTCCAGGCCCTTTTTCATTATGTCTCCCAGAAACTTCAGCTGCCTCTTCCTGATATTAAGTATAACCTTTCTCCTTGTTTGCTACCTCTCTATGACTTCATCGTTGTTTACACGCTCGGTCCATAATATCCTTAGTATCCTTCTGTAGAACCACATCTCTGTCGCCTCGAGTTATTTCTTCATCTTTGAGGAAATCGTCCAACATTCGTTGCCGTAAAGGAGAATAGATGTCACGAAACAGTTCAGTATTCATTTCTTTACTAATTCTATAACAAGTAAAACTGAAACGAAGCTTAATAGAAGATGTTTTACAACTACATCTATATCATTAAAAGTATTAAAGCAAAAGAAAATAATAACAACCTAAGTAGGAATTTATTCTATAACCTGTAATAATTGCCACAGACATTACATAGGATAAACCTCAACGAGTTTAAATAAAAGGTTATATGAACAAGGAATGTTTTATAAAACAACACACCCAAATTATTTATTACGCACAGTAAGAAATGACCATAATTTCGATTTCAAAATTGCTCTTTTAATGAAAACAGTTTACTTAGACAGTAAAATTTACATACAGGTTCTTGCAACATTTCACCTTTTTTGCAAATTTTCCATTATCCTAATGTGGAATATTTGATTAACAAAAGTTATAAAAATAAAAATAAACTAAATGAAGCGGACGGAACTATATTCCCAGACACATGTATAAAAAAAATAATTTTAAAGATTAAAATTTCACCGTGTCTTCTCCGTCATGCACATACGTACTATCAATAACGAAATCGTCACTTTCGTCCAATGAACTCCTAAAGAACGAAACGCTTCACCCGCAAAAATCCACTTTGTCATAATTTCCCTAATATATATAATGACCGGTATTCGCTTTCTCAAATCATATGCCCGGTAGGGCGAATAGTCTATCCCTCACTCAGAGATTCATGTAGAGACTCCAAGTCGTGCTACCGATGAAGAAAAATGTACATTTATTATATATATATATATATATATATATATATATATATATATATATATATATATGGAAAACCATTTATTTTACATTCAACGTCATCACTTGATAAGACACCGAAGGTGTTGAAACAAAATGGCTATTTTTGTAGTGATTTTATAACATATTTATGTTATAAATTTTTTAAATAAATAATTATATATATATATATATATATATATATATATGTATAACTGAACATTGAAGTCAACACTCAGAGGCGACAGGCTGTTTCATGCTGAACTCAATCGTCAGGCCAGCTGACGATTGTGTCTAGCATGAAACAGCCTGTCGCCTCTGATTGCTGACTTTAATGTTCACTTTTATATTTATATTTACATACGCTCTAGCTCTGATATTGAGCACTTTATCCCATAACCATATCATTCCTTAAAACTATATATACAGTGTAACCCTGATATAAGAGAAACCCGGATATAAGAGATATTTTATCTGGTCCCAAATTAGAGCCATACTTACCTAAACAAAATAGGCCAAACACGGATATTAGAGAAACGCGGATATCAGAGACTTCTTCTCCGGTCCCGATAACTCTCTTATATCCCGGTTACACTGTGTGTATATATATAGATAGATAGATAGTGTGAGCTAGTGTGTGTTCACGAGCGTGTGTGTGTATGTGGGGAGAGAGAAAAGTAAAATAATCATTTGGCAGTTTTGTTTGGTATGAAGAGGTTAGAGGGGAGTGGAAGTTATTGATCTGACGACAAAGAGAGAAAGAAAAGTAAAGACAGAGAAAGGGGAAGTCAGAATGAAGCAGAAATAAAGCTACAAAATTTGTGACAGATTCTCCACAAAAATAAAAGAATAGTCTACTGCCAATGACGATCTGCGATTTGCTTTTTACGGTTTATCAAAATTTTATTGTTACTTAAAGCCGAAAACATATTTGGACTGGAAGAATAATACTCTTTTTCGCGAGTGAATATTGCACTTACAAATTTCTGAGAACAATGATTTTTCCAGATACAAGATCTACTATTTAACCCATAGCTGGAGGAAGGCAGTGGATTCATACCGTTTTCAGGGTTATTAGCGCGTAAGTGAATATAACGAATTCGAATGGTATTCGAACTCGTCTTTACTAATTTCTTATTCCGAGATGTTATCCTTTACACCATCTGCACTTCCTCCTGTGAATTAGATGAATTAGAATGAATGGCTTTTTGGGCACATTTGATATGATCAAAAGAGAAAAGGGAAATGGATGGCAGTCTTTTAGAAAGAGAGAAAAATAAAAACAAATAAAGGAAACTCTTATGACATTCGATGTTTGCAAATAGGTAAGTGAGAAGCCAAAAGTACCTACGGAGTAGTGTATTAGAAAAGGAAAGAGAGCGAGAGAGAGAGAGAGAGAGAGAGAGAGAATCAGTAAATAGATAACCCTTTTGACAGATTTATTGTTAGCGAGAGACAGGGACGGAAAAAGAAAGCACCTACAAGAGATTTTATGTAGATGGAATAAAAAAGATACATAACATTTTGGATAGATTTGTTGCGAGCAGGAGTGTAACAATGAAAAAAAAAAAGAAAGAAAAAGAGCCAGCCATGCATCTTCTTTGATAGAGTAGAAAAGCATTTATTGTAAATAAAAGTGAAGAAGAAATATTCTTCCTTTGATAGATTTGCATGTGTTACAGAGATAGATGGAATGGCTAAGAATAGAGAAATAAATTTATGAACCAAACAAAAAATATGATTGAAACCTCTTTTAGAAGTAATGTTTCTGTGTTATGTGTGCGTTTGTGAGAGAGGAAGAAAGAACGTTATTTCGAGACGGAAAGGAAGATAGAGAGAGGAAGGGAGTGAAAGGAAGAGAGAGGGAAGAAGGAAGAGTCTGAGAGGAAGAGAGTGAAAGGGGGGGAATGAAAGGAAGAGAGTGAGAGAAAGGAAGAGAGTGTGAGAAATAGAGGAATTGAGTTAGAGAAGGAGAAAGAAAGGAAAAGAGTGAGACGAAGAGACGGAGATAGGGATAGAACTTAGGTTTGGATGTGAGTTTATCAACATTTTTGACTAGACATAAATCATTTCTTCGTTTCGTATCGGATCCGCTTCAGAAACAATAAAAGCTCCAAGCCAACTCGGAAGGGACTAATCTTCAATTGCTGTCCATTTACAAATTGAAATATGCGAAAAAAAATAACAAAAGAAAACGAAAAAGATGATAGGTAAATGCAATCACTAATTACGTTGTCTGAATCTGGGTGTAAATTGAAAAGAGAAACAATTATGTTTCAAACGTTAACGCTTGCTTACATGCACTTGGCGCGCATAAATTTCTGTCTAAGTAGATCTCGTCTGCTCTTGATTTACAGCCAATTAATCATCTATAAGTTTATATATATATATATATATATATATATATATATATATATATATTATTTAAACGTTATTTTTAGTGGATACTCGTATCTGAGGGGACGCTTCGTTTTTTTTATTAAGCAGAACATTTATTTATTTTACCAGCCTGAATATTCGAGAAATCTTGCAAAGAGAGAATTTTTTCTCTAATAAGTTATCTCGAATATTCAGGCCGATAGACGAAAATAAATAAACGGGGCGGCTACGAGTATACGCTAAAAATAACGTTTAAGCAATAAAAATCTGTCGGAATCATAAATAAAAAAATTTAAATACTTATATATATATATATATATATATATATATATATATATATATATATATAGAGAGAGAGAGAGAGAGAAAGGGAGAGAGAGAGCGAGAAAGGGAGAGAGAGTGAGAGAGAGGAGAATTTATATATATATATATATATATATATATATATTTCCATGCATATATATATATATTTCCATGCATATATATATATATATATATATATATATATATATATATATATATATATATATATATACAGAGAAAGAATTAATACAAATATAAAATTCAGCTCCTCTACTACAGAGTTGCATATACGAACGTTTGTGCAAATCAGGTATCAAGTATATATATATATATATATATATATATATATATATATATATGTGTGTATATATATATTTGTGTGTGTGTGTGTGTGAGAGAGAGAGAGAGAGAGAGAGAGAAAATATATAGAAAATAGGAAAGAACTCGATAGGTAAATAATCCAAAGTTCTTTAGTATTTTTCTTATTATTTTTAAAAAACAGTGCTCGATACAAAAGTAGAGCCTAAATATAATTATTTATTTAAAAATATGATTCTATCGCTACATAAGAGTTAAAATGTTTCAAAACTAGAGCCGAAAACTTCAATATAATTATAAAACGCGTCAATTTCGCTTGGAGATTTAATTCAGTTTAATTCAAATAATTATATTGAAGTTTTCGGCTCTTGTTTTGAAACATGAGTACTCATATGTAGCGATGTAATCATATTTTTAAATAAATAAAAAAATAAATGGTAGACTCACGCAGCTCAGTTCCTAGGAAGCGAAATCAAGAGATTAGCATATATGATTTGATTATAGTGGTGAAGGTTTTGTGCAGCAACAACCACACTTTTTGAAGGGCAGAGTACATAGACCTGGTACATTACGTGCCACAATGTCCCCAAACACAGGTTTTGAATTCAGAGTTGCCCTTCCCTAAACCAGTTGCCATCCAAACCTATAGTACCAAGACTGTCCTATTTACCAATATCTGGAGTGTGAAAAGGAGGCTTAAGACCTTTCCCATGGGTATTAGCACGTAGGTGAATTTAATGGTTTCGACTCCTGAATCCGTGCCGCTATCTTTTCTACTCTACTCTAATATCAATTTTGGAGGCGTTAAAATCTACCGGTCATTTCCCGCCACAGTTACCCAGTTTTAAGTTGCTGCAGCGGTTTCTGTAGTAAGTAGGGTTGAGTATGGAATTTTCAGTCGCCACGCCCAAAAGGTTTTACATTCAGTGCCTGTTCTTCTTGAGCAGCTTGAACTGGTATTTAAGGGAAAGAGAGAAGAGATTCTTTCATACTTTTCCCCACCGTGAGGACGCAGCGATTTCGTCTGGAAATTATACACGGATCCGACGACGATATCATCAACGCCGTTAACCGCGAAGCTTTCGTACATGCAATTACAATTCCTGGATATATCCAATGATATTAAGGAAGTCATTCATTTGCGGACACTAGACGTCTTTGAAGAAACTCAGAGTGGTTAGAATATTATTTTTTTATTTTTATTTTTTTTTGTTCTATTCGAGTTTAACTATTGGAAAATATATCGACACCATTCAATATATCTCCTCGCTGAATATATATATATATATATATATATATATATATATATATATATATATATATATATATATATATATATATACGCATATACAAAAACACACAAACATATATAGCAATTTTCCAAGCATAGCTTAGATGTGGCACGAGGCCGAAATTAAGGGGGCACCCAGTGAGAAGCGAACTCACTACACAGTCGTAATATATATATATATATATATATATATATATATATATGTGTGTGTGTGTGTGTGTGTGTGTGTGTGTGTGTGTGTGTGTGTATATATATATATATATATATATATATATATATATATATATATATATATAAAGACACCACTTCAAAATATAATTATAATTCAAGTTGAAATACACTACTTACCGTTTCCATTTCAAATGATATTCTCTTTTTGTATTAACTGTACTCATCAAATATTCAGTTGTTTGGAAACTATTGTGTGATTTTAGAATCAACTCTTATTCCTGAATAAATGTATTTAAACTGAGCATCTTTCCCATAAGAGATACAAGTTTATATAGGCATTTACGATAAATCTCTAAATTTGGGATGCCAAGAAATCTTTGAATGAAGTTTCTGTACCTTGTTTGCAAAGACTTTTAGATTAAAAAAATACCAAGATGCTTGAAAAAGTGTTAGTAATTTGACGCGAGTTGATAGGAATATGTTGGACAAGGCAACGTCCCGTATTTGAAATCTGTGAGTTCCTGCAGTGTCATGCTGGTAACATGTGGCCGGTCATTGCCACGAATCAGAATTGGACCTCATCGATTAACCAGTACCGGCCGTATATAGCGTAACTGAATTCACTTACTGGCAGTACATTTCAGCAATGTAGCTCTCGTTAGTATAAGGCAATTACCATAAACCTTCTGTTTTTGTAATATCAGCATTGCAAAAGTGTTATGGTACTTCGTCAGTATCAAGTCAGTATCAAGCCAGTAAACCGCTCGGTTACAATTGTCATAAAGGATTGATTTCTCATCACATGTTACTATTAGATCGATAGATGAATTATTCCAATTTTGCAGTTGCAGTATCGAACATACTTTGTCGAACGTCGAACTCTTTGACTTTCGCTGAATTTATATGGAACTCATTTAAGGAGTTTCTACTTCTTGCCAATTATTATGCAACTATTATAATAATATACTAGAACACAATTAAAATGTTTTATTCTAAAATCGAACATTATTTTCATAAGAACCTAATATATTATAACACAATTAAAATGGTTTATTCTGAAATCAGATATTATTTTCAGAACAACCTAATATATTAGAACATAATTAAAAGATTTACTCTAAAATCAGACATTATTTTCCGAACAACCTAATATCTACAAACATTAGGTTATTATTATATATATATTATTGTATATTATGGTTAATAACACACCTTAGGACTATATTTCTTCATATATATATATATATATATATATATATATATATATATATATATATATATATATATATATTCTCCTCACCGGCAGTATGTATCATGCACAACGCATTTTCCAGTTACTGACTGGAAACTGACCGTTGCATAATTTCAATACAGAAAAAATTATATAAAAAAAATAATATATACAGATATACAAAGACACATATATACTCTCCAACTACAAAAATAATTATGATTCAAGTTAAAATATACTTCTCTAATAAGTTATTTTAAATATAATACAAATGTACACAGAGACATTATGACATAGCCACTTATACAGAAATGCACTTGGGCACCTCGACGTGGTGTAATGGCTAGAAAGCTTGTCTTGCTAGATCAGTTATGACAGAGTAGTGAGTTCAGTCCTCACTGGGTGCCGCCATACTTTCGATCTTGTGAAACATCTAAGCTGAGCTTAGAAAATCTCAATACAGAAATGCACTGTAACAGTGGGAATGACTTATTTCCCAAGTACATTCCATCTGTTTCTGATGATGATCTCAAAAACAGATGGATAGTATTTGGGAAATAAATATGATTCACAATGTTACAGTGCATTTCTTGTCTAATTTAATTGTAATGTACGGAAAATATTCGCGAATATGAAAGGATTATGATAAAAATAAGCAGACATAATGTTTGTAATTTATTCAATCAGGCATGCCAAAAAGCGAATTTGCTGCCTAAAAAAACACACACACGCACACACATACATATATATGTGTGTGTATGTGTGTGCACACACACACACACATATATATATATATATATATATATATATATATATATATATGTGTGTGTGTGTGTGTGTATAGAGAGAGGGGAGAGAAAAGAGAGATGGGTCAGATTTTTATTAATTAGACGTTATTTTTATGGGATACTGTTACAGTTTTGTATATATATATATATGTAACTAGTGAGTTAGTCCAAATGCCTTGACTCACTTTATAGTCCACCAATAGAAGGTTAACCAATCAGAAGACGTAGATCATTCAATCCGTCGTGTATAAAGGCGGCCATTTTTGTTTATCCTACCCGAATGACCAGTGCCAACTTGTCGGGCGAAGATGACAGAAGGAAGTACTACGCTCTGCTACTTTGCTGCGATATCCACTGCTAACCTGAACTACGCTTTCCTAATGTCTCCGAAATATTCACTGCTAACCTCTGGATTCTATACTCGAAGACGACCGTCATCTAAATAACAGATACTCGTAGGCGTCACGCTTATTTATTTATCATTGGACCGAGGACTATATGGGTACGATCGTTTCAATGTACGCAGAGTTGCATGTCCTAGCTGTGAAAGTATAGACTGGGGGGCACCAAGGAATGTAGTTCGCCATATCTCTAGCCCAGCAACACTAATTTTAGTCTGATTTGGCACTTGTAAAGAAAAAGATTGATAAGACTCAGGTACTCTTCATTGGGCGTTGCAACAGCTACCGTTTAACGTCATCTGTAGCGACAGATCGTGCGTATAACATCCAATTTCAAGCCAAATGAATATCATTGAGAGTACAACCATTGAATCATGACTGGTAACATGTCTAGAATGTCACCCTTCCGTCTACTCCGGTTGTTTATAGTGGAAGTTTATGAAGGTTACGATAACGAAATTTGGAAACGAAGGTCGGGTTCAATTTCGGACCGAACCACTATTGACCTCGGAATAGATATAACTTTCTTTTTTTTTTCTTCTTTTTTTTTTGTCACGCGCTCACAATTATCAGTTAAATATGGTACTTTGAACCGACACTGTGTGCATCTATAGCCTTGTAAAATCTGATAGAAATTTGCTAGAAATTAGTTCTATCAATTCCAGAGATTTGTTTTAGTTAATTTCAGGTTATTTTCGTGATTGCATCATTTATCGAGTGGGAAATACAATCGTATGAGTAATGTTTGTTTTGATATCTGTTATTGTAATTTACCCACGGACGCATGGACTCTCTCTGCTGTAAATAGGAGCAGGTACTGCCTTTTGGAGGGAGAAGTTTTCAGCAGTCAACTCTATAAAACTCTCGTTTTATATGTTTGTATTACTGTTTCTGTTAATATATTCGTTTAACTCACTTCCTCTATTGTGTCTAAATTCTGGCCCTAACGAAGCCACAACAATATCTAAATGACAATTCCTTTCACCTTGTCATAAATTCCCCTACTTTGGACTTGAGTCTGTTTCAGTCGGTCTCAAATCGGGAGAAGGCTTACTTGCGGCAAAGTATTATACCTTCATCCCCAAGAGTATAAGTTTGATTAATGATTCGCTGACGTTTCTAAATTAAGTCTACAGCATACAGGCGATTAAAAGCTTGGCTGTTTTGGACGGCTCGCCAGTTAACTGAATAAAGATGGCAATGCTCTTAAAAAAAGAAAGAAGATCACTTTTCGGTCGATATGCTATTTTTTTTTTTTTAATATTCTTTTTTCTTTTTTTTTTAGACTTGAGGTACAGCTCAGACTCTTTGACAGTACAAATATAACTAATGAGACCTTTATGTGAGTACCTCACTTACCCTTCAGCAAAAACGAGCAAAAATGAGTTGATTCCTTTCTGAATTTAGAAAGGGGCGGTTTAATCCAACCAAAAAAGAAAAAGAAAAAAAAATGACCCGAAGCAATGTACACACGCATATATATATATATATATATATATATATATATATATATATATATATATATATATATATATATATGAAAGAGAGAGAGGTGTGTCCGTGTGTATGTGGGGAAATAAGCTGCAAGTAATTTCTAGTACTTACAGCTGTTTTGAAAAAAAAAAAAAAACTAATTTTGACAATAGAGATCATTCGCCACAAAATATCCCGAAGTGTACATCACCTGATAATAAGTAAGAAAAAATGACAAAAAAAAAGTAAGTACATACGTCTGTTTAAAATTAGACTAATATAAAGTCAAAGAGTAAAAGGGTAAAAGCGTTGAGCAAAGCTGAAGCGTAAAACTGCTGGTCTAAAGAGTCAAAAACACGATCACATCTCTCCATCTTTTAATTCTATTTCCAATGACAAAGGTAAAAGGAATTCAGTTTTTATCGGAGTTAATTGGCAGGGGTTAAATCTGCCATTACTTTTTTCTGGATTCACATCTAAAATTGTTGCTTTACAAAATTTTATTAAATCCTGTGCTCTGAGTAGTTCTTCGAAATGACGCGTCTCTTCAGGACATGGGCGATTATAGTTTTCCAAATCGTCTTATTCCTTGTGACTCTAAGCATTTGTTCTCTCTTTGTTAAAGCTTTTATCTTTACGTTTCGCCATCCACTCACACAAGCTCGTCAGGTAATTGGCTTGCTGCTTTACCCTATCTCTGTTCCATTAATATGCCATGTGAATGCTAACTTTTCCAATCCCTCCTTCCTTATTATGTGTCCAAGATATTTCAGTTGTCTCTACATGATTTTGAGCAAGTGTTATTTTTGAAGCCGCTTTCTTCAAGACATCCTCGAATGTTAAACATTCCGTCTCTGGAATTCTCAGCATCTTTCTGTACTGTTACATCCGGGGAGATTATTCTTCTTTTTCTGTAATATAAGAGGATGGATAGCAATCTGTCACTCTTTTCTTTGTTTCCTCTGTTCCTCAGCACGTAACTCTTGTAATGGCTCGTTTGCAAGAACAATGGCTCTCCGGATTTCGGTGTCGCATTTTCCATCCTCGAGCAGCGAATTCCCAACCCTACTGGGAACCCCGTACTACTTGCCCTATATTAATGGATTTGTTCTACTCTAAACTGGACGCCCCTTCGTGTCGGAATGATCAACTATCTGAACGCGTAAGTCATTTTAAAGAATTCAGTCTTTAACGTGTGACGACCGACTCTTAGAAGTTCCAATCTAAACTGGATGACTCTTCGTGTCGCAATAATCAACTATCTGAACACGTAAGTCATTTGTAAAGTTTTCGATCTTTAACGTGCGACCTCCTACAACTGGACATTCCTATCTAAACTGGATGCCTCTACGTGTCGCAATTATGAGCTATCTGGATTCGTAGTTGATTTGTAAAGAATTCGTGTGGTCACCAACTCTTGGGCATTAAAATCTAAACTGGACGTCTCTTCGTGTCGCAATGGCCAACTATCTGAACTCTTAAGTCATTTGTAAAGAATTCGGTTCTTACTTGTGACCTCCTACTCCTGGACATTTCAATCTAAACTGAACACCTCTTCGGTTCTCAGTGGCCAACTATCTGAACTCGTAAGTCATTTGTAAAGATTTCGATCCTTACCGTGTGACCTCCTACTCCTGGACATTTCAATCTAAACTGAACGCCTCTTCGTGTCTCAGTGGTCAACTATCTGAACACGTAAGTCATTTGTAATGATTTCGATCCTTACTGTGTGACCTCCTACTACTGGACATTCCGATCTAAACTGGACGCCTCTATGGGTCGCAATTGTAAGCTATCAGGATTGTAGGCTCTTTGTGAAGAATTCGTGGGGCCACCAACTCTTGGACATTGAAATCTAAACTGGATGCCTCTTCGTGTCGCAATGGTCAGCTATTTGGACTCGTAAGTCATTTGTCAATAATTCGATCCTTAACGTGCGACCCTTATTCCTGGACATTTCAATCTAAACGACGCCTCTTCGTGGTGTATTGATCTACAAGATTGAATTTTAGATTTATGAGTAGTTTATTGGGCTCCCCTACATTTATGATTTTATTCCGCTCTAAGCTGGACCCCTCTTCGTGGTGTAGCGATTTTCCGAGCTGATGTGGCACAAGGCTGAAAGTATGAGGCACCCAGTGAGAATCGAACTCACTATTCAGTCGTAATTGTTCTAGCGAGACAAGCTTGCTAACCATTACACCACCTCGAGATGCCCCTTTGTAGTGTAATTATGTCCTTGCAGGAGGTGCAGCCTATTAATTGCAAATCAGATTCTTACTTGATACATCATATTTTGGCCTTGTGCCTAAACGTACCTGCTTTAAAGAATATCTATCCCCAACGAGAAGTTTTAATGTTCTTAGTATTTTAAGTAAGTTTAACTTTAGTTCCAAATCTCAACCAAACTGATATCACAGTCTTTGATATTTCACCCATGCAACTAGCTTACTACCAAACTTTCTACAACAGGTGAACAGATGTTTATGAAAGGCACTGTAAAAGTCACTATCCAACCAATGTTTACCGAGTATTGCTTACTCATCATTTCTCACCAGCTTGAAACGACGTATTTAACAATCTTAATTTATCTTCACACCGGTCCAAAATAGTCGGCGTTCAATGAAAATCGAACTTACTAACCCAGCAAATAGTATGCGAGAGTAGCTTAGCAATCGTCACTGTCCAGTTTGAGTAAATATATTTTCTAAATTTAAGGATATTACTGGTGACGCATGCAGTCAATACTGAACTCTCTACTACTGCAACGTAAACCTGCTAGTAGCGTAGTTGGTTCCAACGTAGAAAGAGGGATTGGTTTGTCGGGTTCAAATTTCGCTTTCGCACAAAGGCCACTGGGATGATATATCTCAATCTTTTTTTCTGGCTAAGGATTAAACGCAGAGCAAACTGGGTTCTACATCTTTGGTTGGCTGCCAATTTCAGAGTAGGGAAACACTGGATTTAAAACATTTTTATCTAGGGATAATAATTAGTGATGTAAAAACCTACTTTCAGCGGAAACTGTTGTAGCAACACCTAAAGTGGTGAGGCTACACAGACATCTTCAGAGTTAACACATTTGAAATAGTCTCAGCGATCAGCCTGCAAAATAATTTTACTACCGTCTTTTAGAGATTACCACAAGTAAGGAATAGATATTCAAAGTAGATTTTTTTTTAATATTTCACTTTAAACAAGACAATGAAGCCACTAAGACGCAAGACCTTACCGAGAGAGAAGAACAATATTAAAGCGATATAACGGAGAAAGGAAAATAAAAAGATGAAGCTTATAAGGAGACAGATGATGACCATTGTCATTGCTTTAAAATCTTTGAAGATAGTAATTGACAAGGAATCAAGAATCTGAAACGGCAAGTGAAGAAACTATCAAAATAGAATTTACATCTAGCATTTTGAACAGTAAAATGACAGGACCTGACTATCAATCTGGTACTACATTTAAATTCATGATGTTGAGAACTTAGGTAATCCGTATGGGTAGACCCGAGGAGGATGATATCCGGAGAGCTCAATGTAAAATTCAGAGCAGATATGTTTGAATAAAAACAGACCACGTTAAGGTTCCATGTAATAAATTATTTCACCATAACCCCTTTAACAGGGCTCTGGATCATCAGACTTTACTTCCAAATATTGAAATTCATTTCTTTTCATTTCAATTTTTGGAAGTAAAATCTGATGATCCAGAGCCCTGTTAAAGGGGTTATAGTGAAATAATTTATTACATGGAACCTTAACGTGGTCTGTTTTTATTAAAACAAATATATATATATATATATATATATATATATATATATATATATATATATATATATATATGCACATTTCAATGGATACCACAGACAAGGTGCTTTTATTTAGTTTTTTAATACAATTTCTCATGCGATCTATTTTTTTTTCTTTTCGGATGATAAATTATATAAAAACTGCTTGAATGTTCTTTTAATCTGAGCGGTTTCAGCTATACATTTAGCCATTTTCATGGATTAAATATTTTAACTGTTAAATAAGAAATTATTAATAAAATTATTAATAAAAAAAACAACACTTAATAATATTAACTTCGAACATGGACACAATATCTTGACTGTGTTTTGAAAAATGAAAACATTTTATGAAACATACACACAACAAACTATTTATTTAACAGTTAAAATAGTTAATACTTGAAAATGGCTACAGCCGAAAGCGCTCAGATAAAAAGAACATTCGGCCAGCTTTTATATAATTTATCATCCGAAAAGAAAAAAATATTAGATCAGATGAAAAATTGTATAAAAAACTAAATAAAATCACCTTGTCTGTCGTATTCAATGAAATGTCCATGAAAGGAGGATTGCTGTCTAAATACACAAATATATATATATATATATATATATATATATATATATATATATATATATATATATATAGATAGATAGATAGATAGATAGATAGATAGATAGACAGATATTCACACACACACACACACACATATATATATGTATATATATATATATATATATATATATATATATATATATATATATATATAATTTGTTTGTGTACATATATGTGTGTGTATATTGTTTATATTAATGGCTAGAATAAAACCTAGGTTATCAAACAAAGATGATACAATCATAGGTTTTAATTCAAGCTAGTACGTCTTAGGAGCTCTACGAAACTAGCTAACCATCTGTGTAATTTAAAAGAAAGAACAGCAGGTATTCAATTGTAAACTTGAAATTTTTTTATAACGGTGAAGCCTTAAAACAGCCACAATAGCATTGGCAATGTCTGCCAACATGAAAAATTAACAATAATTGCATTTCCGGATCCAATAAACCTTTTGAACCAGAGATCAGAAATCATGAGCGATTGCGTACATACAAAAAATCCTTCTTAAGTTCATATGTGGCTGGATGAAAATGTATGTACATTTCAATTAACCCCCACCGATACATTTATAATACCCTTGCTTTTCTTTTCCACCACTTTCTTCTCCCTCACTTCATCTCCTTCCCCTCCTTCGCATCCTTTTCCACCCTATCACACCCAACGTCGTACGTTTGTTTATTTTTTTTTAAATGATATAGCGTTTATTAGATCAGTCTGTGTCTGACATCACACACTGTCATCTGCGTATGTTATGTTGTTCAGACTATTCCCGCCAATAATAAATCCTATTCGGATTAACTCGCTGTAAAGTTTGAAATAAGGCGACAAGAAGAAACTTTCTTGTCCTACGCCCTTTTTCTATTTTTGTGTACATACCGAATTCATTTTCTATTACATATACAGGCGGATGGTTTTCTTGTGTAAGTTTTGGATTATTTTCATATGCTTCCCAAATACTTACCTTAATATAGGTATAGGTACTTAAAAACAAAAGAAAGAAAAAACCAAAAAAAAAAAAAAATAACGAAAAAAACAAAAAACAAACCGATACCAAAGGTTTAAAATGAATTTTTAAAAATGAAAAATCTTTCTTGAAGCGCTTATTTTAGCTTTAATCTTAAGCTAATTGAGTAAATTTACTAACTCCAATGAATAAAATAATTTACTGTATTTCAAAAACTAATTTAAATTGACCGGAAGGAGGTTTTTTATTTATTTATTTTTTTCCTTAAGCAGCTGATTTAGTCGTCTTTCTTCACAATACAATTCTCTTCATTAAATAAAATCTTTAAAAAATAAAATATATTTTCTGAAACTATTATTTACTTTAAAATATCGGAGAAATCCTTTTTTAACCATACAGCAGTTGGTTATGTAAGGCGTTCACGCGACTGATAGATTGATATTTATCTAATATTGTTGTAGGGCGACGTTTGTCATTAAAAAAAGTAATTTAATTAAGCTGAGAGCTTCTTATATATAAGTTTTAAGTACTCATTAATTTTAAAAAATTAAGAAAGTATTCGATGTCATCTAATGTTTTACTGAATTTTAAATAATTTTTTAGGCTCTAAATTTACTATAGTTATCGTTCTTATTTTCTGATAGTCGTATATGATCGACCGTATATAGAAAATCGGCTCGTTTATATACATAAAAAATATTTTTTTTTAAATATTGCTGTTTGATCATGTCTACTAAGCTTTTCAGTTTATGATTAGTAAATATAGTTTTCACTTAATAATATCATATAAAAAGGACGAATTGAGAAATAATTTTAAATGATTCAAAAATATTTAAAACTTAAAACCATATTAAAATTATTCCAATTAAAACATAAAAAAATCGATAACAAATGTAAAATTTCATTACGCATCAAAAATTTTATTTTCTTAAAACAATATTATCCTTTATATATCTTATTTATAAAAGCAATTAAAATCTTTTTCCTAATTAAATGATATGTTAGTTTGATTACATTTTTTTATTTCCCGATTCAGAACAGATTTTCGATAAATGAGGAACGGTTTATAAAAAAAAAAAATGTGTGAATATTTACATCCTACGATTTCAATAAAAATAAATATGAAAAGGGAAAAAATTCTGTTTCGAAAAATGTAATTAATTAAATAATATTTCTACCAAAGTTTTCTTTAAAAATTTCTAAAATAATTTCATTTATTTTTGACTAAGTCCAGAAAGATTTATTAAAATCTGATAATTGTTTGATTTTTGCAAGAATTTCTGTATGAATTATTTTTTTACTGCAAAAAGACGATAACATTTCCAATTCTAATGTTTACTTCGCCTCTGATGCAAGATAAACAAGAGTTTTTCGAACGTGTTTGAAAGCGTTAAAAGTTGTATAAAACAATCAAAGCTTACTTTGGTCGTTCCGCTCAATAATAACCTAAATATTATGACGATAAAATTTTGTTTTTATCAAGTTTGTGACCTTTTAAAATATACTATGCACTTTTTTCAGAAAGTTATTGGAGGTACTTACATTAATATTTCATTAGTGATATTCTCCTTAATGTTATTTTCCTTAATGTTATTCTCTTTAATGTTATTCTCTTTAATGTTATTCTATTTAATGATATTTTCCTTAATATTATTCTCCTTAATGTTATTCTCTTTAATGTTATTCTCTTCAATGATATTCTATTTAATGATATTTTCCTTAATGTTATTCTCTTTAATGTTATTCTCTTTAATGATGTTCTATTTAATGATATTTTCCTTAATGTTATTCTCTTTAATGTTATTCTCTTTAATGATGTTCTATTTAATGATATTCTCCTCTTTAATGATATTCTCCTCTTTAATGATATTTTCCTTAATATTATTCTCCTTAATGTTATTCTCTTTAATGTTATTCTCTTTAATGATATTCTCCTCTTTAATGATATTTTCATTAATATTATTCTCTTTAATGATAATTCTCTTTAATGTTATTCTATTTAATGATATTCTCCCCTTTAATGTTATTCTCTTTAATGATATTCTCTTTAATGTTATTCTCCTCTTTAATGATATTCTCTTTAATGATATTCTATTTAATGTTATTCTCTTTAATGATATTCTCCTCTTTAATGATATTCCCTTTAATGATATTCTCCTTAATATTATTCTCCTTAATGATATTCTCTTTAATGATATTCTCCTCTTTAATGATATTCTCCTTAATGTTATTCTATTTAATGTTATTCTCTTTAATGATATTCTCCTCTTTAATGATATTCTCCTTAATGATATTCTCCTCTTGAATGTTATTCTCTTTAATGCTATTGTACTTGATGTTATTCTCTTTAATGATGTTCTCTTTAGTTCTATTTTTCAAAGTGCCGAGAATTGATAAAATTTAATTTAAAATGGAAGAAATCGTATTTACATATGGTATTATTCTATTGAACCAAGATTTAGTTTTTGATTGAAGAACAAATACAAAGTCAAATCCTCTGCGTCATGGGTTAATAGATGAGATGATAATAAAATCCAATAAACCACAGACCTACGCCGAGTTCAGTTACAGTGACTGCTGTAAGACAAACGTGCTTATTTTTTGATTTCGTTTTCACCCCAGAAGATATATAGCATGTACGATGGCGTGCAGGAAAATATAATTTCGGTATTTCAAAAATATCCTAATATTTCATGTGAAATATGTGATCTGATTTGGGGAAGAAGATGTGGCCGAGAAATTTTTTTTTTTTATCACAAAACGTGAGTTAAGTTTAATACTGCACAGCGCCGAGTGAAAACAGAATTTTTTTATTGCGCCATTTTTTACGAGTATGCTTCCATTTAAAAAAAAATCATTGCAGTATTCATCATTTATCCAAGGAGGAATATTTTCCAAGACATTCTTCTGGCACTGGAAACCACGATATGCCCCAAATTTTATTAACTACGTTTGTTTTTTTTCCTACAAATAACCTGTAGGGGAAAACTCACCACAGCCAACTCAACAACGCCGAGTACCATGAAAATATAACAGAATAATAACTCGTAAATTCTTTTTCATAAAAATATTTCAGAATTTCGATTTACTTTATTAAAAATAAATTACATTACGATTTACTATCTTTCTATATTTCTGAAATGAAATAATTATGTAAATTGTTTAAATTATTCGGAATATTGTCCTCATCTTTGTCGCCATATTTATTACAACGTTTCGGTAGTTGAACGCTCCGGCATTCTTCAGGTGTTTGGAAAGTCAAACTGAACCCTTTACTTCGCTCACTGGGGTAGACTGTTCTAGTTCCATGCGCCATTTTTAGTGGATGTCAGTTGCCAGTTATCTCCAGTTAATTCCCCTCTCCAAGTTCTCCACTACCTTAACCGGATATTGAACTCACACTCTATGGGTTCTCTCACTGGATCTAACTAACGCTTTTATCCACTGTGTTCTCAAGGGTTCAGTTCGACATTCTGAACACCTGAAAAAGGCCCAAGCGTAAAACGGCTGAAACGTTGTAATAAATATGGCGACAAAGATGAGGACAATGTAAATAGATGTAAATAGATTACGATTTACTTTATTGAAAATAATTAAAAGCAAAAATTTGTTTTGCATTTTTTATTTACTTTGTTAAATATAATTAAAAACAATTGTGTTTTATTGAATTGTTTTTACATGTCAGTTTTCTTTATAAAATTCTTTATTAAAAATCATAAAAAACAATTGTGTTTTATTGAATTGTTTTTAGATGTCAATTTACTATATTAAAAATAAATTTCTTTATAAAATTCTTTATTAAAAATCATAAAAAACAATTGTGTTTTATTGAATTGTTTTTACATGTCAGTTTACTCTATTAAAAATAAATTTCTTTATAAAATTCTTTATTAAAAATCATAAAAAACAATTGTGTTTTATTGAATTGTTTTTACATGTCAGTTTACTCTATTAAAAAATAAATTTCTTTATAAAATTCTTTATTAAAAATCATAAAAAACAATTGTGTTTTATTGAATTGTTTTTACATGTCAGTTTACTCTATTAAAAAATAAATTTCTTTATAAAATTCTTTATTAAAAATCATAAAAAACAATTGTGTTTTATTGAATTGTTTTTACATGTCAGTTTACTCTATTAAAAAATAAATTTCTTTATAAAATTCTTTATTAAAAATCATAAAAAACAATTGTGTTTTATTGAATTGTTTTTACATGTCAGTTTACTCTATTAAAAAATAAATTTCTTTATAAAATTCTTTATTAAAAATCATAAAAAACAATTGTGTTTTATTCAATTGTTTTTACATGTCAGTTTACTCTATTAAAAATAAATTTCTTTATAAAATTCTTTATTAAAATAATTAAAAGCAAATAAACTGTATCATATTTTACATAATGCCTTTTTAATTGCTATGTTTGAAAGAATATTCACTAATTAAGATTTAATCCTTAATAAATTACTTTTATTTGGTTATGAAAAAAAGTTATGTTTCTTCTGGTGCTCAATTGTCTCGGTTCTGAGTTGACCCGGCGTTCAGTAGCTGTTAATATATTTTGTCTTTTGACGATTTCTTCCAAACTCTATTCGACAATACATTTACTCAAGCCTATCAAGCATGTTACGCACTGTTTTTGTCTGTCCCTCTTTCCCTCAGTTCCGTGAGTATCAGATTTTCCAAGCCCTCCTTACTCATTATGTACCTCAGAAATTTCAACTGCCTCTTCCTGAGTATGTTACTGTTTTGTCTCCATTTTCAATAAAACCTCGTCGTTGTTCACATGTTCGGTACATGGTATCCTCAAAATCTTTCTGTAAAACCGCATTTCTATTTTTCAGAACTCTTCATCATCTTTGAGGAGATTATACAGCATTCACTCCCGTATAGGAGGAGGAGCGATATCACATAACAGTTCAGCACTCGTTTCTTTGTTTCTAACTGTTGTGGATTCCGGTTTGAAATCCGCTACCAATAAATAACAAACGCCAGGAATGAATATATGAAAATAATGTATTAACGTAATAATACAAAGTGGTAAAGCAGGTTAGTAGTTCCAAGAATACGGGTTAGTAGCAAAATATATATACAGTCTTTGGTATTGAAGTATCGCTGCATGACTTCTTACTGAGTCTACGTGATCGCTCACTGTGACTCCTACAACACTGTTACCTCACCATCACTCTTCCGGTTACCTACAACCTTTTACTCTGTCACTCTCGAATCGACTCTTCGGTCTTGCTCGCTAAATGTGGCACAAGGCCGTTTGAATGTGGGTATCTCCGAGCCCGTAGTCTCGGCCAAAAATATAGCCTTTGAACCCGCCTAGACGGGTTCAGGCCCTGTCTACCTCCCCGGACGAAACCTTGCCCTTCGGCAAAGCTTCGTTCGGATTCCTCTCTGTTAACGCAGAGAGTCCGACAGCTGTTGCTTACATTCAAAGACTGTATCACGACTAAGCTAGACTCGGAGGTCTTGCTCGCTATTTATCGATCTACCCACGAGGACCAAGTGTGGCACAAGGCCGGTTTAATGTGGGTATCTCCGAGCCCGTAGGCTCGGCCAAAAATACAGCCTTTGAACACGCCTAGACGGGTTCTGGCCCTGTCTACCTCCCCGGACGAAACCTTGCCCTTCGGCAAAGCTTCGTCCGTGTTCCTCTCTGTTAACGCAGAGAGTCCTACAGCAGTCGCTTACAGTCAAAGACTGTATCACGACTAAGCTAGACTCGGAGGTCTTGCTCTCCCGGGTCTTCACATAGCCGTAGTATATGTATATACTGGGTGAATCTATTTGTGTAAAAAGGGAGAACGCCTCAACACTAACGAAGCTTTTCTGTGTATTAATACCCTGATTAGCTTTTGGAATGCCTCTTTGGCCATCCCAATGCGTCTTCGCATCTCAGTGTCGCACTTCTCCGCCTCTGTTAGAACAATTTTCAGATATTTAAATTTTTGTAATTCTTTGATTTTAATATACCCGATTCGTAATTTGCATTCTGGTTTTATCCTTTTCCTGACAATCATGCATTCTGTCTTCTTGTAGTATATATTTGGTCATTTCTTGTAGTCTTCCCTCTCTACCTAGGAGATTTTAAAAATATTGGCCCAAATAAAAAGATATTAACATTTTCAGATGTTTGATCATTTAATCAAATTTGGCAATGTGTAGTGGACCGAGTATTATTTCAAGCAACCATTTATATCTAAATACACAAATATTAGGTTGAATCATTTATACTTTGTGTTTTTGTTTATCATATATAATCTTCAAAAAATAAATTACAATTGCATTTTATTCAATTATATATTATCATTATTTCCAATGACTTTTTGTCACATTTCAGGCAACTCTCAATATATTTTTATTAAAATTCTGTAGGTTTTCTTTGGAAAAATGTTTTCGCTGAATGCTGGGATCTGGTTTTCTTTATGGAAGAGTTTCTCAATCAAAACACGTTGCAGAAATCGCAAAAGTTAACAATCGGTTTTATAATGAGGAAAAAGGTTTTGGAAAATTCGATACTCAAAAGTAAGTAGAAGAGGAAAGCAGCTCATGACCTGCCTAACGAGATTCTATAAATAGTTTGCAGAACAAGGATTAGAGGAGACGGCAAAAGGACAAAATTTACTAAGAGCTACAAAGGATAGGAAAGCCATGAACGCCCACGTCCTGAAGGGACACGTTACATAAAAGGAGAAGGAAAGAAGAAGCGTAATGTTTATCGACACAAAAAGTGGAGTCAGCTAGTAACGTGCTCACTTTCACATACATTCTCTTTGGTGAAGGCATGAAACTATCTCTTTGAGTAGGTTCCCTAACTTAAGATAGTAATCAATCTCGTATCAAGACAATTTGAAACCGGGTAGAACATACTTAAAAACGTCTTGATTATCTCTCTCAAGAAAACATGTCAATCTCTATCTATAAAAAAACAGGATGTGTATGTGCGTGTGTGTGTAACGAATGCACGGCCGCAATTTTCGACGGTTCTGCACCAAAGTTTACATGCACATGCTTCAAATTAGCGGGAAGGCCAAGACCCACTTTGCATTTCCCAATTCCCATCGACAATTTTCATGTAGTTGCGGCCAATTTGTACTGGCCAGAGTGAGAGCCTATAGCTGGCTGCCATGAATAGGCAGGAAAATTCTATTGGACAGCGTGAGAGTCAATAGCTGACTGACACGAATGTTAACTAGCATGCTAGCATGCAAAAAAAAATCGATAGCTGCATTCGTCACAAGTGGCACTTTACTCCAATTGGCTCATTCGCTTGCTTAAGATCAATGTTGATTCTGATTCCGCAGAAGTGGGTTCGGTGTGAAAAAGTATTTGTTTTTAACATTCTTTTTAGATTCGGTTTTTCCAGTTACGAGTCCTTTTTTAAAGCTGATCGTTTTGTGTTCATTTTGTTTAGTTGTTTTTTCGTTAACAGATTTAATGTTTAGTATAAAGCTTCGAAAAAATTCGCAATGTGAGATAGACAAGAAGTAAGGCATGTAGCAACATCAGCACGGCAAATGACACTCCTTTAAAGGCAAGGAAGGGCAAAAATATTTTAAGTCAATTGATAGCGATTGCTGTATGACTTGTACGATTTTTGAATCAAGCACGGGCAACACCGGGCCATGCTGCTAGTTCACAGATTAAAAAAAAAAAACAATGAGATGCACGGAGAGGCATGATATGTTACGTCCTGAAGGGAATTTAAAATTAAAACTCTATATCTATCGCTTCAATGCAATCTCTATCGCTAGCTTTATTTTCAAGTTATTAATTTACAAGTATAATTTTTTGAATTGTTATTTATAAAAGCGAAAACGGATCTTTTGAAAAGGAAAATATGATTTATAATCTAATAGCTGAAAAGAAGAAAGCGAGAAACGTCGTCATCACGAGAAAATCAAATGAAATCCGATAATACATTTAATATAAAATTATGCATTTTTTACCGGTCCGCGTTGAATGAAAAGTTATCGTGTCTTATTTCAGTCGAAATGGTGACAAGTGTCGCTAACAATAAGGTCGATAAATAAAACCGCACAAATTAATACACATATAGTGACAAAATAAAATATTACTCGTGCGAATTGTGGAAATTCACAGTGAATCTTTGCAATTTAGAATAGAGTATCACAGATTTCGTATTTTACATATTATATCGCTAAAAAATATCTTGAAATAATTCCTGAGAATGACCAAATACTTTGCAGCATTTCAATGCATTTATAATTATCTGATTTCTGCGTTAAGCCTGTAAACTCCACAGGGAACTATATAAAGTATTTACATTTTTCAGAATATTGTCCTCATCTTTGTTGTCATACTTACGACGTTTCGACCATTGTAGACTTTGTCCTTTTTCATATGATTAGAATTTCGAACTTCAAGAACACGTGGCCAAGTGGATAAAAGCGTTGGAAATAAAGTTACTTGATCCAACGTGTTGTGAATTCAATACTTGGCCACAGCAGAAGTAAACCAATAACTTGAAAAGTTGAACTAAAGGGAAATAACTGAAACCAAAATATCTGGAACAGGCATGGCATGTGGAACTAAAGCAATCTATCCAAGAGGGCTAAATAAAGGGCTCGATTCGAGATCCCAATCACCTGAAGAAGGCCGGGGCGTAGAACGGCCGAAACGTCGTGAATATGACAACAATGATGTAAATAATCTAAATAATTACAATAACACATTTCAGAAATATAGACAGTTGCAGATCTTCCTGTTCTTTAGGATAATACCCATGTCTTTGTGATGTTCAGACACCGTAAGCTCTCGATCGGATTGGCGGCAAACTGTTCGCACCAAGAGTCAGATCTGACCCAAAATGATGCATTACTGCCATATCTTGGCTGGAAATGCTCAGTTCTCACCTTCAAGCATCGACAGAGTTCAAAAGCGTTTGCGCGGTCTTGCGGATGATAGTTTACTTTGCTGCCGACAGACACTAATTCACAGACGCAACGTCGCAATCCTATCGCTGCTCTACCGATATTTCTATGGTATCCGGAACAGGCATGGCACGTGGAACTAGAACAATCTCTCCCAGTGGACGAAATAAAGGGTTCGATTCGAGATCCCAATCACCTGACGAAGGCCCGAGCGTACAGCGGGCAAAACGTCGTGAATATGAAAACAGTGATGGAGACAATAGACAATACTATAAATAATTACTATACCTTATCTCATAAGTATTGACAGATATTCTACAGGGGGCTTTACAACTTTAACAGATGTTGCTGATAAGTGTCTCCCAACCTACTACCTTTTAGCCGTAGACGAAACATTGCTAGTATCTCACTACTCAATCGCTATTCTTATAACAGATGTTCTGGTGGTCTAATTTCCTTGGTCCCACATATTCCAGGACTTAACAGCTAGAACTCGGCAGGCAACAAAACACTGAGTCGACTCATCCTCAACCTCTTCTTATTTCATTGGTAAGGAGGAAGTTCAACTTCGGCAGCTTCTGTACTAGAAACGTTCATTGTAGAACAGATTCCTGAGAGGGAGCTTTCTCGATCACTACAATTGTAATGTCTTCGAAAACAGGTTAATCTTTGTCTGTCATACATACCCTCATAATATTCACATCCTGCTGCCAACTTGTACGCCCTTACAATAACCGCATTTTTAAAAAGGTATACATTTAATCACAAATCATGCAAGTACGAAATATCAGGTATGCTTTTTCAAAAAGTGAGTGTAATGTGACACTGAAATCCGAAATCTCGTTTAAATGGAGAATGTTGTTTTCCAAACTCTACGTTAAGTACAAAGAAACACTAGCATTTCGTTAGAAACAAAGAAAATAAGGCTGAACTGTTATGTCATATCGGTCCTCTTATATGAGAGTGAATGATGGACAATCTCGTCCCAGAGGAAGAAGAAATTTTAGACAAAAGAAATTTGGTTCTAGCGGAATACCATAAGCTTAACATGTTAATAATGCGGAAGTTTTTAAAAAAAATCATTAGACCACCTGTGACCCGTTGGGTCAAACTTGTGTTTACTGTTTACATTTAGTTTCATAAAGAGTTTGTGAAAGTAGAGATGTTTTAAAAATACATTTATTTGCAGTTATTGAAGTTGCTTTCAACATTAATAAAATTGTCTGTTTGAAAAAAATGGAAAAATAAGAGCTTGGAATGTCAAAATTCGTAGTGTTGGGATTTGATACAATAACACAAAATATTGTTGCGTGGCTGCGCGTAATTCGGCCGTTTAGAATAATCAAACGATTTTCATTGAAAGAATAAAATTCAGTAGAAAAGACAGCGTAGTTTCAACAAATGAACATTACTTTAATACAATAATACAAGCAATTGGTCAAGGAGAGGAAAATAATGTCTTTTTGTTCGGGTTAATAAAATACTTGAATAAAATATGAAATATGAATTATTTTTCTGTGCGTATGCGAGAAACAATGACATATTGTTATATGGGTGTTTGTGTGAAAAATTCAATACGTGTAAAGAGGATATAAAGACGATTGTTTCTTACTGTGGACAGGGTTGTAATTTGTCAGCGCTGTCGCTTTTAGCATGAGCTCGAGAAATTCACAAGCGAGAGTGGCGTGGACCTTGATGACCGCTGTGCGTATCTTGTTTGGGGCCGGATTTCGTGTGTTTTATACACTTTCTCGTAAGAAAATTGGCTCTATCCCCTACTTCATACACAATAATAAATTTACATCATTCTTTTTCCAACGTTTATATCTTTCTTTTCGCTAAGTTTTATATGGCAAACACACAAGCTACAAAGTTCACAGAGTTTTATATAGTAATAAGATGTAAAACAAAGGACGGTTATATTTTGAATTAGAAAGAAAACAATTGGCATTTCAAGAACACATAATGAGTGAAGAATGATCCGAAACGTTGACACTCACAGGATATATTGCAGGCAAGAAGGACAGCCGTAAGTAGCGAGTAACTTACCTAACGAGCTTGTGTAAATAGATGGTAAAAAAGAGAGCGGGGTAGTAAAAGGAAAATATTGCTAAAAGCTACAAAGGATAGGAAAATGTGGAGAGGCACAATCGTCCAGGAGGGGCACAGGACATAGAAGAAGAGCTATATCTTAGATAGCAGAACAGAATGGATATTTTGGCACTTGATGGCGACCACACTTAGGGAAGGAAAACTTAATTTAAATCAATTTATATCTTTTGGGCGTTGTTTACAGAGTAGTGACGCTTCGACTAACAATTTTTAGTTTCTTAGGGTGGATACACCTCTCCTCTTATTAGAGCATACGGCTCTACCTAAAGAGCTATAACAGTTTTTTTTTTCTATTTTCACGTTGACAATACTATTTGGGATAAATAAATGACAATAAAGAAAAAAACTGTCGTGATCCGTCTTGTTGAAAAAGAAACTTACTCAGGAAAAAATAACGGGTTTATTGAAGGCAATCCTATATATGATAATTCATCATCAAATTGAAGGGAAACTGAAAATCAGTCTGATTTCTAATCATCAGCAACTTCGTAAGTATCTCTTATCAGTCCTCTTCAAAAGTCCCTGTTTTCTGTTAACTCACAAATGTGCTGCAAGTCTTCAGACATTTCAAAGTTGTTTTTTTCGGAGAATAATGGAAATCTAATGATAGTTCTTTTAAAGCCGTTTTTTCATTGTGTATACGATCGTTGCTTATGGTATTCATTTCATTTAATAATAATTTACTTCTATTTATCTTAAGATTTATATCTTCAGTCAGAATAAATTCATATCCCTTCCTATTGGTCTTGAGCTGGAAAATTGATATTCTGTCTGAAAATTTCCAATGTCTATGGATGTTATTCTTCCATTTGGTATCGATGAAAAAGTATTTCCATAATATTTACTGTCTGTTTCCAAAGCTATTATCTTTTTCTAACTTCGAGATTAATATCAAGTCCTTTTTTCTTGGTTTCTTGGAGAGAAACGCCAATGTTATAGCTATCAATGTCCCGAACCAATAATAGCTACTTGTCTTTTCTTACAAGGCTTGTAACATTAATTGTCCCAATGATAGAATGTTTAAATGGAACTGGTGGCATTTACACTGTTGTAAATAAGTTGCAAACTAGTAATGGCTGCATTCATTAACTGCTCCCGACAATATATATATATATATATATATATATATATATATATATATATAATATATATATATATATATATATATATATATATATATATATATATATATATATATTTAAAATATGATTCCATCGCAAAAAAAGAATTATGATTTAAGCTCTACTTCTGTATCGAGCATTGTTTTTTTCTTTAAAAAAAAAAAACGTAATACTTAAAAAAACAACAACATAATACTAAAGAACTTTGGATCATTACTCTAACTGTTATTTCCTATTATATCAATGCACATCCACACACACATATACACATTCATATATATATATATATATATATATATATATATATATATATATATATATATATATATGTATGTATGTGTGTGTGTGTGTGTGTGTGTGTGTGAAAATATATAGAAAATAGGAAAGAACTGGTTAGGTAAATAATCCAAATTTCAAAGTTTAAAGTTCAAACATGAGACCTCTTATGTAGCGTGTTGGAATCATATTTTTAAATAAATAATTATATATATATATATATATTTGCACCAACCTAATATATATATATATATATATATATATATATATATATATATATATGTACTATTTATATTATTCGGACTATATATATATATATATATATATATATATATGTATATATATAGTGTGTAAAACCAAATCGTGTAACAGCATGGGATAATTGTCCATCCCACGAAATGTTTAATATCTAAAAAAAAAAAAAAACACTAAACTAATTAAGTGTCTTTTCCAGGTTTTCAGATAAGACGTTTAGCCATCTTAAAACCATTCGAAAACCTCATCATCTTTTAGCTAAAAAGACAACAGGTTGAAATCATTTTGTCTAAGCACTACTATGTCTTCCCAAGTGAGCAATTGTTAGACGAAAAAGATCATTCAGGCCTTCATTAATGGTATCAACATTCGTACTCTGGCTTCTATCTTCAAAACTCATTCAAGAACCACCAAGAGAACGATGAATAAGTTTTAAAAAAGAGGGATCTGTAGAGAAGAAAATTGGATCAGGAAGTCAAAACTGTAAACGTGATCATCATTTCAGCTAAATACATTCTTATTGTTCAAAGTAGAGTCCAATAGTGTTCTAAAAACCTCAGAGAATTCCAGTAAGATATATTTAATCATTTCTAAGATACATCGTCAAAATTTAATTTAACAATTTTGCTGTTACACGATTTGGACAATTTTTCTGTTACAACCTGTATATACACACACACACACATATATATATATATATATATATATATATATATATATATATATATATATATATATATATATATATATATATATATATATATAGTCATCCAAAGAAAGACTGTTTCGCTGTACCATGGCTCTGTATTGCGGCGGCTAGAAGCCGGGAACGAAACCCAACCGATTTGGTATCAGTCAGAAATTCTACCCCCAGGCTATCGTTGCACGGCTGAGAGGAAAGGAAATTTTAACGTTTTCTATTCGAAATACATTAGTGGCCCGGAGAGACGTATTCAGGTCGGTTGAATTTGCTGCAAACCTGCAATTCTTAAAATAACACCCTAAAATGATATATTTTTGCATTTTTTTAAAGTAAACGTTAGAATTTCAGTAACTACCGTGTATTTGCCTTTATTCTGACAATGCATAAGCACTTTACTATAAAAAAATATCCGGTAGCGGCATATTTTGTTTTCGTCAATAAACAACACCTGCCCTAATTACTCTTTTACAAATTCCCGGTAAACTTTCCAGCGGTTTTGGAATAAAAGTCAATGACATAACTTTCCCAAGTATTCTTCAAGCGTTTAAAAAGCTTACGCTCACTCTGTATATTCTCTTTGAAAACTCCTATCAAATTCATCCCGTATTAATTCAGTGGATATCATGAGATTGAGGTGCCCAATTTTTAATTTCCAAAATTTAGTTCCTTTTTTTAATCGAGGTAATTTTAACATAATTAGAAGAATGTTTTGTATCGTTGATTTGTTGAAAGTCGATTTTTTTCCAATTATGTTTAAACCAGATAGCATATAGCATGTCTTTGCAAAAGAGTATGATATTTTTATTTTTATGGTTCACTTGACCTGATTGAAATCTCCAGCCCTCTTGGTAATGACAAAAAATCTACTGAGGGTTTAATATCGAAAACAAAATATAATGTTTGTCATACAAATTATACATATATTAGCAAAATGTGTATTGTGGATAGCCAAATCCAAATTTGAATATTTTCATCGTAAGAGCAACTTGGAAAAAGACGGAAAAGTAGTTGCAAATATACTGCAGTTACTGAAACTATCTTTTACTTAAAAAAACAAAAAAATTGTATTACTTTATAGTGTTTTATAAAGAATTGCATGGCGTCCTCTAAATTTAGGCCTGCATTATATATATATATATATATATATATATATATATATATATATATATATATGTAAGTATTAGGTTGGTGCAAAAATAATGTCGTTTTTGACGTTCAACTTTATGTGAGAAAACGACATTATTTTTGCACCAACTTAATATATATGTGCGTGTATTTGTGTGTCTGTGCGTCTGTGCGTATCTCTGTGCGCGTTCTGTACATATGCTATTTTTTATGGATACGCTCATCTGATTAAATGTTCTGTTCTTTAATAAAATAGTATTAATTACATTTAACGGACTGAAGGTTCGAGAAATTTCATAGAAACATGCGTTCTCCAACAGTAGTTAATACCGTTTAATTAAAGAACAGAGTATTTACTCTAGTATGTGTATCCATAAAAAATAACGTATGAACAGAAAAATATATTAAATATTTCCTATGATATATATATATATATATATATATATATATATATATGTGTGTGTGTGTGTGTGAGTGTGTGAAGACATATAGTCTTAAGGCGTGGTATATTTATGAGATAATGTGCTCAATATCAGAGATAGAACATGTATAAATCTAAAAGTGAACATAGAAGTCAGCACTTAGAGGTGACGATTGCATCTAGCATGAAACAGACTGTCGCCTCTAAGTGTTGACTACTATGCTCACTCTTATATATATATATATATATATATATATATATATATATATATATATATATATATAAACACGCATACAAGTGTAAGGTAGGTTAATGTCGAAACATTATATTTAAAAAAGTACACAATATAGAGTAGAGCTTAATAATATTTATTAAGAATTACACCAAAACATGTTATAAACTGTTATATAAATGTTTCAGCACTATGGACCACCGACTGAAGAAACACCGAAACATCATTACATTTATATAGTGGTCTATACAATGTTTTTGTTATAATTTTTAATAAATATCACACACACACACACACATATATTAGGTTGGTGCAAAAATAATGTCGTTTTCTTACATATGTTACTATGTGAGAAAACGACATTATTTTTGCACCAACCTAATATATATATATATATATATATATATATATATATATATATAGATAGATAGATAGATAGATAGATAGATAGATAGTCAGGGAGAAATTACAATAAACCCTTGTAAAGAATCAGAGTTGCGTCACATTTAAACTGAAATCCGTCGTATCAATATTTGAAATTTCGTTCAGTTTCTAGTCACGTTAATTTGATAAAGATACTGATCAAATAGGAAGCGTTTATTCATCTAACATCTTTGACTTTCATTAAAGCGCCATCAGAGAAAGAGATATGGAGAGAAAAAAAGAAAGCAACTTTCGTATTTTTACTTTTGTGGTGTTTGATCTTCATTGGTCAATCATGTTTCATGTACATTCGACTCTTTAAACCAACATTACTATAATTTGTGGTATTCCGAATTCAAGAAGTTTCAAGAAATTAACGCGTTTCAAGTCAATCAGAAAAACTGTAAATATTGCTATATATATGTAAGTGTATAAAATGTTTCCGTTTGCCTCTCTAGGAATTAGATAATAATGTATATTTGTAAGTGCGTATGTGTGTGTATATTCAGTAGATATTATGTTCTTTTGTTTTTTTCGCGTGTGGCTTTAGGAACATTTATACCTACATATCGTAGATAAATATGCCTGAGATTTAATAACGTTTGGTGATGTAATCAAACGTTTTTATCGTGCATTTTTAATTGGTAATATTGTTATAAATAGGCTCTCGAAGTACTTTCTCCGTAAAGAATTATATTGTTTTGTTTTTTTTTTAATTAAAGCAGAATTTGTATAATCAAAGTCATAGGCAGTTTATTGTTGTGTATTATGAAATAAATGGTTGCCTAAACGTAAATCGCTTTTGTGTTCGTTGATTCGGGCTTTTAGATCAAGTGATGTCTCCCCGATATAAACCCTTTTAATTTGTAAAAATATCGGGACTTAAAAAATTGTTGAATTTATTTTTCATCCTAATTAATTGTCAAATTACAAAAGGAAATTACGAAATCGGAGTAAGAGATATTCTGAAAACGGAACTGAACTTCTAAATCAAAATTAAAAGTATAAACTCACACGCCATGTCTGTAAGATCGTACAGCTTCAATATTATTAACTGGTCGATGTCTGCGATGAACAAATCTGATGTCAAAATACAAAAAGCTTGTCAAAATACATCGCATGCACCACCCAAAATCAGACACTGACCGATTGTAGCTTACAAGTTTCTCAGGAATTAATTCAACTGCAACTCTTATTGAAAACAGCAACCACGGGTTTTTTCCACATTGCAGCACGCAAATGTCTGCATGTTAGGACTGGCTCTGAAAACACCGAAATAACAAAATAATGCATTCTATGGCAAAATACTGCATATGATATCTTCGGGGAATGCAAGTAAACGAACAATGACCTAAAATAATACTTTCACAATTTAAAAAGCAAAACAAATAATAATAATAATAATAATAATAATAATAATAATAATAATAATAATAATAATAATAAAATCTCAAAAATGTGGCACAGGGGAACATCAAAAATTCCTGTTGTAGTTGAAGGCCTCGGTTTGGTTGGAAAAGATTCCATTGGACTAATTGAAGGGATTCCTGGATGTTCATGCCTTAAAGAAATATAAAGAATTGTTCTCACGAGTACAGCACACACCTTACGAAGGTCTTTGCTATGTAATGATTTTTTTTTTTTTTTTTGGTCAGTGGAAAATGTCATGGTGCCATTTCTAACCTTAGGTCTCTGGACTAATATCTGCATTGGAAAATCTGCAACTTTTACGAAAAGAAAACTGCAAATTATGGGTAACTGGTTACAGAGATTGGACTTTTAACAATTTTATGGGAGACAGAACAATCAAACAACAGACAGAACAATCAAAGCTAATCGCCTAGACATTTTGATCAGAGACCGCAAGAACAAAATATGCTTTCTTATTGACATCGCAGTCCTTGTAGATTGTAATGTATCTTTGCATATCTTCAAAAAACTATTAAAATACAAGGACATTGAAATCGAAATGTCAAAAATGTGGCACATGAGGACATTAACAATTCCAGTTGTAGTTGGAGCCCTTGGAAATGGTTCCGATAGAAACATTGAAGGAATTCCTGGTAGCCCAAGCCGTAAAGAAATACAAAAAATTATACACACAAGTACAACTCACACATTACGAAGGGTTTTTTATGTATATAAAATGAGTATGTGCTCAAATTTTTTGTTGTTGTTTTTCTCAAAAATTCTCAATGGAAAATGTCATGTTCACAATTCTGACCTTAGGTCTCTAGATGGGATCCAGAAAGAAATGAGTACACACCAGAAATCAAAGGAAATACTAATACTACTACAACTATTACTTCTACTACTACTACTACTACTACTACTACTACTAATAATAATAATAATAATAATAATAATGTATATTTCGCACCGGGTATCATAGATTTCTTGTCGGTTGCCCGACTCTAAGCACATATTTTCTTAATCCACGCAACTATGCCACTATGGCGCAAAAGTTACTGTGACGAAGGAAAAAATGAACAAGATGCAGGAAGACAAAAGTTTGTGATTGAGGCTGTACTCAAATTGTTAAAGATCTAATCCGACAGAGAAGTGTGATTGATTGGTTGGTTGGTCTGGGTTTTTTTTTTTTACAGCCTATCAATTTTTGGGGGTTAGTTAAAGTCAGAAATTATATTTAGATCGCAAGAGATTTTGGGGGATAATAATGATTTACTGATACAAGTCTTACTAATTAACCCATAGCTAGGGGAAACGTGGATTCAAACCTTTCCCAAGGGCGATCTAGTGAATATAATGAACCCAACTGGAATTGGAACTCAACACTCCTATTTCAAATTCTGATCCGTCATCAATCACATCACCTGGGCATCATAGTTTACAGCACCGCGTATTCCCAAGCGGGCAGCTAGTTAGAAGTGATAGAAAATAAGCTATTAGAATAAAACTTATTGTTGTATCATGTGGGAAAATTACCAACTCCGCGTTTGAGTCGCAAAAAGAGGAACGACTGACAAGGCGGAGAATAGTATGCACTGAATCTCCAGTGATAAGATGCTCCTGGCTGATGCGAATATTCAAATACTACAATATCATCAATAATAATAATAATAATAATAATAATAATAATAATAATAATAATGATAAAAATAATATTTATTGTTATTACTGTAACGTAATTTATTGTGATCTATCAATCATTGTAGTACAGATTTAAACGTGCCAGGATGTGATCTGATGAAGGAGCAACAGGTTGAAATGAAACAGGCGTTGGCACATCTCCTGGTGATCACGCGGTCAATATACTGAAACAGTATACTGTATTTGGCACTGAGCAGACAGTCGCGCACGCGCGCCCACATATGCGCAAGCACAAATCAATTCATATATCCAAACTTATATTCAAGGAAATTCTCAATAAAAATATCTCAATCTATACTCAGTTACAATATCACACAACAAAACCATACATACGCCCTTTCAAAGCTGTACACATTAAATTACATACATAAATCTATATATGTATGCAAACACTTCAGTCATCAGTGAAACACACACACACACACACACATATATATATATATATATATGTTCATTCAAATCTTGTTAAAATTATTAAAATTTTATTAGTTCATACAAATGGTTTTACTCTTCAACTTTGTATCCACCGATAACAGTAAAAAAATATTAGTATGTAACAAAGAAAGGAAGAGAGAGCTGGTCGTTAACATATTCAACAATTTTTTTATGTAAATCAGGAGAAAGTCCTAAAATATTAGTATATCATTACTTTATATATATATATATATATATACACACACAGATAGACACACACACATACATAAACACACACACACATACATATATATATATATATATATATATATATATATATATATATATATATATATGCACGTTTGAATAGAGCAGATTCAGCAAAAAGTCTATTTCTCATAATTCCCGCTTCCTATTTTGCGGAAATAAAAAAAAAATAGGTATATATATATATATATATATATATATATATATATATATATATATATATATATATATATATTAGAAATATTGAAATATTAAATAAAAATAATAATGGAAAAGGAATATTCGCTGTATTTTAATCATATATGCCTTATG
Organism: Acanthosepion lycidas; assembly: GCA_963932145.1. Classification (NCBI taxonomy): domain Eukaryota; kingdom Metazoa; phylum Mollusca; class Cephalopoda; order Sepiida; family Sepiidae; genus Acanthosepion; species Acanthosepion lycidas. The sequence continues at coordinate 62,044,096 of OZ010587.1, read as the reverse complement.
GAATCTTGCATTCCTAATTTTTTTTAAGCATTTCACCCCAAGCAAAGCGGGAGTGCCACTAGCACACAAAGGGTTACAGAGAGAGGGAGCAAGAGTAAAGAGGTTTTGATAGAGGAAAGAGTGAAGACAACGACGGGGAATTAGATCAAGGCATCTGAAGATATCGATTGACATTACATTTGAATAATCGAAGATTATAGCTATCACGGTAGCAAGTAAGAGGAAGGGAGTTCCACATACGGGAAGTGGGATGACATGAAGTTATTGGAGTAGAAGAGAGGGCTTCATTTAACAGTTTCGACAGTGAAAGAGTGGGACAGAGATGCTTACCTTGTAGCACGCTTAAATGCATGCTGTTTAGAAATTAATGGAAGTAGTTCGTCCGAGCAGTTACCGTGAAAGTATTTGTAGAAAAGACAGAGGGAAGCGACGGCACGTCTGTGAGAAATTGACTGTAGACGAGATGCCAGATCAGGAACAATCATATTGCATATCCTTCTCTGGATGATCCAATCACATTGCATATGCATCTCTGGATGGTCCAATTTAAATACTAAATATATACGTACATACATACAGGTGTATCAAAAATACTTTTACAAAATCTGGGGGCGGGTTCCTCATGTCAAAACAAGGACAACCGTCCATATAAATATATTCTTCATTTTTGAGTGAAGTTTAAAGTTTACGGAAGATGGTGTTAGATGTACAATCCAAGATACAATCCAAAAATATTTCTACAAACTTTGGGGTCTGGTTCCTGACGCAAAAACATGGTAAGATGTCATGCCAACAGATGCCCAAAAGGTCATCGTATACCTCAGCACAGCAACTCAAAAAACTATTCAAGATGTCCTCCTCTTGCAACTATACACTAATTCACCCGTCGGATCATTGATTGGCGGATCATTGCAAATACTCCAATATTTATATGAACTTTTGTCCTTGCTTTAGTGTGAGAAATCCGAACCCAATATTTGCAGAAATATTTTTGATACAGCCTATATATATATATATATATATATATATATATATATATATATATATATGTGTGTGTGTGTGTGTGTGTGTGTGTGTGTTTAGGGCCAAACTGCCACATCCAACCTAAGTTTGACCTTATCACTAAAACAACCGATTGAAATTCTATACCAATCCCTATCCCAACTTGCTACCCGTGGAGACAGTGCACTTCATTCAGACCTGAGAGACTTACTCAAAGCCGAAGTCTTGAAGAACCGATCCCCTGGCAACAACCATAGCAATATCTTAACATAAAAACTAAAAAAGGCCGCGAAAGAGTCAAAAAAACAACCCTGACATCGTCATCAGACGAGCTGATAAAGCTAACAGATACATTATACTGGATAAAGCCGATTAGCACCAAAAATTAAAAAATATTGTCGATGATCGAACTAAATTCACCAAACTGATAAGAAATCCTACTGAGACTTTAAAAATGTCCATCAACAAACTAATAACAGCTCACAACGCGGAGGTCGGTTCCCTGAAAATTCAAAAAATAGTTGGAGATTACCAACCGGGATAATTATAGGGAAACATAAAAACCCATAAACCAGGATACCCGCTACGACCAATTATTTCCCAGATCCCAACACCTATCTACGAACTATCAAAATTCTTGAACGACATCATTACTCCATACCTACCTACCAATTACAGCATCACATATACCCACGAATTCCTGCAAATTTTAAAAACTACTACCCCCAAAAAAACAAAGTATAATAGCGTCACTTGACGTCGAAAACTTATTTACAAACGTCCTCGTCGACCAAACTATTTACATTATCCTCAATTCTGTATATATTAATAATTCCATCCCTCCGCCATCCATCAAACCATCCATTCTCAAAAATTACTACACGCATACACAACCAAAGTTCCATTCTATGACCATAATGGCAATATTTACACCCAAACTAATGGTGTTTTTTTATCAAAACTTCTAAAATCCCTCTTTCTAATAATTTTAGTCTTGAGCTTGGATTTTTTTTGTGCGAATACAGCATAAAAGTTAAGCAATGAACCGAAATACTTGACATATGATGAACACTATGGACCGTAACGTTTTCAATGTTAGTTGTCAGTATGAGATTAATCGAGGTACTACTCGATTTCGCAATATGAGTTGGCCCATTTATCGCTTGTGTAAAAACAAATGGTCGAGTAACAAAATAAATAAAACAACTCAAAGCTGAGGTCTCAAGCTTTAAATGAACAACATTCATAACGCCAAGTACGAGACAATGTTTATACTTTGAAGTGACAAAAAGGAAATTTCCGTAAATTTCATTTATCACTTGGGCAAGAGCAAATTGTTTAGTAATAAAAGAATTCAAAAAGGTTTTGAAAAATAAAGAATTGTTTATTCTATTTGTAAAAACATATACGGGATGTTTAATTACTAATTTAAAGAAAAAAAGACCTAATTTCATCTATCCCCCTTATCACCTGTTACTCACTTCAGAGAATGAAAAAGATGGACGTAAGGATTTCTTCAGCATTTCATTAATCTCATCAGTACAAATATCATCATTTATCTCAGCATTATTTTTCTAAATGTATAATCCAACATATTTGGATCAATATTGTCATGATCTATATTATTACAGCTGGATTTAACAATATCTCTATCTATAAAAAGCAGGATGTGTGTGTGTGTGTGTGTGTGTAACGAATGCACGGCCGCAATTTTCGACGGATTTGCACCAGAATTTACATGCACAAGGACAAGACCGACTTTGCATTTACAAACTCCCATCGATAGTGGAAATAATCGATTTTTTTCATGCTTCTACGGCAGTTTTCATGTAGTTTGCGGCCATTTTGTACTGGCCAGAGTGAGAGCCAATAGCTGGCTGCCACGAATATGCAGGACGAATCTATTGGCCAGCGTAAGAGACAACAGCTGACTGAAACGAATGTTAACTAGCAAAAAAAAAAAATCGATAGCTGCATTCAACACAAGTGGGAAAAATTTAAATCTGCATGGCACTTTACTCCAATTGGCTCATTCGCTTGCTTAAACTCGACGTTGATTCTGATTCCGCAGAACTGAATTGGGTGTGAAAAAGTATTTGTTTGTTAACATTCTTTTTTCATTCGGTTTTTCCAGTTACGAGTCCTTTTTTAAAGCTGATCATTTTGTGTTCATTTTGTTTAGTTCTTTTTTCGTAACAGATTTAATGTTTAGTATAGAGCTTAGAAAAAATTCTCAGTGTGAGATAGGCAAGAAGTAAGGCATGTAGCAACATCAGCACGGCAAAGGGCACTCCTTTAAAGGCAAGGAAGGGCAAAAATATTTTAAGTCAAGTGATAGCGATTGCTGTATGAGTCGTACTATTTTTGAATCAAGCACGGGCAACTCCGGGCCATGCTGCTAGTCTGCCATAAAAATTAAGCAATGATTCTAAATACATAGTATGCCAACAACACCATGGAACTTAACATTTTCAAAATTAGTTGTCAGTATGAGATCAATCAAGGTACTACTCGATTTCGCAATATGAGTAGGCTGATTTATCACTTGTGTAGAAACAAATGGTTCAGTAAGAAAATAAATAAAACAAAGCTGAGGTCTCAAGCTTTAAATGAACAACATTCATATCGCCAAGTACGAGACAATACTTATACTTTGAAGTGACAAAAAGCAAATTTTCGTGAATTTCAGCAAACATAGTGTAGGGAATAAGAGGCGACTTATACAGAAACCGCACTGCTATCTTCATTGCATGAGTAGTTATTTCATTGAAGATCATTTCAGGTTGTACTAAATCACTATGAAGCCCTATCATTCTCGCTTGGTATTCAGATCGCACATAAAGTCATATACCCGTTCTTTACGACATATTTCTATCCACGTGAAAATAATTATACTGCTGGACCTTAAAAGATGCACCAGGTGTATTACTAGAAATAAAGGTTTCACATACTTCCAAAACATCAAAGTGGACATCACGTGCAAATGCTTGGGTGTAGAGAAAGTATTAATATGTGCTAACTTTAAAAGAATTGCCGTATCTTTAAGTCTTTTAATAAACTATTTCGCAAGGGGTAGAGAAATCATTACTAACAGATACCACATTTGGTTCATTCAAGACAAAATTGATTTAGAAAATTCAAATTCCTCGTTTAACACAAAATTATCGCCCTGGTGAAGTGGGACATTTATGCTAACCATAATCGATTACAATTTGATACAGTACATCTCGCAGCAACTTCAAAATTCCCATACATCAATATAAGTGTAAATTGTAATATATGGTGAATAGAATTTTAATAAATGCATTATAGGAAAAGAAAATTAAATTTTGCATAATAATTTAAGTTAACTTAACTCAACAAGACAACTTAAGTCATCTCAACTCAACAAGACAACTTAAGTCAGCTCAACTCAGCAAGACAACTTAAGTCAGATCAACTCAACAAGACAACTTAAGTAAACTTAATTCAACAAGTCAATTTTAGCCAGCTCAACTCAACAAGACAACTTAAGTCAGCTCAACTCAACAAGACAATTTAAGTCAGCTCAACTCAACAAGACAACTTATGTAAGCTCAACTCATCAAGAAAACTTAAGTCAGCACAACTCAACAAAACAACTTATCAGCTCAACTTAGCAAGATAACATAAGTCAGACCAACTCAACAAGACAAAACATCAAAGTAGGTAATTTTACAACAAAAACAAAATAAGAAAGGTAGTTGTAGCATAAAATCGTTCTTTTTTAGACCTAGATACAATGGTTCATGGCACACATTCACATGCATATACACACACACAAATATTATATATATATACATATATATATATATTAGGTTGGTGCAAAAATAATGACGTAATAATGTCGTTTTTTGACGTATTTTTAACGTCAAAAAACGACATAATTTTTTCATTATTTTTGCACCAACCTAATATATATATTATGAATTGAAATGTACAAAGTCCGACAAATATTTTAAGACATTTTTTTATGTTTATACGTTCTTTCTATAGATACAAATATTCAAGTAAATGCTCTGTTTATAATAAACAGTATTAACATCATTTACTGGTCTGAATGTCCTAGAAATTTTCATAGAAAATATGCGTCCTCCGACAGTGCTTTTTACTATTTATTATTCCTATGAAAATTTACACTTACACTTGAAAAGGTTGTAGTAATCGGGGAATCATCCACTTCGGTGTCGGTTCCACAGAGCCGGAGTTCGTGGAGAGAAGCCGTTAGAGTGGAACTTACTTCTCACCGATGAAATACGGAGAGAATGTGGGTGTTTTGCTACTATATAAGTGGCATGGCGGGTACTAGTGATAAAGGTTAGACCTAGTGGAAACAATGAATGTAATTTCGTCAGATAACTTTCAATCGAAGTAGAGGTTTTGAAATTCTATTGAGGTTGGCAAGTGAGGACTGGGCAGCCCAATATCCATTTTTCAGCCTGATCTGGCTCTTGTAGATGTAGAGGTTAGCATGAGTTGTCTATTACAGGGATGCTATGTTTCTACAGTTAGAAATTGAATGAATCTGAGATAATAGGTCAGGACCGATAACATTGCAGGTTATGCGTTGGAATTTGTCAAGAATTTTTAAATACCAATAAGTGAGAGCCATATTCAAAAAAATGGTAAGAAAAACTGACCAGTCAGCAGGAAACTGTGAACTAAAGTTGCTAGCAGCAAACCTAGCAACTGATTTAATACAATCTTTCCACTTTATGTCATCGGAATATGTGTCAGTCTAATGGCGACTAGAATTAGCCATGTTGAGGAAAGTTAAAAATGATTTTCTTAGAAGATTATAACAGAGCATTTTCGTTCTGGGGGAGATAAAATATATAGTCAATTTCTTGTCTCAGTTAACAACAGACTGTACGTCATTTTCATGATCAGCTGCCAATTTGACTTTATCGACCCAATTAAACTTACCATTATGACAGCAGTATATATATATATATATATATATATATATATATATATATATATATATATATACTTAGAGAGAGAGAGAGAGAGAGTGCGCAGGACAAGAGGTAATTCAATTCAACTACAGTTGCTATCTAGTGTTCTTTTCGTCCCCTATTTGAATAATCAAACTAGCAAATTATCCTTAATTGCATATTTCCACATCCAACATTTCCTTTATTCCATATATTGAATTATCTTATCATGAGTTGAGTAGAAATACTCTGTCATAATTACTTCCCCTTTTAATAGAGCGGTCAACTTTAAGAAGACAGGTCGAATAAAGGAACCTTGAATAGGCCATACTTCATTGGGTGAAGATCCGGTAATTTCATTCGAACGCATCGTAGCGACCCTTTCCTAGGGAGCATGGACAGAAAAGAGATCGACGATCTTCGCCTGTGGGTCAGTAGGGGTCAGCGGACGTCGGTAGAAAGAGCCTTAATAATGCAATAATCTTAAGAGAACGTTGGCTTCAGAAACCAGGGTGAACGATTACAAGATGCGGTGCGGATACAAAGAGGTGAAGACGCGATTCACAAGATCGCCTACACTCAAATCAGGACGGAGATCAAATCTGGCTGAATGCCATTTTGTGAATACTGTTGTTCATATCCCTGAATAGATATGCAGATAATAAAAGACATATTTCCATATTTAAAAGGTATAAACATACGTTTATCGTAGAGCTACGATCGGCAGTCCAGTCTCATTATTCTTGTGTTCGATCTTGCCATGAGTTTCAAATTTTCTGTAGCAGTTTAAAAATAATGCCTAATAGGTACTAGTAAGTTTTCAGTATATTTTAACTACAGTGCAACCTCGGTTCTCGAACGTCTCACTTGTCAAACAAATGGGTTTTCGAACAGGAAATTCAAGATGGAAATGACTCGGTTATCGAACAAAATTTCGTTTCTCGAACATTGCCGAACCGAGTTAACCCGAACAGAATCATTTCTGAGTCGACCGCCTTGTTGTATACATTCGTGTATTGTGGAGTGCTTTTCTTTTCCAATTTTATTGTACTGGGACTTTTTTCTCTACATTGATTTGTATTGGAAAAATAGTTTCGGTTTACGAATATTTCATATTACGAACGGCTTTCAGGAACGAATTAAATTCGTCGAACCGACGTTCCACTGTCCAAAGCACATTTAAACCAGATATAACGCCGCTCCAATATGATTGGTGAGTACAGTTCTTAAGCTGTGTCCCGTCTGCGTTCTTGATCGCGTTTCTTCCTGCTTAAAACAACGGATGTAAAGAAGAAAAAGATAACTTCAAATTAGAACAGAACAATTGAATATTTTCAGTCAGTGCATTCACACAAAAATAGTTCCGGTGACAAAGTGTATAGAAAAATACGGATTCAGTGATTGAAATTTACTGGAGCGAGCATATTTATTACTGAAAGTTTGGGGTTATTTTCTGTTAATTCACCCCAAATAATGTAGAGTTACTTAACGTTAATATTCGCCCCAAGAAATTATAAATTTTAAATCAACGTTCATTTCTTTGTTTTTTACAAAACCTTTGGCACCCTTCTGAAATAAATCCCTCAGAATGAAAAATTACCAAACATCAGGGAGTTATTCACGTTTTCCTAAGTAACGATAATAAGGTGCTTGCAAGAATTTTTCTACCAAAAGTAAAAAGATAAAAAATCTGTTTTTGGCTTGTTTATCTGGTTGAGCTCGCTCACAGACACCACGCTCATAAATAGAGCACCTGAGTCACCCACATTTGGGGTGATTACAAAGGAAGGGTTTCGCTCTGTGTGAATTTGAGGTGAATTTTATTAAATATAAATTCTTTTTATTTTGGGGTGAATTAATAATTGGGCGTAGGGGGATTAATAGAACATTCCAGAGTTTCTTTTAATGCTCGATCATTAAAAGTTTATTTTAACATCAAAAGGTTATTTTAACATTTATTTTAACCTTATTTTAACATAATTTAACGTTACTTAAACGTGACTTAACGTAATTTGACGTCACAGTACTGTTCGATAAAAGTGACTCACCTGATATTTTTAAAGTAAATGTTCTCTTCTCCGATGAAACGAAAGTTGAGCTAAATTCAAAGGATAAGCGATCTAAAATCCGAAGAAGAAGCTTTGAAAGCTCTTTGATTTTAGAAGTAAGTACTGTCAAGCATCCGTTCGGTATAATGTTCTGGGGATGCTTTTTTTTTTCATGGAACTGGTTTCTTAAAACCTATTGAAAAGACCCTCAGGAACGAGCAGTACAAGAGAATATTAGAGTCTTGTCTGCTCCCTTCTGCTGAAAGGATGCAAATTCGACCCCACCAAGGTCATTTTTATGCAGGATAATGCTCCCTGTCACAAATCAAAATTGATGAAAGAATACTTTGATGAGAAGGAGGTGAGTGTTATGACATGGCCGCCCCAATCTCCTGACCTCAACCCTATAGAAAACTTATGGAGCATGTTGCTCAACTGCTTTCTCGAGAGCCTGTACTTCTGATTTTAGATCGTTTATCCTTTGAATTGAGCTCAGCTTTCGTTTCATCGGAGAAGATAACATTTAGTAAAAAAAAAATCAGGTGAGTGACTTTTATCGAATAGCACTGTATATTAATGTCATTTATTTATTTATTTATTTTTATTTAATTTAATTTCAATTTTATTTTATTTATTTATCTTAATGTTTATTTTAATTTTTTAAAACCTTTATTTAAATTTCTTACATTAATAGTTCATTATAGTATTTTATTTAGCGTCAATTTTTTTTTAAACGCCCGTAGATATACAACTCCTTACAGATATGATTTTATAGGAGAAAAATTAGGATGTAAGGAAATAACTCTAATGTGGGTTCATATTGAGAACATAAAATCTAAGGAGAGACCTTTCAGTTACTTATTTCCGGTAGTTAAATCGCCATCGTTTCTACTTCACTGATATTCGCTGCACGTCAAACATCTAGCTTTCATGAAACCTTCACTTCTTCATCTTAAGCTACCAGCTTAGCGATCCACCGGGAAGATTTAAATTTGTCAATATTTTAAAATCCTTGCCGAATTCTTTGGCCATTTTCCATGTACAAACATTAGATATAGACACCTGGGTAGCCAGTACGTCTCTCGGGCAATAATCATAAGTCAGTTGGTCTTTCTGACAAATGTAGCAGTTATCTAAATGCGGTGTGTGAAAAAGATGCGGCAGAGATCGGGGGCCAATACCACGTAATTAGCTAGGATTTCGATTTCTGACGACACTCACTCCTCCAAGAAAAAGAGAGCCCTTCCAAATTATATGATCGGCGTAATCCAAGAATCATGCTCTCTCTATATCTGTGGGGTAAAAATTAAACGCACCTCGTTTTTTTTTTTGTTTTTTTTTATTTTATGTGTAACTAGCTGACGTACCCGGTAATTCCCGGGTAAGTGGGTGTTATCCCCAGTTCTCGTTTTCATATCCTTTCTTTGATTTTCTGAAAATAACAATTAAAAGTAAGTATCACTGAAATGGCATTTATGCCTTCACAAAGAATACCCAACCGCCCTCCCTAGGATTTTTGGAAGTAATACCAATAAGTTATTAATACCAAAATCGTAAATCATATCTAATAACAAGCAAATCTATTATCCAAAAGTAACAATTAAAAGTAAGTAACCCTGAAAAAGACTTTTGTACGTTCGCAGAGAAAATTGCCCTAAGGGTGGCTAGTGATAGAATAGATTTACAATCAGTTATATGCTATGCGTGATACACGCTTAACCGATCATGTATCCTTCGATACATGACTGACGAGGCAGATTTTTCCCCGCAGTAGGTTGCCATTTCTTTCTGCGGTAAATCAGTTGCCATACAAGGCTACAGAATCTCGTCTGTCCAGCTATTTGCCAATAGCTGTGGGGAATGAGGAGGATTTTTACCTTTTTCAAGGGTATTAGTACGTAAGTGAATGTAATGGATTTGATTGAAATTCGAACTCGTCTCTCCGACTCTCAATCCGTGTCGCTATCAATTACTCCACGGTGTCTCCTCCCATTTTACCATAGGTATACAAATAGACTGACATTTAGTTTCACAGAATACATGCAAATATATTTATACACAGATTTAGCGTCCCACATAAAGTTGGCCATAGGAGTAAACCGTTTCTGCAAGGTTAAGGCCTATCACTTCCAAGCACTGGCTCTGAGATTTATTAATGCTCATTGCAAATCTCAGTTTCATCCGGGAAATACAACCGCTTGAACTGGAAAGACATATCCGAAGGAATAAATGGAATTTTAAGAATAAATACAGCTTTACCGCTTGCTTTTCCAGGCAAAATTGTTGACTCAAAGAGGGTTGGCATCATCTTAATAGTAAGTCGTGTGTCATTGCAAAGCTTCAGTAGAACTAGATTTCTTAGCATCATCAATGATGCTCTAATCTTAAGGTGCAAATTGTGAGGTGTGGGCCTTCTGGTGTTAGACTATTCAAAAGCTCAAGTGGATAATTTACAGCTCCATCGGCGTTTATTATTGCACCAATGGAATTGGAGCTGCGACGTTCACCTGGAATCAGCTCCAGATGTTTGATTTAAAATCATCCACTGCCATATTCTATGAAGCTAAAATTGCACAGGCTCTAAGCCAGTTGTGGTCTTCAGGTTAGGAAACACTCTAGTCATTATTTCCTTTAAATCAGATACAGTATGTCCAAAAGGCAAACTGACCCGACCACTTTTCTCACCAACCAAAGTGCCATTACCATCATCCTATAGTGGCGTTTTTGTGGTGAGTTCTCAGCTTTTTCACACTATTCCACGGGTAGGAAAAACTTTATACTGGCGTTTTTCTGGTCATCTCTTGTCCCTTTTGTAATCACTGGAAAGGTTTGTTTGAAGTCTCCCGCAAGCATGACTGCTGCACCTCACATGAGCCGTGTTGTGTCAAATATCCTGAAGTGCCGTGTCAATAGCCTTGAAGGAATCTTTATGGCTCATTGTCGACTCATCCCAGATGTTCAACTTACAATCACTGAGGAGTTTTCCTTTTATAGAACCACGATTGATATTTCAGGTTGGCTTCTCTTTATTGGATAGGTCCAAAGGGGATTTGAATCACGAATGAGCTCTGTGGCCACCACTTAGCAGGGTTACAGATATTCCACTTGAGGCTACTGCTAGATCAATATATTTCATTTGGCTCATTTTAACCAGAATTAGGTTGATCATAAATGTCTTGCCAGTTCCACTTGGGTCATCGATGAAGAATAGAACTCCTTTTTAACGCTGGTTAATTTCCTCATTGAAACCACCAGTGAAAAACTCCGGGACATACTTCGGCTCTTCATGTGATTGTAGCCTTAAGCTGCCCAAACGGTGGTAGCACTGTGACTGGATCTTAGTGAAAATATCTTGTTATGTTAGATCTGTCTGCTCCAACGTATATTATCATAAATAATTTTTATTTGGAACCCAAACGATTTAAAATTTACTATTTCGAGTAAGCAAATTACTCTGTGAGATATTTCAAACAGAAATTACATTGATCAGAATCGATTTGTTTTTAGTAAAATCGATTAAAACGGTCATTTTTAACATATTTGTAAACAGAAAATTATTCTTCCTTTTAAAGATCTTGCAAATATAAAATACATATTTCTGATACTTTGATGAAAATTAGCAAATTTAAAGTTCTGATTTCAAACAAATATTACTTACTTCTAGCATAAAATATTGTATGCAAACATTTCTTAACTAATGATAGATTTATCGGTTTGTAAATCCATACTTCGGAAATTCTACATGAAATCACGCAAATAAAAAATCGAAATTCTTTAAAAATATTCGGGGTCTTTACATTTTTAAGCTTATTTGCTTAAAAATATAGGATTATCAAATATAGTTTTACTTAACAATATTTACTATAAATCGTCACATTGAAAATGATTTTTAAAAGATTTAAAATACTTTATAAATTATTCAATTTAATATTGTAAAAAATGAAAACAAATTTTGTAGAAATGCAGTTTTGTCGATTTTTTTCCCCTTCATACAATATTGTCTATAATGTATATTATTGATAAAAGCAATTAAAAGCTTCTCTAATTAAATAATCTTAATGTTATTGCGTTTTATTTTATTTTTGGATTCAGTCAGATTTTAGATTAAACGGGGTCTTTTTGCAAAAGAAATTCTGTTACTCGAATTCTTCAAAGTTTTCTGCTTTTAACTAATATAGTCACTAAAAATTATCAAGTTCAATTTCTCAAGTTTTCATAAAGTTAAGTAAAGTTGAAACACATTTAAAATATTTTCATCAAGATTTTCTAATAAAGCATTTCAAAACGACACAATTTGGAAATTCAGAAACTATTCACAAACGGTTGAAATTATTTCGATTTTATTTTTAGAAAGTCGTGGTAAAAATATTTTTTTGCGTCTGTTAACCGCTTACTCAATTTTATGAAAACTCTAGAAATTCAAAATTATTTTTTATTAATTATATTAGTTAAAAGAAGAAGTCTTTGACAGAATTTAAATCATCCTTTTTTTTCATTTCAAAAGGAACATAATGTTGCTCGATCTTTTCCTCTGTTTTTCCTGTGTTTAGTATATCATGTGAATGGTCAAAATTGCCAGTTCCTTTTTCATCTTCATGCGTCACAGAAATCTCAGCTGTCTTTTTTCCTTAAAACTTCTTGATTCTTCACATCTTTTGTCCATATTATTCGATGCAGCCGCAAGTAGAGCCACACTTCTGTTACTTTTCAGTCTCTTCTTTAACTTTTAAATCTTTCATTTTACATTACATAGTAACTCACCGAACTTTTATTTGTTTTTAAGAGTATTTTTATGTCACTTTGCTTAATTCCTGGAAAACGACTGTAACTATTCTCATAGGTCATTCTATTTCTCTTTCACATATAATGTCACGTATTACTCTATTTCCCAGACAGTTTCTGAACCTATTTGTTATCCCCAATATGTTACACACACCCTGTACTGTCTCTTTTGCTAACAACCATATATTCTGTCTTTTTAATAATAATCGTTAATCCTTTCTTTTGCTTAACCACTTCGGAGATTTCGAAACCTGTACTGAAGAGTGGTAAGAGACTTATAGGACGGTGGTTAGATGGGTCAGAAGTGTCACCAGAGTTCTTAAAGACAGCGACAACAGATGAGAACTTCCAAGAAGCTGGAAAGCAAGAGTCATTGATGCAATAGTTATATAGTCTGAAGAGGACTGGAGCCAGTTCAGAAGCACATTTCTTCAGGACAACGGCTGGTATCCCGTCTCCGCTTCTAGCCTTATGGGAGTCTAATTTGAAGACGATGTCCCAAAACATCGATTTTTATGTCACTCAACAGACCCTGAATTCTAGGTGTGGGTACAGAACGCGCCATAATTTGTAGCGGTCATTAAACCAGATATGTCTATCATTCATTCTTGCATTGCAATGTTACAGGTGATGGTCATTCCCTTCTGCATGTCACCAGGAAACAAAAATGTGAAACAAGTGTAATCACCAAAAGCAGGAATCATTCCGTATAAATTACTTACTTTGATTCTGATGGATGACAAATGGCGTAACTCTGAAGAACTATTACTAATCACCATCACGGCCAACGTTTCTTTCAAATTCATTCACTTTTGGCTGGAGTCGATGGAAATTTAGATAAATATTATTTAGAGAGCTAAATTTAACCTAACATTTGTTTATATATGCTTACTGGTTGGGTACATCGGGGCGGTGTAATGGTTAGCGAGCTTGTCTCGCTAGAATAACTACTACTGACTAGTGAGTTAAATCCTCACTGGGTGCCCTCCTACTTTCGGCCTTGTGCCACATCTAAACTGCGCTTGGAAAATCACTAAATGGGAACCTCGAGGCAGTGTAATGGTTAGCCAACTTGTCTCGTTAGAACGATTACAACTGTGTAGTGTGTTCGATCCTGAATGGGTACCCCATTCTATTGGCCTTCTGCTAAATGTAGTCTACGCTTGAAAAATTACTATATGCTTACTGGTTAAACAATTTATTACATAACACCATATATATATATATATATATATATATATAACAGTTCAAAAGTTCGAGGCGAGGACACCCCTGTTATTTTTTTAAATTGAACTAAAGTGTAGTGGATTTGTACTTTAAATAAGAGAAAATTATTATACATCTTTAAAAATGCGAGACACTTTTTTATTAGAAATTTTATTATGATAAAAAGAAAAAAATCATTTTATGATTAAATTTTGCTCTTGTCAAAATATCCTCCTTTATCCTTAGTACTGCAGCACAAATTTTTGGCGTTTGTGCAAAATTTCATAATTGATTCAATTCTTTTTTCAATGATTCTGTAAACTCTTTTTCATTCTTTTTAATTCTTCTGCCAAGTTCACCAAATGCTAATTCTGGGGGTTGCTTCAAACTTTTGTACTGTAATATATATATATATATATATATATATATATATATATATATATATATGTGTGTGTGTGTGTGTGTGTGTGTGACTCAATGGATTTTCTATTTGTTAATCGGATAGATTTTAGCAATTTAAACGTTATTTTAGTGGATACTCATATTTGGTTAGACGATCAGTTTATTTATTGAACGGTATTCTTTTTTGCTTTCATCTACCGGCTTGAATATTTGAGAAACCTTATTACAGAAATGTATGCGCATATCTGCCTTTAATTAGATCTTTAAATCAGTTGTGGTTGTCGGCTCGTGACCCGAGTAGACCGTGTGCTTTTCTATCTCATACACATCAGGTATAAGACCTCGAAATCAATTTTTGCAAATTCTGCTTGGTCTTATTTTATATATTTGATTTGCCGCAAGCCAAGCAGGAGAAGAGAAAATATTTCAGGAAATAAACAGGCGAAAAATGATATATCTGAAAAAAGAATCAGTATTATGGATAATCCGCTTCGGCGTAATTTTATGAACCAAGTAACATCCCTATCGAACGTTTACTATAAAAACGCGCATCCGGAAATTGATGGCACGCCATTTTTAGATTTGTCACCGGAAGTGCTACCAATACGCTTGCTACAATAACTGAACATAAACACCTGTATAATGTCTTCTCTAAGTTATTGTTTATATCAGTGAGTACCAGTTCCTGCCACATAGGTATTTATACTTTTTTTTGAGATATTACAGGGAAGCAAGACGCGAATAAACAGGAAAATATAGATATAATATGAAACGATGAAATTAAATACATGACAATAAGAAATATGTTTGGTTTCTCCATGAAAAATTATATTTATGATATCTGTATTTTCGACGATTCTTTTTTTTAATTCAATCACGGTAGTATTTTACTATTTGGTCCTTTTTTTTTTTTTTTTGTTGTTACATTCCTCGTTGACTAATATTTGTAAAAAAATTGCTTCAAGCATTATTTTATTTTTCAGATAAATTCATTCACGGCGATAGAAAAATGGCCAAACTTTTTGTCAAAATATTCATTAAGCTTAATTCATAGAATCATTATTCATTTATGAATCGATGTCAAGGTTTTTATGACCTCCTGTCAACATTCAAATAGAATGAGTATTCCATGATAAAAAAAAAAATTCTGGTTCAGAAGATCTGAATCCTACAAGGAATGTTTCAATATCTTGACCCAGATCTTTTATTGCTGCATATAACGTATAGCCAACGTGTATTTAGCCTTGGGAGATAGATAAGAATTTGAATGTTTTATCTTAAATATAGTGACTGTGTGAGGAAGATCATCTCAACTTAGTTTAAATTAGATCTGTTTTAGATCATATCAAAGATCGGTTCCAATATTAAGTGTATTAACAGATATCTATTAACCAATACCAATATACAAACTATTTATGTGTCTATGTATTTAACTCTCGCTCTCTCTTTCTGTCTCTTTCTCTCTCTCTCTCTCTCTCTCTCTATATATATATATATATATATATATATATATATATATACATAATGTACATAATGTATATGCATATATAGTATATATGCGGAAAACTAAGTGAACCCTTTAGATGACTGAAATAAATTATCTTTTTTTCAGATAATCAACAAATTTTAATTCAACTATATATTCGTTAAAAAGTCATTTGTTTACGTTAAGCTACGGTTCGAGCAGATCTGAGCGTTCGAAAGATATCCTGGACAATTTTTAGTTTAAAAACAATTATTTAACCTTGCTAACCAGACACTTCCTCTGTAGCTAGATAGTATAACCCGACAGACTATATGACGGTTCCGTGTAAGATACAGTTTCGATTTCTGTCAGAGGACACATATTTTCTATGAGACTCAGTATCGATAAAAAATAATGTATAGACAGAAAATATATTAAAATAATTGTCGGATTTAGTCCATTTCATAGTATATATTATATCTATATAATATACACATACACAAGGATATATATATATGTGTGTGTGTGTGTGTGTGTGTGTGCTTGTGAGTCATACATTATAAAATGAACAAAGTCCGACAATTATTTAAGACATTATTTATGTCGTTTATACGTTATTTATATAAACACAAATATTTAAGTAAATACTCTGTTTATAATAAACAGTATTAACAACATTTACTGGCCTGAATGTCCGAAAAATTTTCACAGAAAGTATTCGTCCTCCGGTAAATGTTCTGCTTATTATAAACAGAGCATTTACTTAAATATTTATATCCATAAAAAGAACGTGTAAACATAAAAATATATCTTACATAATTGTCGGACTATGTCCATTTCATAATGTATGATGTCATTTGTTTACATTTGGATACGCATTGAGCAGATATGGATGAATGAGAGAAAATCATGGAGAATTGTGTTTAAAAACATTAAAATCGACTTTGCTAACCGAAAAGTTCCGCTGTGGCCCAATCGGTTAAGGCACGTCAGGCTATATGACGGTTCCGTATAAGATACAGGTTTCGATTTATGTCGGAGGACGCATATTTTCGATTAAAATTTCTCGGACATTCAGGCCGGTAAATGTCGTTAATACTGTTTATTATAAGCAGAGCATTTACTTAAATATTTGTATCTATAAAAAGAACGTATAAACATAAAACCCATCCCCAGAATTAGAAGGAGATGAACTTGACAGAATTGTGAAAAAAACTGAAAAGGGGATTTTAGAGTCATTGGAAAAAGAATGGATTCAATTGTCAAACTTATACTTTGAGAAATTTTTACAACGAATGCTAAAAAATTGCGCTGCAGTAATTAAGGGTAAAGGGGGATATTTTGACGAGAGCAATATTTAATCAGAAAATACTTTTTTTTTTTATTTGTCATGATAAAATTTCTAATAAAAAAATCATTCCCCACATTTTTTTAAGCATGTATAATAATTTTCTCTTATTTAGTACTACTTTTTGGGCAATATCAAAAAATCACCAAGGCTTTCCTCAAACTTTTTAACTATAGTGTATCTATATGTATATATGTATGGATTTATCTGTTTGTGTGTGCCAGACAACTAAAATGTTCAGAAATTCTTTGAAAATTTTATCGGTTTACTAATAATATTCTTAACACCATGATGTACTTACCGTCAAAGCACGATCCCTTACAAATACATTCTATTTTTTGTTTTAAGAAGCACACTCTTTGTTACGCATGCGCAGATACATACGCAAACACAAACACACACACACACACACACACACATATATATATATATATATATATATATATATATATATATTTATTTATTTTATAAATATATGGACATATTCTGTAAATATATGTATATATTTTATAAATATATACAGGTTGATTGAAAAGTAACTCCCTATTTTATATATGAGTGGCCAGCCAACAATACCGTGTGACTTTTTCTTTGGGTTAGTTCAATGAACAAGTCTAACATACCAAACCAAGACTTTGGAAGTATTTGAAGAACGAATACAAGAATTTATGTCTTCTATACTGCAAGAATTGCTAGTGAAATCAGTTGATTCGATTCTTGGGCTGTTCGAGAAGCTGGTACCGAAATCTGATACCCATACTGAATCTTAAATAAAACCTCAAAAGATTTCCTTTCTTATCCATTTCTTGTTAAAATTTAATAAATAAATTGTAAGCATAAAAATGGGCGTTACTTTTCACTCAGCATATATATATATATATATATATATATATATATATATATATATATATATATATATATATATATATATCCTGTGTTCTTATGGATATTTTTATTTTTACAAAATAGTACTCAATGTAAATTTACAGAGCATTAATATTATAAATTAATTGATTTAAAATATGTTTTTTCGCTACAGAGTAATAACCATGTTTCAAAAATGGAAGCTAAAAGCTTCGAATTTAATTTTGTAATTAAATTAAAGACATTAGTTCCATTTCATCCTCAAGCGAATTTTGGAGTAACTTATTTTTTGGGACACGCTAGTGATGAAAGTGAAATTAAGCGTATTTATTTTTAGATAAACACAGTGACTGAGAGAACTTGATTCGATTTACCAAAGAGTCTTGCATTATTAGCCGTAATGATCACTATTTACAAAACCGCACTTCCTTCCCAGAGGGCTCAACTGAAATAGATTTTTCAGGAGCATATATATTGTCATCCACAGACATACTGTTTTGCTGTATCACAGCTCATCTTATATATATATATATATATATATATATATATATATATGCAAATATATAGAAAAATAGGAAAGAGCACGTTAGGTTAATAATCCGAAGTTCTTTTGTTTTTATTTAAAAAACAAAAAAAAAACAGTGCTCAATACATACGTAGAGCCTAAATTATAGCGATGGAATCATATTTTTTTAAATAATTATAATATATATATATATATATATTATATGCAGTAATGTTTCAATTTCAATGAATTGAAAATAATGACAAATAAGTTCGTTTTTTTTTCAGAAATTTATTAAAGATTTGAATTATGATTTAAGAAGAAAATCTTTAATCAAGAAAACATTTTATATCCTCCTTTGTGATATATTGTTTAATTTTTGTGGTTGTGTGTTACCGCCGAATGTAACTGCAAGAAATCGTGGAAAGTATTCAAACAAATATATGGAATATGTTTTTATTCCATCTGTAAATAATAAACAATTATCAATGTAATTAATACGTAAAAATGAGGTAGTTGGTAAAAGCAAAAATAGATATAAGCTTCTTTCCTTCTTTCCTAATTTGAAAAATAAGTTTCGAAATGTTTCTCCAAAGAAAAAATTAATAATAATAATAATAATAATAATAATAACAACAACAACAACAAAAACAACCGAGGAAAAGTTTTAAAAAATCCCTAGGTATAATAATTATAATCTCTATAATAATAATAATAATAATAATAATAATAATAATAATAATAATACCACAAACAATTGTTATTAAAGACCACAAACAAAAACGGTGCCTCCTTATTGATATGGCAGTCCCTGCTGACTGCAATGTATCTTTGAAGATATTCAAAAAGCTGTCAAAATACAAGGACCTTGAAATAGAGGTCACGAAAATGTGGCATATGGGAACATCAACAATCCCTGTTGTAGTTGGAGCCCTAGGACTGGTTGGAAAAGATTGCAGTAGACTAATTGCAGGGATTCCTGGAAGCCCATGCTTCAAGGAGATACAAAAAATTGTTCTGACAAGTACAGCCCACACTTTACGAAGGGCTCTATCTATGTATTTTTTTTTTTTTTTTTTGTCAGTGAAAAGTGTCATGATGCCATTTCTAACCTTAGGTCCCTGGGTCGGACCCGGAAAGAAATGTGTAAACGCCAGAAAGCAAAAAAAATAAAAATAATAATAATAATCTGGAATTAATAAAAAGTTGATGTAAAATAGAAAGTCAATGTACTACTAATAATACGGAAGTAGCTCATATAGTAAATGAAACTAATCAACTAAGGGAAAATTTCAAGATGAGTACGATCACCATCATATTACTCATGTTTCAGTTGTATAGCATTCACGCAAGCTGCAGTTCCTTGGTTTTGTCGTGTTGATTACTATTACAACCGTTTATTTTATAGTTGCTTTATATTTTTATACTTGTATACTATTTTTAAACAAATCTTGAAGAAGACAGATATACTGCCGAAATATTGTTGATCATTCTGTCTGAATTTCTGGGATGAGAAGATTATCCTCATCTTTATTGTTGTTATCACAGCGTTTTGGCTATTGCCCCCTCTGAAATTCTTAGTGTTGGTTGTTAAATTTTGTGTCATAGTGATTTCAATTTTTGGGTCGGGCAGTGTGTATTTGAACTCAGTGGGAACGGGCGATCAATAACTGAGCAGTACGAACTAGACGAGATATTCCTAGACATGGGGAATGAAATGAAAACTGTGTAAAAGGTTCTGTTCGGAATTCTATGTAGGTTATACTGGTCATATACACTTAAGGAAGGCCGGAGGCCACAACGGCCAAACTTTCTTATAACAACAACAAAAGTAAGGAAAACAGTCCGAATATAAATAGTGTTTTTCTTTCTTTTCTTAAATCACCCGTGTTGAAATATATTCGAAGAGTTACGTCAATCATTTTTGCTTAATAATAATAATAATAATGATAATAATAATAATAATAATAATCATAATAATAATAATAATCATAATAATAATAATAATCATAATAATAATAATAATAATAATAATAATAATAATAATGAACAGACAAACACCTTCATTGTGACTCTTTATCTTATATAAAATTTCAACGGTAATAACCAAATGTAAAAAGAAACAGGCTGTCATTTTATTGACTGTAAAACAATTTTTCCTCTATGCTGGATTCACCTACACCTGATGTAACACTTTCATTCTACTTAGGAATAGTTCTTTGTGTCTTAGAATTAATTAAATATTGAAAATGTACCCTGAAATATCTTGCAAAGAGAAAAAGGTTGTAACAAAATTTAGGTGATCAAATAAAGTGATACTAAATCTTTTTTTTTCTTTTTTTTTATTGACGTACTTACGCTGTTTAAATATAAGTCAGGTTATTGAAGAATTTCTATTTAAGGAATAATGGAAAATTGACATGAAATGATTAATCACTTACTGAAAAAAGTTGAATATTTTATATTATCTTTATATATGCAGCTGATGTGATGCCATTGAAGATTGGCCGACAAATTGGGAGATTTACGCATGTCTAAAATTGCAGTTCTGAGTATCTTTGTAGTCAAATGTTTCCTAACGTAGACACTAACTTTGCAGGCAAATGTGGCCAAATGTACCCAAACTATCTTTGCAGTCAAATTTGCGTAATGTAATCAAACTGTCTTTGCAGGAAAATGTTCCCCATATTATACAAAATATATTTGCAATAAAATCTCTGCCAAAAATGCAAACTATGTATGCAGTCAATTGTTGGCCAAAGTTCCCAAAGTATATTTACAGTCAAACGATGACCAAAATACACAAACTCTTTTAGCACTCACATTATCTTTGCACTCAAATGTTGCCTAAAGTGCCCAAATTATCTTTGCACTCAAATTTTGTCCCAAATACCCACCCTGTATTTACATTACAGAAATTTTCTTCCCATTTTAATGTGCAATTCAGGGAATATTGAAGATAAAAACACGTATTTTGAATCACTTCTATATAAAAGAAATTTTCCCACAGATACAAAGAATTTGAATAATTACGTTTTTATTTTACGAAGTTTTACTCAATACAAGGCTCGTGAGTAACTCCTTATAGTGGCTTACAATCAAAATGATGAATGAAGCATTCTGACCAAAGGACAAATTAAATAAACCTTGTTTTGATAAAAATTACAATTATTCATGCTAACTTTTTCCATCTCCATACTTAGCCATGCATTCGTGTATCCATGTCATATCTTCAAGAAATTAAATTTAAACTTAACATTAAGTTGTTGTTAAATAGTGGCATTGTTTAGTGACATTGCCCGCCCCCATATAAGAAGGACAGTCTACTCACAACTCGTGAAGTTGAAGCAGGAAATTGACCCTCCACGCCTGTGAACCAACATTTTACACTCAGTCAAACGACTGAACAAACTAGTTCCTAGTCAGCGTTTATCCCTGTGGTGCATACACCATAAAGACGTCGAAATCTCTCTCTTTCTCTCTCTCCCTCTCTCTCTCTCTCTCTCTCTCTGACCTACTGGCTCCACTGCTGGTCGTTGTAGTGCCAACCTTTAGAAATTGGGACTTGCCACTGATATTAATCCCAACTATAAATGCGGGCAACCACAAACCATGGAACATCTTCTAGTTTGCCCCAATTTTGAAAATCCATACACGCTTAACGACCTTGAAATATTAAGACACCAGGCAGGGCTCTGTGTGTAACACTGGAGAGGCATCGTTCAGCGTCTCGATAAGAAGAAAACAGCAAGAGAAGAGACTTAAAAAAATCAGTACAGCAAGGTGTGGTCCTTATTTTCCATATCTACAACCACATGAGGAAAAAACGTTTATTCTTTCAAGGTACAGATCCGGAATCATATTATTCTTGTTAAATACAGACATGTTATTATGTTTCCAAGCTATAGACCTGGACAACTAAACTTTTGCTAGGTACAAATCTGGACTGCTGATATTTTTTATAGTTTCAAATCTGGACTGTTGTTATTTTTGCTGGGTAAAGATATGGACTGATGTTCAATTTTAGGTGCAAATCCAGACTGCTGATATTTTTTATAGATTCAGATCTGGACTGTTGTTTTTTTTTTTTTGCTTGGTAAAGATCTGGACTGCTGTTATTTTTACTGATCAAGACTGCTCTTATTTTTGACAGGTACATATCTGGACTGCTTTTATTTTTGTTAGATATAGATCTGGACTGCTCGTATTTTTTTATAGGTACAGATCTTGACTGCTTTTATTTTTGATAGATATAGATCTCGAGGTTTCTTATGTTTGTTAGATATAGATCTGGACTGTTCTTATTTTTGATAAATACAGGACTGAACTGCTCTTATTTTTCATAGGTATAGATCTGAACTGCTCTTATTTTTGTTAGATATAGCTCTGGAATACTCGTATTTTGTTTATAGATACAGGTGCTTTGAGGAGGTAGTGCTGCCCTGCTTCAAGAGGGTGGCTGCTGGAAGACTCTATGCCTGGCGACAGGACTCTACCACACAAATAGGAGAACACAGTCATTGTTGTCAGACAGTTTTTGCATCACATCACCCCTCTCATCTGGTCACCTAACTTTCCAGACGACAATGTTTTGATCACTATGCGTGGGGCGCAGTTGAGCGAGATACAAACAAAACTCGGTGTATCACCAAAGATGAACTGAAGGCAAGGATTGCGGCAGCATTTACCAACTTAAACAGCGCGATTATCTAGAAAAGTTGCAGGAGATTCTGAAGTCGTCTGGAGGCCGGGGTTGAAGACAATGCCGATTTTATTGAATAGATTTACCCTTTTAGTATTTCACGATATTTTTTCTGTAATTTTGGTAAGTATATCTTGAGACGCCAGCGTCATTTTTATATTTGCGTGGATTAGACGACAATTTATCCATCGCAGTCTGTATTTACTCTATGAACTATGTTTTGCGTATTTCTTGTGTTTCGCATGGCACCAATGTTCTCCTTCCACATTCTGTCGCGTGGATCTTCAGATTCTTGTTTCTGATGTTCTTCCATTGGCATATTTTTTTTTCTCTTTTTGCGTTAGATTCTTCCACATCCCCACAATTTTATTTTGAATCCTTTAAGCTACACATTCTCTCATAGCATCTCTTTTTGCATTAGAGTCTTCCTCTGCTTGATTTTGTCTTCTTTGCACTCTCCCTCTGTGTGTGTGTGTGTGTGTGTGTGTGTGTGTGTGTTTCTCTCGTAGGTCTGCTATCCTCCTCTTACCCTCTTCTTTTTTTATATTAGATCGCTTCTGAGGCTCGCGTCTCCTGGTTTATGCTCTTATTGCTTCACAGCATTTCTTGCGATACCTGTGAATATCTTTGTCTAATATCCTCCCTCTGTGCCAATATCTGATCCTGAGATGAGCGAAATCGCCGCCTTTGTTCTTACTCTCCTCTTATTTTCATCAAGGGAATTTTTCACTTTTATGATTCTCACAGGACAAAATGTTCTTAAATGCACTAAACAATGTAAAACACATGGAAATATTTAAATTTAACTCTACATTTACAGATCAAGTTTCTGTTGAATCTTGGATACCAATACAAAACTAAAATGTATCTAAATAATATGAGAACATGTAATTACAAACTACAGTATTAATACTAAATTTTTTTCTTATATATTCAATTACAAATTTTGAGGACAAAAGTGTGTTGAATATAGGTTGCTATAATTCATATATTCACATATAATAAATAGTGACTAATGCATATTCTGCTGGAAAACCGCTTATATATTTGTTAGAAAGTAATTGTTAAGTGAAAATAAATGAAATGGTATCTATGGGTCATTGATTTCTCCTTGTATGATATATATCGCTTTTTGATCAATATCTTTTCATGTTAAATATTTCATAGGTTTAATATGACAGTGAAATGGCAATATCCCTCGGAGGAAAAAGATTAGCAGCAGAATGACAAAAACGGGTACAACGATAAGGTCGATTTCAAGAGCAGTTTGAAGTAAGACGATCACTTAATAGACAAATGTATGTAGGAGCCTGGCATTAAAGGCGCGAACAAATAGAACTGAAATCTAATTAACGTAAGAGTAACGGAACTGATTAATTAAACTGTCCATTTTGCCTGGAAACAAATTTTATCTAAATTGCAGGTAAATATTTTATCTGCTTTGATTCATAAAACGACTAAGGGAAGTAATCATAAATTTACTAACTTACATTGATTTACCTCCCTTCCCTCTACAGATGGGACAGGAAATTTATAAATAAATACACATAGATAATTATTTTATAGCTTGATGATTGTTTATTATTATTATTATTATTATTATTATTATTGAATGCCTGATAAATCCCATCCAGCAGAAAAGTCCCTGTGTCTCAAAGTAAGCTAGTTAATTAGTTTTTAGAAATATATATATATATATATATATATATATATATTTTGAACAATAAAAATTAAAAAATTAAAATCCTCAGACACACTGGGTTGTAGATTAATATTCTTTCGTTTTTTTATTATTATTATTCCATTTAGATTCCTCGACTAGTTTCGGCCGAAATGGCCATCATCGGGAGGAGAAATATTTCTGCTTGCTGCTAGCACTAAACTACAGAAATGAATGTCTTGATGGAGAAAATGAACTTTTGTCTGTAGTTTTCATTTGTTTTTTTATTTTGTTATCTTTTTAACATGAATCTTTTAACATTCCTTGTGTTGGTCAAACAGTCTCTTTTAAGTTGTTATTTGAGATAAGAGCTGGATTCTGCTATGAATTCTCTGGTCAGTTTGACAGTTTTATTGGACTTGGTGAGGGGATGTGTCTCTGTTTAGTGTTTGTGTGTGTGTGTTATTTGGTTCTTAGGGAGTGAGTGAGTATGATATGTGTAAGCGTGTGTATTGCTGTGGGTGTGTGTTATAATTTGGCTCATTAGGGAGTGAGTGCGTATGATGTGTGTAAGTGTGTCTATTCGTGTGGGTGAGTGTATAAGTGTGAGGCCTCCACACCTCCGTAAGCCTGTCTGTCTTGTGTGGGTGAGAAACGTGGGTAGTTTTTTTTATTTTTGATTTATATCTATATATTGTTAAATTTGTGATTTAGCCCGGCTGGATATTTTGTTTTTAGACGTTGTATCCACTTATTTTCATGCGACTCTAAAATCTTTCTAATGTTATCTGCTCTGAACTTTTCTATTCTCTCAATTATAGTGAATTTGACATGGGTTTTGAAATCCTGTTTTTCCAGGCGGAAATGTTGTTCTATAGGTAACAATTTTTCATGGGGAGTCGACTTAATTCGTTTACGATAATTGTTAATTCTGTCAGATTTTCCTACATATTGTTTCTGGCATAGTGTGCATTCTAGGAGGTAAATTATGTTATGACTTCTACAGTTAGAATCGTGGTAGATTTTGAAAGTAGATTTAGTGACTGAGCTAGTGAATTATATATATATATATATATATATATATATATATATATATATATATATATATATATATATATATTATTATTATTATTATTATTATTATTATTATTGGTTCAGGTAACACAAGTTTTCCATATTTAGCATACTTTAAAACTATTAATTAACGTTCTCTCACACATATTTTTCAATAAAATATTTATCTATGCATTTATTCGACTTGCATCTTAATGTATTATTTTAATTATATTCGTGGCGTTACCGGATTTATATTAATTATTTCTATCCCTAAGTTACGGACGGTGAAGAGAAGTCCAATGGACAAATTTATTAAACCAAAACATTAATTTTGAAACAGATGACGGCGATGTAAATGAAACTGAAGTATTGCGAAGAAAAATCGTAGAAGCTTTATTCGAAAATATGACCTTCTCATAAATTCAATTCAGTTTTGTAGCCACAGATGATGGGGGGAACACGAAACCCACTGTGCAAAATTTGTGGAGAAATGTTGGCTAGTGTGTCAATGAAGCCTTCAAATCTAATGATACATTTAAATACTAAACATGAATTCAAAGCCAAATGAGTCCTTTGAAAAAAGCGTATTGATTTAAAAGGCCGTCAGAAACAGACCTTTGAAGTGGCGCACATAAATACTTACACCTTGCAGGCTTCTTATAACGTAGCACTTCGAGTTGCCAAGGCTAAAAAAAAGACATACACAATCTCTGAGACACTAGTGATAGACTGGTATTAAAGATGTTTGTATCGAAGTGCTGGGCGAGCCATAGCAAAGAAAGTGGCTCAGGTACCCCTTTTAAATGACACTATAGCTCGACGAATTCAAGATATGGCTCAAGATATGGAAGACCAGCTCATAGAAAAAATTAGATTAGCAAAGTATTTTACCTTACAGTTTGATGAACCTACAGACTTAGGTAATCAAGCAATTCTGACGGTGCATGAAGCTGATTTGAAAACGGATTTTTTTTTTCTCTGCTTCACTACCAACAAAAACAACTAGGTCTGAACTGTTCAAAACTCTGAGCGACTACATCGTTAACAAATGTGGATTGGATTTCAAGTTTTGTGTAGGCGTGTGTTCTGATAGCGATGCTGCAATGACAGGTCGGCATTCGGGATTGATTACCTGGATTAAGGCGCATGCTCAGAATGCAAATCGACGCACTGCTTGCTTCACCGAAAGTCTTGCAACCAAAAAAATGTCCACAGAACTAAACAGTGTACTCAGCAAAATTGTAAAAATTGTGAACTATGTAAAATTCATTGCATTATGCGATAATATGGGGGCTGAGCACAAACAGATCTTATTGCACGTCGATGTTCATTGGTTATCAAGGGTTAAAATCCTATCAAGAGTTTTTGAGCTACGGAACGAGCTTTTCGAGTTTCTTCAGAAAAAATAAAAACCTAAATTGGTCACAATTGTTCACAAATGTGGATTGGCTAGCCAAGCTGGCTTATTTGGCTGATATCTTTGCCATCTTTAACGATGTCAACACCTCTATCCAGAGAAGGTTGTCTTCGTGTTTTACAATGACAAACGAGATGGACGGGCAGAAACGAAAGCTAGAAGATTCGAGTATCATGAAATTCTTATGATATGTTTCTTGAATTAGTAACAATAATTAACGATACAGGCAAAGACCTTGATATAACATCTCTACGAAATGTCATCTGTGAACACTTAACGAATCTGGCAGACCTGTTTCAGTTTTACTTCCTAACAGAAGATCCAAGGAAAGGGAATAGATGAATCCGAAATCCTTTTACTCCAAGATGACTTAAGTGTCAAAATTGATGTTTGTGTTTTATGGCATATCAACCACTGTGGGTTATTTAATGCCAAATCCAGTTTATATGAATTTTAAATGCCTATTTTGTATGGAATAAAAAATGTATAGCTGGCAACATTGTTTAAAAAAAAAGGTATAGCTGGCAACATTATTCCTTTACGAAAAGACGTATAGCTGCCAACATTACTCTTTTACAAAAAAACGCATAGCTGGCAACATTACTCTTTTACAAAAAAACTTAGAGCTGGCAACATTATTGTTTCAAAAACTTAAAGCTGGCAACATTATTGTTTCAAAAACTTAGAGCTGGCAACATTATTTTTCTGAAAACATTATCTGAGACCTTGCTGTTGGATGCAGTTTATCGCCGTACCCAGGACACGGATGTAGTTTATCATCATACCCAGGACGCGGATGTAGTTTACTGTCATACCCAGGAGGCGAGTAAAACTTGGAAAACTAGGAGTTCACTATTTGCCCATAGCTGGGACCCTAACAGGTGCTACCACCCCGGGTCAAGGTGGACCTGGGAACACCAGCAATTAAGAGGTGGTTCCACATTCCTCAAAACCTCCAGATCAGAGGCCTTGCTGTTGGATGCAATTTTACGTCATACCCAGGACGCCTCATTGGGGGGGGGCTTACCCCTCTACAGAGGTTCAGTCGGCGTATTCTAAAGCCCCAGCCGACAGGGCCCCGCACATAGAAGAAGATGAAGTCTTTTTATGTGTTTTGCACGACCACTTCGGGTAGATAATTTCTACTTTTATTTATTTATTTATTTTTTTTTTTGTCATCTGGCTGTCATCTAATTTATCATTGATCGAACACAAGTTTTGTCTAATCGATTGAACATTGAACACTTGAACGCGTTCTTCGAATCTTCGAACGATTTTATTATGTTGACACAAAGAGTCTAATTGATTTTTATGCTTCCGATAAAAGTCTCTCTCTCCAAGGAGAGCCTTTCCACCAGTGAGACTTCTGGAAAGCTTCTCGTGGATGATCTGCTTTGTTTAGTTACGTTTGATAGTAATTTATATTGCCAACAGATTGTTATCATCTAAATATAAGTTGTAGCCTTTGTCTGTTTGTCTCCTCCAATATCTATATATGTATTCTGAAAGTACACCACCCGGGGTACTTCGATAAGTATATTTCATTTTGATCAAAGGGCATCCCGGTGGCCGGGGGGGGGGAGGGCAGCACAGCCCATCCCCCACTGAATTTAAAATTAAACAAAGGGAATTACTTCTAGAGAATTTAATAAGTATATTTCATTTTGATAAAAAGGAGTCCGCGAGGTGGGGGGCACAATTCCACCACTGAATATTTTTTCCCTTTGATTTAAATTAAATTTTAATTTGAACAAGGGAAAGACTTCTATCCAAAATATAGAAGGAGACAACCAGAAGATGGAGGTCACATCGTCGAGCTCATTGATTAATACTGAAATGCATTATTTTTCTCAACAATTTATAACAATGATTTAAAATTAATCATTCACACTCTTACGAAAAATGTTTGACACGCAGCAAGGCACGGGTAATTCGACCAATATCAAATGATTTAATACTGTAAATACGTGTGTTAAAATACACCGAAAAGTTCTTTGTTTTTTAATCATTTCATCTCAAGAAAGGCAGTAAAGACGCACGTGGTTACTCAGTTTGAAATAATATGATAAAAAAGAAAATCATTGTTAAGTAAAGGGAACAGTAAAAGGACAGGATTTAAGAAATCACAAGATAACGATTGGCATCGCATTTAAATTTTAGAAGATCAAAGGTGGTTGGAGTCTGGAAAAGAATTATACAAGCGCCAAGTGCGAGAAAAGAAGCTGTTAACATAGAAATTACGGTTACATCTAGTCATTTCAACAGTAAAATGATGAGACTTAACTGTCTTTCTGGTATCGCCCTTAAATTCGTAAAGCCGAGGTACCAAAAAGGGATGCTCAGTAGAGGAAATATTTATAGAAAAATGTCAGAAAAGCTTCGTTACTGTGGTGGGAAAGTGACTGAAACCGAGATGCCAGGAAGGACCGAAAATATTTCGAATTATTCGGTTAGAATATTAGCTACTTCAATAGTCTCTATATGAATCTAGTAATGAATAGGACTCGTCACCTATAATGACAGGCTTGGAACGGTCTTGAATTAATTAGAATAACGGATACATTCCGAAAATTGAAGAATTGAAGGCATACTAACTGATCTTTTGCGATGTCTCTCTAAATATTAAACAAAAAATCAGTCTAAACAATTTCTTGGGGTTAAACTATTCCAAATGCTGATATTTAAAACTAAATCAGTGGTTTCCATGTTAATATTACACAACGATTGGAACACCCACCAAGAGGAGATAGTAAATATATTTTTATTTTGATCCCAGGTGATTCTGTTTTATAAACCAGCGGATTTGATTTTTGAAGTGGCATGCAATTGACCGGAGAGAAAAATAGAATGAGTATGTGAAAAAAAAAAAAAAGAAGTATTCGTAGTCAAGAGACAACAATCCAAATATTGATTAATTCCATTTAGATATGTTCTTTTTTATGTGTTCACCCCAGGAAAGATGGCAATACAACTCGAAAGCAGAGGTTCACAGGGAGTATAAGTGAAAGAGAATGAGAATACTGAGAATGGGGAGGTTTAAGAAAGGGACAAAAAAGAGTAGCGTTGAAGAATACAAAAGTTGAGTACTGATGTTAATTTTAAATTTTGGAAGATTGTAGTTATAAGAGAAGCAAGTAAGAGGAAGGAAGTTCTACAGGTTGGAAGTGCGGGAAAAACAATATTTATAGTAGAAGTGGCGGTTGCATCTAAGCTGATTCAACAGTAAACTAGTTACCAATCTAGTAAAACGCTTAAATTCATGTATTCAAAGCAGTAGGGAAAAAAACGTCATCAGAGTAGTTGCTATGAAAATATTTGTAGAAAAAATAGGGAAGACAGGTCATGTTGGTTGGAAAGTGACTGAAATCGAGATGCCTGTTCAAGATCGATTACATTATGGACACTTCTTTGAATTTTGTCAAGAATCACGAGATTAAGAGCACCTAAAACAGATATGGCGACAATATTCAATACGCGGATGAAATGATAGATTTATAAATGTACAAGACGTAATGGCACTAGAACTCAGGCAATTATTATGGAAGGAAAGTGAAAGACAATGAGAAAACTGAGAATGACGACGATTGAGGAAAGAACAAAAAAGGAACCGGCTTCAAAAAGACGACTGACATTGAATTTAAAATTTTTGAAGATTGTAGTTATCAGGGAAACAAGAAATTGGAAAGAAGTTCTACTGTTATGAAGTGCAAAAAAAAAACTGTTAGAGAAGAAGTGTCAGTTGCATTGAGTTAGTTCAACAGGAAACAGGTGGGACCTAGTTGCCAATCTAGTAGCATGCTTAAATTCATGTAGTCGGAGGAAAAAGGAGAAAAAAAGCTCATCACAGTAGCTGCAATGAAAATATTTGTAGAAAAAAACAGAGGAAAGTCACATCACAACGTTGAGAAAGTGACTGAAGTCGATATGCCTGGTCTCAAGACCGATTATATTACTGACACTTCTTTGAATTTTGTCAAGAATCTCGAGATTTAAAGCACGAACCCCAGCTCGAATATGGCAGCAGTATTCAATACACAGACAGATAGTACATTTATAAATGGACAAGACGGATTTTGACGAGAAAATTTTCTAGCGCGACACAGTGGACCAACTTTCCTTCCAGTAGACGAAAAAATTCATACGATGTGAAAGTGAAAGAGAAAGAAAATACTGAGAATGGGGAGGATTGAGGAAAGGATAAAAAAGGAGCGAGGTTCAAAAAGACAGAAGATAGTGATTGGCGTTGCACTTTAATTTTGGAAGATTATTGTTTAAGGAAAGTATATAAGATGAAAGGACCTCCACAGGTGGAAAATGAGAGAAAGTAAACGGTTATAGTAGAATTGGCAGTTTTGTCTAGTAAGTTTAATAGCAAAACGGTGCGACCTAGGTGCCAATCGAGTATAACCCTTAAATTGATGTAGTCGGGGCACCAGGGAGTAAAGCTCACCAGAACAGTTGTCATGAAAATATATGTAGAAAAGATAGAGGAAAGCCACGTCACGACGTTGAGGAACTGGATGAAGTCGAGATGCTTGGTCATAAGATCGATGACATTACTTCTTTGGATTTTGTCAAGAACCTCGAGATGATTAACAGGAGAACCAGACTAGATATGGCAGCAGTATTCAATACACGGAAGAATAGTAGATTTATAAATGCAAAAATCGGATTTTGACGAGAAAATTTTCTGGCGCGACACAGTGAACAAATTCTCCTTGCAGTAGACGAAAAAATTAATACGATTTAATCGTTCCAAAGTTTCAGTGGAGAACGTGATGCCAAGAAAAGCTTCTCTGTGGTTATTAAATGAAAAGCTTCGTCTGTATTAGCAGTCGCATCTGGAGCCAGGCAAAGCTGTTCTCGCCCACTTTCTCCGGGGACAGACTTTCCGATGTTGCCTGCTCGTGTTGCCAGCCATGCCTCGAGATGTTAAAATGAGCAGTGAAACTGTAGGGGAAAGAGTTAATTTATTGATTTATCTGCATTCGTCACAAGTGGGAAAAATTAAATCTGCATGACACTTTACTCCAATTGGCTCATTCGCTTGCTTAAAATCAACATTGATTCTGATTCCGCAGAACTGGGTTTGGTGTGAAAAAGTATTTGTTGTTAACATACTTTTTTCATTTGGTTTTTCCAGTTACGACTCCTTTTTAAAGCTGATCGTTTTGTGTTCATTTTGTTTAGTTCTTTTTTCGTAACTGATTTAATGTTTAGTATAGAGCTTAGAAAAAATTCGCAGTGTGAGATAGGCACGAAGTAAGGCATGTAGCAACATCAGCATGGCAAAGGGCACTCCTTTAAAGGAAAGGAAGGGCAAAAATATTTTAAGTCAAGTGATAGCGATTGCTGTATGAGTTGTACGATTTTTCAATCGAGCACAGGCAACGCCGGGCCATGCTGCTAGTATTCCTATAAAATACAACTTTTATTGTAACCTAATCATCTAAAATAATGGATCATATGCAATATAGTTTCCATGTTTCTGAATCTAAAAACGATATAAATTACATACTTGAACATAATACGACCCTGTAGTATAGCCATCTTTATGTATTTTTAAAGGGGTCAGGGAAGATGTATCGTTAAAATCACAATGTTGTATCCATATAAATTATCGTAATATTTTCCATTTAAAAATTACAAGTAAAAGTGTACACGATTTATATAGTGATATTATTACGCCGGTGTTATTTACTCATCTGTTTGGTATTGCTTTATTTATTTATTTTTTCGTATAATTTGAAGTTTTCGAACTGGAAACCTTGTCAACAAACGTAGAAATATGAAACAACAACCTCAGAGCATGGGAATTATCAGCCCATTTTTCAACCGAAAAAAAGTACATAATTCATACAATAGTTAAGCTTTTGTTGTAACATTAATGTTACCAAAACATGAAAGAACTTGTGTTTCCCTTTATTAATTTGTTTAATCAATTTCACTGAATTTCTCGTCTTTAACACAAAAGACGTTAAATAAATCTGATACTCCAAAACAAATATGGCCGATATATCAAATATCTTTTGTAAATTATTGTTATCAACAACTGCCTACACTTGTGGTTTATTATATATTGTGCTAAGTATATGTGTAATTTTGTTGTTTCAAATGGGTTTCATCAATCTGAGTAAACATTTATGAAAATGTATATTTGTGTATGATACGACCACAATTTATGCCTTTTTTTAACTTTAAACATTCACTGCTATCGATAGGTTTTATTATTTATAAAGTCGAAGTTTGGCGGCTAAAGACGTCGCAAAAGTATTTCGCTGTTATTAGCGAGGATACCGCGGACTGTGTTGACGTATCATGTAGATTTTCTGTCACTCGGTCGCTAGCCAAAACAGCTAAACTACAGTCATTTCAAAATGCATCGAGCAATAAGACAACCGTGTTCACAAATCTCGACAAGAGACATGATGACATTCAAAATAGTTAATGAAGAAGATACCAACTGAGTACAAACAGGGAAATCAAAGTCATTACCGGACAATAAACGTTAAAGTTTTAGTTATCACTAGCAGTAGAGCCCGGTGATGCAGATGGGATGTAACAGTAAGAGATAGATCAAGTATCGACCACCATAAAGATTAAAAAATAAAAGTGACAAAGATTATTTTTTAAGGTTGACAGACACGCATGTCTTAATTAGTTTTTTGTTTTTTTTTTGTTTTTTTACGAATTGGTCAAACCCAAACTCAAACAAAAACATTGTTTTCAATCGTTATGAGTCTACCGATTGAATAGAATTTTATTATAAACAATTGTCTTGTAAATAGAATTTTCAAAGCATTCTGAATGTAAAAATAAAGAAAAAAGTGTGCAAGACAATAAGAAACACTACCTGCCAAAAAAGAGTGAAGTTTTGTTGAAATCGGTTGAAAAATGTAGAAAATCCGATCCCATATATAAACGAACACACACACACACACAAACATCCTGGGTTTTTAAGTATAACTCGATATGAGTTGTCCCCCTTTCATTCTGGCGATGTTTTCAAATTGATTTCGAGCAAAAACAATTATGTTTTTCCCATTTTTGGCGCTGTCAGAACCACCGCAAGGTAATTTTACGTAGTCCTGTGAAGTTTTGTTGAAATCGGTTGGAAAATGTAGGAAATCCGATCCAATATATAAACTTACAGATAAACACACACAACCTGGGTTTTATAATAAGTATGATGAACACTGCCTGGGTCAGTTCAATGTGACGTAACGACCAGCAAGCTTGTCTCGCTAGATCAATTACCAGAGAATGGTGAGATCGATCATTACTGAAGGCTTCATACATCCGGTTTTGTGTTGCATATAAGCTACGCCAAGAAAATCCCTTTGGGGCACCTCGACATCGTGTAATGTTTTACAAGTTTGTCTCAGTAGAATAATTACGACTATGTAGTGAGTTTCATACTCACTGGGTTGCCCCACTATTTCGGCCCTGTGCCACATCTAAGCTATGCGGGCGCAGGCCTATTCATCACCGTCAACTCAACGCCGTCGATTCAACACCTGCCAACTCTTTACATTATTCGGACTGTTATCCTCATCTTCATTGCTATATTCAAAACGTTTCGGACGTTGTACGCCCCGACCTTCTTCAGATGATTAAAATTTCGAATCGAATCCTTTATTTTGTCCACCAGGGTAGACTGTTCTAGTTCCACGTGCCATGCCACTTCCGGATGTTTCAGTAATTTACCTTTCACCCAACTTTCCAAGTTTTTTTTTTTTTTTTTTTTCACATCTTCTGTAGCTCGGTATTGAACTCACAACCCTTTAGGTGTAGTCACTGGATCTAACCAACGCTTTTATCCACTGGGCCAAAATCTATTTCTGGTAATTTTCTTCTTTTACGAACACCTGTTACTGATAATTTATTAATTTATAAATGTATTGTTGGTATTTTCTATACAATGAAAATACATTTTTATATTTTCCGTTATGTTACCCCAGTTTGTGTGTTCACTATTTGCCCATAGCTGGGACCCTAACAGGTGCTACCACTCCGAATCAGTGGACCTGGAAACAACGGCAATTAAAAGGTCGTTCCACATTCTTCAAAACTTCTCGATCAGAGGTCCTGCTGTCAGATATAGTTTATTGTCATACCCAGGACAGCTAATGTGTCTTTTGCTCCATGGAATCTAGGAAAACATTGAACTAACCTAGTGGATATGCCTCCGCTCTCTTTAAATACGAATGCAATATTAATCAATGGTTCTTGCCTGTTATTATATTGTTGTTCTAGTAAGACTTAGAAAAAAAAAACACGTATAGACACTGCCCTGTTCATTGTTTGGCTGTAATGCTTCCCATCTTGTATTCCAGTACATACGTCCCATTCATTTCGGACGCTCTATCGAACTCAAATATTACACGTCGTCTTACCATGAGAAAAAGAGTCGGTGTTCATACTGACACATCAGGTGCCAGAATAAAGCTGATATAATTTTCAGCATATTCAAGATGTCAGTCTATAGTGAAGTCAGTTAACATTACCTTTACATACAGTTACTCGTGACTTTTGGCACGGCAGTGTAGATTAAGCATGTCGCAATTTTGCTTCTTTTACTATTCCCAAAACTAAAATATTAAACAAAAAATCAGTCATATTCTCAAATAGCCTCGTCAGAAATAGACTATCCTATTGGCGTTATATAAACGCCTTCAGAAATATCTAAAATATCTGTCAGTTGTATTTTTCAAATTGATTATTAAAGGTTGCTTTGAGTGAATAAACCCGATAGCGAGGTCCATCTTTCGTCCAACCTCTTAGGCGGGCGCCACATGAATTAAAACAACCACATCACAACTGAAATGGATACCATTTATAACTAGAAGAGAAAATAGAGATACAATCAAGATGTTGACGTTCCACATTATTTCAAACAAAACGTTAGGAAGGAAATGCCAAGCAGTCCTGGAAAGAGCAATAACAGTTCGCGGATTTGAGAAACTCATTTTCCTGAAAAATTCTTTGTAGAGAAAGCTTATATAACTATTGACCAAAAAAGGTGCTTGCTGCTTGGTCAATGAATGTTGAATGTTTTCTTATAAGGAAACGGCTAATATTGCTATTGTTTATCGTACAGCAACTGGTTGTAAATCACTCTAATGGATCATTACTACTGGGTAGTGAGTTCGATTCTCATTGGGTGTCTCCTGCTTGTACTATACTAAAAATACGAAGCAACGGCCACTAATTTAGCACCTAAATAATCACACAAAGGGACAAACTTGCATAAGGTTTCTGCTAAGTTTTCAGTGCCATTTTTAACAACCTGTTATATTTTTGTATACAGTACTCAGCTTTTCCTTTATTAAAAGAAACTGATACGTAATACAACCAAATGTTAGGTTCTAATCATGTTCAAACTTAAGGTTAATTTCACCAATATATATATATATATATATATATATATATATATATATATATATATATATAGGAAGATTTAATAGAAATCTATTAATTTCATTTTAAACAATCAGTCTGTTATGAAAGATATAACCCAATAACGCACCAACAGTGTTGTCTCCTGGGCAAGACAACCTGAAGGAGCCCAACCCCCTACAGGCTGATTTGAATTCAGATTTTTTTCCTTCTCCTAGACTAATCACTAATCAAGCTATAAGATATAGTCTGTCCTGCTAATTATTCATATCTCGTTGGAGGGAAGTAGTGATGAAGTCATACATTTCCCAAAGTTATTTTTGCATATAAGTGAAAGTAACGAACTCGACTGGAATTTGAACCCGGCACTCCGATTCCTAAATCGATTCCTAAATCCGAGCTGCTATATCTTAGTGCCGGTAATTCATTTATTATCTTTTAATCTATTGCCGGTGTTTTCTTTGTACTATAAAATTGTATTTTTTAAATCAATGAATGCTGAATGTTTCTTTATAACGCCTAATAAAGGCTGTTGAAATAACTTGGACCGAATTTAAATGTGAATTAAATTTAAGCGTCTAATGATTTTTTTTCTTTTTCTTTCAGATTTAACAACTTAAGAAGTCTTTGGTAATTTCAACCATGGAAAGATTAACAATCAAAATACGTGTTAAAGTTATCGAAGCCCATTACGAACATGGTCGTTCAAACAGAAATGCAATGAAAAGTTCCCAGGTCGGATCATCTCTCAAAAGAGCAAAGTCCATTGTCCACCACGATCGTGCGAATTGATGCCTTTAGATTTGTTCCTTTTGGGTTAGGTCTTTGCCAACAAGCCAACAATAATTCAACAGCTGAAGGATGAGATAATAAGGCATATTGGTGAGATCGAGGAGCAACTATGAAGCGGCGTCATCAATAATTTTGACCATCGAGTGGAGATGTGCCACCGAAGTCTTGGTCGATATTATTCTTCACGCGTAATTGCCACGACTTAAATAATATGATCCAATAAAAAAATAAATAAATTTTCACCAATAACACTGATTCATTTACTGCTGACTTTGATCCGTATTAATGAAACACCCTTGTATATAATCTGTCTTAATGAAACACCCTTTATTACCATTGCCACTGTTTATCGTAGTGCAACGGTTTGTAGACCATTCTAACAGATTATTGCTGCCGGGTAGTGGGTTCGATTCTCAGTTGTGTCTCCTGCTTGTAACTTTGTACTAAAAAGAATCATGTTTAACCACCTGTTTTTATGTAACTCTATCATCAAATTATATTAACCAGAACAAAGTACTAAGAATGAGGTATAAACATAGAAAAGCGAGGTTTATGTGATAATTAATATCCATTGATATATTTGTCAGTGAATGTTAGACAACTTCCTCACATAGCAAGCGAAGACTTGAAGCAAAAGAAACGTTCTACAGCAGGATGCTGAGTATACCATGGATGGATCACTTTAGCAAAGAGAGCCCTTTAAAGAAAATGGAATCAAAATGGCAGATTTATACTTAGAATCAGAAAGAGATCGTAGAAAAATTCTTGAACTCATAATGAAGAAAGCGGGCTTGGCGAATTTAATGTTAACGTGATTTTCTGAAGGCAAACATCGAATAACCTACTTAATTAACTTATCTAAACGAATGGCAGAACAGAGACTGAAATGCATAGTACGGAGACAAACATTGATTAGGGTTACAGAAGATAAGAAGGCGTTGAGAGCTATTATCGCACAGATCGTGTAAGGATAACGCACATACAAGTAGAAACCACTTTCGTATAAAATAATTTAAGAATAATTAGAAAGAATTTACATTTATCTATATTTACTGAGGATTCGAAGGTGGTTAGAAAGATTCTGTTTCGCCAATTTTCAAAGTTAGGAAGTTTTGCCTACCAAAAAAAATGCCATTCAATTAAACAACAGGAAAGATGGCTAGCCAGGACAAGACACAGCGGTTTGTCTTCAAACAATGGAAGCGAGAAAAAAGTTTTTAAAAAAAGCTGTTAAAAAAATAGCTTTTCACTGTTTTGAATGACGTACAGTTTATTTAAGCAGGATATCTCGTCATTATAACAATGGGTTGTCGGTTACATTGATGTTCATCATGAGCTCTCCGTTAAGCGAAGATATTATCAAGCCTGTTTATACAATAATTCGATACTTTTGAAAGATTATATTCAAAAGCAATAACCTATATTCAATTGATTTTCATATGAGACATTATTTTAATAGATTTTATTTATGTCGATATAATAGTCCATTAACTAAAGTTTTTTTTTATATTTTATTCTTTTTGTAAGTTTTTGCAATAAAAAAAAAACTGTATTGAACAAATATCTTCTCTCTAAACTTCAATATATAGACATGTCCCTTAAATATGAAGATACCCGAAGTGACAAAGACGTGGTCCAAGAGACGGGTGCTGGGAATTTCTTGGATTGAACATAGTCACAAGGAAGTATTTTTTTATGATTCTTTTCTACGGTTTATCAACTCTTTAGAGGTTATTTAAATCCAGAAAATATATTTTTATATTGTCACAATTTTTTTGTGGAGATAATATTTTGATAAAAATCTGACTAATTAACCTATAGCTGGAGAAGAAGAGTTGGATCCATACGTTTCCCAAGTGGAATTAGAATTCGGCTCTTCATTTAACAATTCCGACTCATTATTCATTACACCATCCGCACATCCAAGCTTATACCGCCTGGCATTCCCAAGCGGTCACCCATTTAGGTACTGATCAGCTCGGCGTTGTTTAACTTTGGTGATATTAGCAGAACTGGCGTTTTAACGTGATATAACTGTAAGCCTATTAGTTGCGAGGATGTCTTAATGAAAAAGGGATTGAAAAGGACACATTGCATGAAATCAGAAAGGTAGTTGAAAATTCTGTGTCACATAGTAAGGAAAGAGGCTGGGAGAATTTGACACTTGCATGACATTTTCCACTCACAACAAAGAGATGCAGAGGGAAACAACTTATTGAAGTTTAAAGCTGGAGAAGAAGACAGATAATAGTTTAACTAATGAGTTTATCGGAACCAGTAGAAGAGTGGAGACCAAGAAGGATAGATAAAAAGAACGGTATATACAAAAAAAATACAATATATATATATATGTCCCGGAAAGGGATATATTTGTTCGAAGTAGCTCAGTGGTTTAGGCTACTGTAACCGAGCAGTACAATCTACCAGGTAGCCGTAATAGACTGTTACTCGTCGTAGTCGTAGTCAATAGGTGTAGGCAATAGGCTTAGACCAATAGGATAGCCAATGGCGTAGTCCAATGGGCGTCGTCCTGTAACTCTGGATCAGTCTGTATTTATGGCTGACACCAGCCAATCATATTCATGTGAGGGGGAACTCCGGTGTAGGCAGATTCATTATATCATATTTATTATACGTGTGCAAATGTTTTCAGCGAATTGCGGGCAAATGTCTGTTTACCCATTATTTTAAAAACGTATACTGGTACAGCTTACGCAAACAATACGGTTACACACACACACACACACACACACACACATACACACACACACATATATATATATATATATATATATATATATATATATATATATATATATATATATACTACAGTTCAAATGTTTGAGGCCACCCCTGGTAATTTTTAAAATTGACCCAAAAAGTACATTAGTGGTAATTTAAATAAGATATCCATTGTTTAAAAAAAACTGAGACATGATTTTTAATTAAAAGTGCTATTATGGCAAAAAGAAAAAAAAAACTCATTTATGATTAAATTTTGCTCTTGTCAAAATATCCTCATTTAGCCTTGATTACTGCAACACAAATTTCTGGCATTCTTTGCAAAAGTTTCTCTAAGTATAAGTTTGATTATTGATATCGTTCTTCTTTCAATGTCTCTAGGAGGACATTTTCATTATTTTTTCACTCTTCTGTCAAGTTCATCCCATGTTTATACTGGAGGTGACTTCAAACTTTTGAACTGTAGTGTATAAATATATTTGAGTCGTCTGAAGATCGCGTAAGCGTGAAACTCGGGTTACGACTAAAGCCATCTTTTCATAGGATTTAATGTTGGTAAGAGTTTTTTATTTTTTGTATTTTTTTTTATTAATTTTTTTTTTTTTTTTTTTGGCTCGGTCTGGACAATCTTCACTGCGTAAGTAAGTCTTCTTTTAGGCCTTTATTTCCCTTTCTTTTTTTCAGTATTGCAAATAATTTAGGTTTTGGAAAGTTGTCCGTTGGTTCTATCAACATCTCTTGTTTTTCTTTAACATATATATATATATATATATATATATATATATATATATATATATATATATATATATGAAGAAAAATATAGGAAAAAACAAACAAAATCCTAATATGCAATTATGGTGTTTTTTCCGTATATTTTTCTTCATATTGTCGGATCTACATCCATATATTTGCTTATATATATATATATATATATATATATATATATATATATATATATATATATATATATGAACAGGTTGATGGAAAAGTAACTCTTCATTTTAAAATACTTATAATTTGTTTATTAACTATACATTTTACAAGAAATGGATATGAGAGGAAAGCGTTCCGAACGAAATAAGAAAGAGCACTCAGTGCAAAAATAAATTAACATACCATTAATATTTCTAAATAAATTCCCTGTGAACAGTGGCCGGTCACGACTAAAAGTTTCAGGTGTTTTCTCGCAATCATCAGGACAGTATAAATTATATTCTTCTTCTTCTTCTTCTTCTTCTTCTTCTTCTTCTATGTTCTCTGTCGCTTCAAGATCTTGGTGATCAGCGTTCTCCACAATTTCCTATCACCTGTCAAACTTTTTATCTTTTTGCTATTTTTCCTAAACCCTGTTCTGCCAACCAGTGACACAAGGTCGTTAGGTAAGTTATTCGTGTTTGTCTCCACCCCACCCCGTATCTTTATCATACCCTCTAAGTATTTAATTATATTTTCAATATTTATCTATTCGACAATTTATCTATGTAGCTATTTATTCCTCTACTTTTAAATATGTATGAGACTTACTGTATAGATAAATATTCGTATATCTTGTATTACTTTAAACCTTAATTTAGTGGATACCAATATTTAAGTAGACGCACCTTTAATTTATTAAACAGTATATGAATTTATTTTTTGTCTACCGGCCTGAATAATAAAATGATACAATCTGTTGGATTAATTAATAAATAGAAGTTTAGTTTCATTTTCAAGAGATGGTGAACCTATGCCTTGAAAATGAAACTAAACTTTCAATTTTAAGTTTAATTTAAGACTTGGGTTTTGGTTTCGAAACATAGCAATTTCTGTATCGCGATAAATACATATTTTTAAATAATAATTATAAAATTTATGCTCTACTAGAGCACTGTTTTTAAAAATGAATGATAAAGAAATCTGGCTTATAATTCTGACAGCTCTTTTTTAATTTATATATATATATATATATATATATATATATATATATATATATATATAGATAGATAATATTAGTGGTAAATATACATATATATGCAAAATCCACAGGTGCATATATACACATGTATATTTTAGAATAAAAAATTTCCGAGAGGATAAAATCCAGGTAGAACTCAAAAAAGGTAAGGAGCAATATATTGATATCCAATGGAATAAATTATGACCATGGAATATTAGTGTTTAAGCCTTTTTATTATATATATATATATATATATATATATATATATATATATATATATGTGTGTGTGTGTGTGTGTGTGTGTGTGTGTGTGTGTGTGTAAAATGTAATACGTAAATAGACGTATATATATAACAGCATACGTAAATAGATGCACACACACACACATATATATATATATATATATAAATATAAAAGTGAACATAGAAGTCAACACTTAGAGGCGACAGTCTGTTTCATGCTGTATGCAATCGTCAAGCCACGTGTGCTGTTATTTTTCTCGGCTATTTATATATATACGGGTTAGTGGTGCATTGTGGGTATTCTATTATGGCGGTTATTTCACCGGAAGTCGTTTGTTTATCTATTTGGGTCAAATTATATTGCTTGTTTTTATTTTTGCTTCTTATTTTATTTATTTATTTATTTATTAACGTAGTAAAAATTTGTTTATATCACTTATTTAACAGTTTTGTTTTGGTTTGGGGATTTAATTAAAACTATTTGTTCAGTTTTGGGGTTGATTGTTGTAGTTCATTCTAAGTATTATTTTGGCGGGAACAGTTTTTAATTGATTATCTTTATTTGGGATTGGTTTGTTTATTTATTTACTTGGATGAATTTAGGTTAATTTATTTTACTTGTATATTTTCTCTTTTCGGTTTTCGATTTTTAAGTAACATAGTATTTTTTTATGTTTTATTACTATTTTTTTTTTTTTTTTTGTTATTTTTGCTTATTAGTATATTTATTTGTTTTTATTTTATTTTTTCCGTTTTTAATTTTTTAGGTTACGTAGTAAAAATTTATTTTCATGTCTGCATTTTGAGATGAGTTCGGATCTTTTGTTTAATAATTTATTTTGGTCGGGAAAAGTAATGATAGCTATTTTTTCCTCCGAGCAAAGTTTGCAAGTTTTTGATTGGTTATTGTAGGCTGATGATTTTTTCCTTATCTTCCAAGATATTTTTGGTGTGATGTTCGTTTTGTTTTTAATTTCCCAGATATACTTAGAAAGCATTGTACTGTTTGCATATTTACTATTTGTGAAAGATGTTTTGTGTGTATAATTTCTTTGTTTCCAGGGTCCTTCAGTTACTCCTATGTATACTTTTTCTTCATTATCTGGTGATTTTATCGTGGCTTGGTATATTACGTTGTTTTGTAAACAATTTCCGTTTAAGGGACATTCGTTCTTTATTCTGCAGTTGCACGTGGGTTTAATTTGTTCGTGTGGTTTGTTGATAATTTTCCTATTGTGCTTTTTTATTATTTGTGCCATGCTCTCGGTGCAGCTGTAGCTGATTTTTACAGTGTTTTTGTTGAATATCTTGTGTAAGGTGCTTGATTCTGGGAAGTGTTTGTGTAAGAGTTTGAAGAATATTTTCCCTACGTTTGTTTTTACGTTCTTGCTGTACGGTGGGTTGAACCATATGATATTTCTTCTTCTGTTGGCCTTTTTTGTATTCTGTGGTGAGTATGTGAGTGTTTCTGGGAATCCGCTATCTTTTAGGGCTGTTTCATAGTCTTTCTTAGCTTTGTTAAATAGGGATTCATTGGAGGAATTGTCAGAGAGCCTGCGGTTAATCGATTTTGGTATCTGTTTGATTATAGAAGGTGGATGGTTGGAAGATGTGTGTATGTAGAGTGGTTTGTCATTAGGTTTTCTATATGGTTTATGTGTGCCTTCTCTTAGGTTGAAGGTGACATCTAGAAAATCTACTTCGTTTAGGTTAGTTTTTATATCTATGTCGAATCCGTTATTTTTAAAAATCTTTATTATTGCTTTTCTAGTTTTGTCTGTGTTTTGTTTGTTACAGTTTCTTAAGATTATGAGACCATCGTGCTTGTTTTTATTTTTGTTTCTTATTTTATTTATTTATTTATTAATAATTATTATAATATTTATTAAATAAATAAATAAATAAATAAAATAAGAAACAAAAATAAAAACAAGCAATATAATTTGACCCAAATAGATAAACAAACGACTTCCGGTGAAATAACCGCCATAATAGAATACCCACAATGCACCACTAACCCGTATATATATAAATAGCCGAGAAAAATAACAGCACACGTGGCTTGACGATTGCATACAGCATGAAACAGACTGTCGCCTCTAAGTGTTGACTTCTATGTTCACTTTTATATTTACACACGCTCTATCTCTGATATTGAGCACTTTATTCCATAAATATAGCACACCTTAAGACTATATTTCTTTATATTCAGCTCCTGGT
The DNA here is from genome assembly GCA_963932145.1 of Acanthosepion lycidas. Lineage (NCBI taxonomy): Eukaryota > Metazoa > Mollusca > Cephalopoda > Sepiida > Sepiidae > Acanthosepion > Acanthosepion lycidas. The sequence continues at coordinate 61,999,353 of OZ010587.1, read as the reverse complement.
AAACAGTAGAGCACTTTCGCTACATTTATAACCCAGTATGGACATGGAAAAATTTAACCTCGACTACTCCCTAAAAAACATACCCATCCCATCCCCCCCTATATATAAACTAAAATTAATTGAAAAAATAGAAAGTTTCCTAAAAAGAATGAGATGGAAAGTCCACTTTTTAAACCGGGACCTTTACAATAACAACACACTTAAGGAAAAATACGGCTTTAAAACAAAAAAATGCCCCCCACAACAAAAAGAATTAGACAATTTCGAGAAAGACTTAACTGACCTAGTTAGAAACATAAAATTCCACAAAAAACAAGATGCATTCCAAAAAAAACTAAAAGCAGATATAACTAAAATAAACAATTCAGCAAGTGTATTTATCGCTGCTGACAAAACGAGAAATTTATACAAACTAAGTCCTCCTACACACAATAAATTACTGAAGAACAACATAACCAAAACATACAAAAAGGCACCCCAAACAACAGAACACGATATCAATAAGGAAGCTAAAACAATCGCCCTAAAATTAGACCTGGATGACCGAATAAGTTGTATTAGCAAGGCAGGAGCCTTTATCACACTAAAAGACCATAAAGAAAATTTCAAAACCAATCCTGCATGTAGACTCATAAACCCAGCCAAAAGTGAACTAGGTAAAATAAGTAAAACAATACTAGAAAGAATTAATTCTGAACTTAGGAAGAAATTAGGAGTAAACCAGTGGAAAAATACGAAAACAACTATTGACTGGTTCCACAGCATAAATAACAAACAAAACTGCCAATTCTTACAATTAGACATAAAAGAATTTTACCCATCCATAACAGAACGTATGCTAGATAAGGCCATCAACTTAGCTCAGGAACAAGTAATAATACAACCAAGCGAAATCAACATCATTAAGCACTCCCGTAAATCACTATTATTCCACAATGAAGAAGCATGGATAAAGAGAGATGGGATATTTGACACTACAATGGGAAGCTTTGACGGTGCAGAAGCATGCGAAATCATAGGCATTTACTTACTAAATGAACTGAGCAAAATAATAGATAGAAATGACACAGGACTCTACAGGGACGATGGTCTCATAATCTTAAGAAACTGTAACAAACAAAACACAGACAAAACTAGAAAAGCAATAATAAAGATTTTTAAAAATAACGGATTCGACATAGATATAAAAACTAACCTAAACGAAGTAGATTTTCTAGATGTCACCTTCAACCTAAGAGAAGGCACACATAAACCATATAGAAAACCTAATGACAAACCACTCTACATACACACATCTTCCAACCATCCACCTTCTATAATCAAACAGATACCAAAATCGATTAACCGCAGGCTCTCTGACAATTCCTCCAATGAATCCCTATTTAACAAAGCTAAGAAAGACTATGAAACAGCCCTAAAAGATAGCGGATTCCCAGAAACACTCACATACTCACCACAGAATACAAAAAAGGCCAACAGAAGAAGAAATATCATATGGTTCAACCCACCGTACAGCAAGAACGTAAAAACAAACGTAGGGAAAATATTCTTCAAACTCTTACACAAACACTTCCCAGAATCAAGCACCTTAATCAAGATATTCAACAAAAACACTGTAAAAATCAGCTACAGCTGCACCGAGAGCATGGCACAAATAATAAAAAAGCACAATAGGAAAATTATCAACAAACCACACGAACAAATTAAACCCACGTGCAACTGCAGAATAAAGAACGAATGTCCCTTAAACGGAAATTGTTTACAAAACAACGTAATATACCAAGCCACGATAAAATCACCAGATAATGAAGAAAAAGTATACATAGGAGTAACTGAAGGACCCTGGAAACAAAGAAATTATACACACAAAACATCTTTCACAAATAGTAAATATGCAAACAGTACAATGCTTTCTAAGTATATCTGGGAAATTAAAAACAAAACGAACATCACACCAAAAATATCTTGGAAGATAAGGAAAAAATCATCAGCCTACAATAACCAATCAAAAACTTGCAAACTTTGCTCGGAGGAAAAAATAGCTATCATTACTTTTCCCGACCAAAATAAATTATTAAACAAAAGATCCGAACTCATCTCAAAATGCAGACATGAAAATAAATTTTTACTACGTAACCTAAAAAATTAAAAACGGAAAAAATAAAATAAAAACAAATAAATATACTAATAAGCAAAAATAACAAAAAAAAAAAAAAAAATAGTAATAAAACATAAAAAAATACTATGTTACTTAAAAATCGAAAACCGAAAAGAGAAAATATACAAGTAAAATAAATTAACCTAAATTCATCCAAGTAAATAAATAAACAAACCAATCCCAAATAAAGATAATCAATTAAAAACTGTTCCCGCCAAAATAATACTTAGAATGAACTACAACAATCAACCCCAAAACTGAACAAATAGTTTTAATTAAATCCCCAAACCAAAACAAAACTGTTAAATAAGTGATATAAACAAATTTTTACTACGTTAATAAATAAATAAATAAATAAAATAAGAAACAAAAATAAAAACAAGCAATATAATTTGACCCAAATAGATAAACAAACGACTTCCGGTGAAATAACCGCCATAATAGAATACCCACAATGCACCACTAACCCGTATATATATAAATAGCCGAGAAAAATAGCAGCACACGTGGCTTGACGATTGCATACAGCATGAAACAGACTGTCGCCTCTAAGTGTTGACTTCTATGTTCACTTTTATATTTACACACGCTCTATCTCTGATATTGAGCACTTTATTCCATAAATATAGCACACCTTAAGACTATATTTCTTTATATATATATATATATATATATATATATATATGTGCATCTATTTACGTATGCTGTGTTATATATATATATATATCTATATATATATATATATATGCGTCAATTTACGTATGCTCTTATATATACACATTTATGTTACTTAGTGTCTCTGTATATGGTTATGTCATTGTCTATGTCGATATCTATTAAGTTTGAGCCCTCGAGTCTGATGACTCTTCCAGTGGAATTTTCATACAACTTGCACTACACACAAAACTGCATTATCATAGCTCTGAGGTGTGGCAATTAAGAAACACAATCTTCCTTGTTCTTTATGGCCTTAAGCTCATCCAATCACATGTAAAACAAACAGACATAAGCACATAAGGACAATACCGACCACAAATAAAAAAACATAATAATAATAATAAACACATAAACCTAACAGATGAGAGCTAGAGCTTGATATATTTTAAAAGGGTTTGAATGACATTTAATTCACCCCGAAAAAAATGAAATCTTTTTTTTTTTTTTTTTTTTTTTTTGTGTGAACGGAAATTGCCAGAATCAAAATAGCGGAATTAAATAATGAAAAAAAATGTCATTAAGATACACTTTTTAGGTTTGGGATTTTTAGCAATGTTTAAGATGTATACGATAACGGTTTGGAAATACGTATGTTTCGTCTATGTTGACCGCCTTGCTGGAAATGATGGCGTCTTGAAACAAACAGGAGACACTTATCTGCATTTCAATTTCAATGTCAAACAGGTTAAAATATGCGCTTATATATATATATATATATATATATATATATATATATATATATATATATATATATATATATATGTGTGTGTGTGTGTGTGTGTGTGTGTATACAGAATTCCAAAATACACGGAATTACTAAAAAAACTACTTCGATATCAGTATCAAAGAAATATTAACATTACTTCTGCATCTTCAACACACCTGAACGTCTAGGAGGAGGATGCGATAAAATTAAGTTTGTTTCCCAAAGTGATTCAGTTGTCGCTACATGATATGCCAAACTCTCGTGGTACTAGCATCTGCATTATTAACTGTTTCCTTATAAGGAAGCATTCGGCTTACATTGACAGAAAAACTAACGGTACTCTCGGTTTGAAAATTATACAATCTTTCTATTAAGTCAAACTTTTCAGGAAAATAGGTTTCTCAAGTCCACTAACTGTTATTGCTCTTTCCAGCACTGATGTGGATTTTCTTTCTAGCCTTTTGTTTGTAGTGGTGTTGAAGTTCAAAATGTCCATTATATCATTATAATTATTTCATTTCTCTTCGAGGTACATATGCTATCCATTTTAGCTGTTGAAACTCAAGTGATGAGGTTACTCTTATTTGGTGCAGTTCTTTGTTTTTTAACAAGTAGCACCAGTCTACGAGGTTCGAAGTGCCATTGCCATCTCTAAGACCAATAGTCCTCATTCGTTCGGAGCAAATTTAACCAATGATCCGAGAAAGTGGTTGTATACTACTCCAAGTGTATATATTTCTGAACAGGTTTTGGTGCCATGCTTGACATCCATCTGAAAACCTCGATCTAGTGAGGCTATTTAATAACATGATATTTGTGGCTACGGTTTTCGTTTTCTATTCATTTGCGGTGTTGGATGAAACTACCTCTAATGCAGACTCTTCTAGGTTCAATTTCCTTGGCTCCACTACTAAATTTGTTTAGCTGATACATACATGAAGGCTATAAAAATTGCAAGCATCACTATCCGCGTATTCCGTTTCATCCCACAGAACTTCAGCACCGATCCCAGTGCCGATATCTTGATGCCTGACAAACATATGAAGGACTCAGCTCCCTCCCATATGATCAAGTTGACCAAAAATAATGCCTGGCCGAAAAATTCCACGATCATGACATCTTCATTTTAGTTCTCCTGGTTTGGTTTGGTTGATTCTGTTTTACAATATATCAACCTCAATGGGTTCTTAAATACCGACAAGATTTTTATTGGTGGTAATATTTTGGGTTTGTTTTGTTTTACCGCATATCAACCTCAATGGGTTATTAAATGCCGACAAGATTTTTATTTCTGGTAATATTTTTGGTTTGGTTTGGTTTGTTTTTTTTTTACCGCATGTCAAAGTCAATGGGTTATTAAATGCCGACAAGATTTTTATTGCTGGTAATATTTTGGGTTTGTTTTGTTTTACCGCATATCAACCTCAATGGGTTATTAAATGCCGACAAGATTTTTATCGCTGGTAATATTTTTGGTTTGTTTTGTTTTACCGCATATCAACCTCAATGGGTTATTAAATGCCAAAAAGATTTTTATTGCTGGTAATATTTTTGGTTTGGCTTGTTTTACCGCATATCAATCTCAATGGGTTATTAAATGCCAAAAAGATTTTTATTGCTGGTAATATTTTTGGTTTGGCTTGTTTTACCGCATATCAATCTCAATGGGTTATTAAATGCCAAAAAGATTTTTATTGCTGGTAATATTTTGGGTTTGTTTTGTTTTACCGCATATCAACCTCAATGGGTTATTAAATGCCAAAAAGATTTTTATTGCTGGTAATATTTTGGGTTTGTTTTGTTTTACCGCATATCAACCTCAATGGGTTATTAAATGCCAAAAAGATTTTTATTGCTGGTAATATTTTTGGTAATTTTTGTTTTACCGCATATCAACCTCAATGGGTTATTAAATGCCAAAAAGATTTTTATTGCTGGTAATATTTTTGGTTTGGCTTGTTTTACCGCATATCAATCTCAATGGGTTATTAAATGCCAAAAAGATTTTTATTGCTGGTAATATTTTTGGTTTGGCTTGTTTTACCGCATATCAATCTCAATGGGTTATTAAATGCCAAAAAGATTTTTATTGCTGGTAATATTTTGGGTTTGTTTTGTTTTACCGCATATCAACCTCAATGGGTTATTAAATGCCGACAAGATTTTTATTGCTGGTAATATTTTGGGTTTGTTTTGTTTTACCGCATATCAACCTCAATGGGTTATTAAATGCCAAAAAGATTTTTATTGCTGGTAATATTTTTGGTAATTTTTGTTTTACCGCATATCAACCTCAATGGGTTATTAAATGCCAAAAAGATTTTATATTGCTGGTAATATTTTTGGTTTGGTTTGGTTTGTTTTGTTTTTCCGCATATCAACCTCAATGGCTTATTAAATGCTTTGATTTTTATTGCTGGTGATATTCTTTCCAAAATGTATTGCTGGCAATAATTTTTTTAACAAAAAAAATATTGCTGGTATTAAAACCTATTTTTATACTTTCATAGTGTTTTGAAAACTTTTTTTTTTGCGGGGGTTAACTATTTGCCCATAGCTGGGACCCTACCAGGTGATACTAACCCGGGTCAAGGTGGACATGGGAACACCAGCAATTAAGAGGCGGTTAAACGCTCTTCAAAAACTCCTGATCAGAGTCCTTGCTGTCGGATGGAGTTTATCGTTTTACCCAGGACGCAGTTCTCCTGGTTTGAATACCATAGACTTCTACGTCTGGAGTGCTATCGAGTGTGAAAAATAAGTATAAGTTCATATTGACAATGATATCAACATTGCTTATTTAATATCAGTTTTACTGCGAAAACATTGACTTGCGTATATATTTGCGTAATATAAAGAGTCACATTGGATAACTTTAGATGTTGCTGATCTGAAATTGCTCTTTTTCTGCTTCTTGCCTCTTCTATTCGCACCTTCCATAGAATTAAGGAATAATGTCTCAATATCAGCTGGCATTAAAATTAGGATTCAAATTATGAAATAATTTTACAAACATTAAACTTAAGTTCCTTCAAAGCAGTCACAGTTCATGTCCGTAGAATCACAATAAAACTTGAAACTTTTTTTCTCATTACTCTAGATTAAAAAGTAACTGCATATTTAAAAGAGCTGTGAAATCAATTACCAAAGAGCCAAGGGTGGTCAAAGGTCTTCATGATATGTTTAGGGCAACAGAGCGTAATTGAAATTGCCTATCTACTTACTAAGCGTGCTCTGTTTCATAAATCAACCAATAAATAAGTGTCTCTCAGCTGATGGAACTTTCCTCTCTCAATCATGATGGCTCGATGAAACATTGTAAAAACAGCAACAGACAAAGAAGTGGAAACAAATATCCCGAAGAACTAACGGAACAACAATCACAGGACGACAAAATATATATTTAACGTCGCACAAACGATTCTACTAAAAACAAAATGTCTTAGTTTAAAAGAAAATAGTGTATTATTTAGTACCAGATAAGCCTTCAGTGATCTGAGCCACGAAAATGACGAATAAGGCTAAAATTGCAAGAAAATCTTAAATTTGAGTCTAGTTTCAAATCTCTCTTTCTACTTATCAGCACTTCAAGAATAAAAAAAATAAAAAAAAGACGGAAAAGTTAACAGTATGTTCTACTAAACTAAAATGAAGAAATTGCTAATTGTAGTGAATCTATCTTGCAAAAGAATAGTATACAATATTAATATATTTGATGCATCTTGGTTACACTTCTTTTACTAATCCCTCCTAGATGGACATTCATTCAAAGTAAGCCATGATGGCATGTAGCTAGAACCGAAATTCAAATTCTTCTTTCTAATTCCATTACTTTATTAATATTGAATCCTTGTCTTCTGTATCTTTTTTATGATGCTTAATCTTATATATAAAGTACAGTGTATGTGCGCTTGTGCGTGTCTCTTTCCAAGATACTCCTCCGCTACCCACTGGTCCGATTTCAGCGATTCATAGCTTATTCAAAAGCTCTAAAAACGTTATGTTCAGGGAACGATTTTCGCTGAGCTCAGATTCAAGGTTGCCAGATTATGCAAGGTTAAAAATATGTATTAATATATTAACTAGCCATTGTCGTTGCTTTCATGATTCAAGGGGAGTAACTATTATTTTTCTTTTGTATGCAAAATTGCAACTATCCTACAATTTTAAGCTAGCTTAAAAGTCGCCCTATTGAAAAGCATTTAAGCTAACTCCTGTGGAGGACTCTTGGTTTGGCCATTATCACAATAACTAGGAAGGAGTAGATGCTATAGGCAACGATAAACTACAGAAGAACTCAAAATTGATCTCTGAATTTAAGTATTGAATTAATGTTTAAGCTTAGCTTTTAAAAGTTCAACGATAATTTTTCTGCTGCCATTTAATTTAAAGATGATTTGATGAACATAGATCATTATTTTCCGTACAAACAATTATTTTTATTTTATGGGAACAAAACAGGAGACAATTATAGAGAGATAGTGTAAAGATAAGAAAATAGAAATTAGAATCAGTTATACATTCAACATTTGAATAATACTTAGAGAAACATAATAGCTAATTAAGTAAAACCTATATTATGGAATTTATATGAATAAATGCGAATTCTGGTGTTAAAAAGCATCATCTCTACTTTATAGTAGGTATTTATTTGACAACCCACCACTGTGTCAGGTTGTAGCACAAGATCGGTTAAATGTGTAGAACCCGAGCGCGTACACTCGAGCTAAGGGCAAAAAATCCCCGAGGCCCTGCAACCGTTGGTTACGAAGGCCTCAATGCGAGAACAGATCCCTCTCTCTGGTGCAATGAGAGGGTGCAGCCTCCGGTAATTGCTCCCCAGTGCTGGCCACCTCATAGTGTGATTTTCCTCAGTTGCAGCATCTGTCCCCTGATGAAGCCGGAACTGAGTCGCACTTTGCCCGAAGACAAAGAGGGATGATAAATAAACGTGTTAACTCAATAAAAATTTATACACGATATTTACCCGTCCTCCCCACGAGAACGAGATTTGACACAACGTATTTTTTTAAAGTGGGTACCCGAGCGCGTACACCCGGGCAATGGACAAAAATTGCCCTCAGCCACCGCAACTGTCGGTTGCGCTGGTCTCGGTGCGAGCACCGATCACTCTCTCTTGTGCCTTGTGAGGAAACGGCCTCGGACAACTATTCCCAAGGGCTGGGTACTTAAGTATAAATTTCTCAGTCGCCTCTCTGTCTTTTGACAGAGAAGCCCTGGGCGCACTCTGCCCAAAGACAGAGACGCAACTGACAGATGATAATCCATGCGTTAGAAACTCGTCTAAGGAGGAATTTTTACTCGGTATTAACTCCTCCCCCCACCCCACTTGGACGAGATTTTACACAAGGTCTTTTTAGGTGGGGACCCGAGCGCGTACGCCTGAGACAAGGACAAAAATTTCCCTCAGCCCTCGCAACCGTCGGTTGTGTTGGCTTCGGTACGAGCACCGATACCTCTCTCTGGTGCAATTGGACGGTGCGACCTCGGGCAGCTATTCTCCAGGGCTGGGAACCTCTTCAGTATAATTTTCTCAGTTGCTTCTCTGTCTTTTGAAAGAGAAACTCCTGAGCGCACTCTGTCCAAAGACAGAGACGCAACTGAGAGATGATAAGCCATCTGTTAAAAATCCCTCCAAGGCGGGATTTTTACGCTAAAAGCTCTATATTTGTATTACATTTTATCTACTTCTGGGTGATACAAATCTTCGAGTTTAACTAATTTTCATATTGATTTTTAAAAAGTATATTTCATTACCTGTCCTTCATTAGTGCTCTTTTATTCAAGGATTCTTTTTGATATTCATAACAAAAATAGTTCTTTTTAAGAGTATTGTCTTATATCGTGCAGACAAATGTTTGAAATTTGCATTTTAGTTGGCCTTCAACAAGTTGGCATCTATTTGTAAAACTTTCCTTAACTACAACAAGCCAATTTATGAATTAAATATTCATTTAAAATTTTTGTTTCAAATATTTCAAGTAGTGATTATATCTTAATTTGCAAAGCAATAGCGAACGGGTAAAGCCTGCTAGTATATATTATATTTAGTGTAATTCTTATGAACAAACCAGTTGTTTGTATGCGCCATCATTATTATTTTGACTCTTCAAATAAAAGGAATTGGGCCAAGGTATATGGAAGCATAATTTTTCTGTATTTATTTTTATTTTCTCTAATCCTTTGATAAATTTGTCGTGGGTGACATTTGTACGTTTCAGTAAATTTTCCTAGATTTTTGTTAATTTAAAAGTATAATTATAAAAGCACATTTGAAAAAAATGTCCAAAACAACAACCAGAGGTAACCTTTTACAATGATAATAGTAATACCGAGTTCGTCTAAGACGACAGAATTGGATCTAAAGCAAATTTAAAAATAGAAAAACTTCCGGTGTCCTTGCTACCCACGCTTTCGTAATGAGGTCGTTTGAAAGTCCCAAGTATTACTTCCGACTATCGCAAAATTAAATAGTTTCATTTGCATTATAAACGGAAGCGTGGAGAATAATTCAATCGGCCATATTTTTTTTATGAAATTGCAATATTTTGGGCGCATGAGCAATGAGGTTTTTCTTTTCGTGTTTGAAACATTGTTGCTTCTACGATTTCTTTTGATAAAAGGTCATCTCTGTGCGGAAGGTTCACTGCTTTGATAAAGGTCACTGGGTTCAAAATTCTTAAATATTCCATTTCGATATTGTGTCTCTTTCGGAGGCAGCAGAAATGCTGCATTCATCATTGATTTCCATGGGGCGAAATTTAGTTCAACTAATAAATGAATGTAGTTTATCGGTGAGCGAATGAACATTTTTACTGAAACACAACGCAAAGCATACTCACAAACAGAATTCGTACAGGCATACTATTTTTCTAACATACCCACAAGCACATACACGCGCGTGCGCACACACACAAAGATTTATACACGTTGGAACAACGGTTCCTGTACGATCACAGAAGTTAAGTTATATTTTTCTTCATATATATATATATATATATATATATATATAAAGAAATAATGGATTTATTGCTAATCCGACATTTTTATTACTTCAAACTTTATTATAGCCGATTCCTCGCATTTGAAATAGACGCCCTCTTTTCTTTATTAAACAGTGTGTATTACGTCATTCGGCCTAAACATTCAAGAATTTTTAGTAAAAACGAGTGCTTTTCTCGGTATAGATGGAACCTGTGCCCTCCTTTCTAGTGGAAACCACCGTTATGATTCACTGTGCTCTACCGTTCAGCCACGGAACCAGGATCTATTTTCCCTTTTTAATGAAAGCACATCCTGTTCACACAGATTATTTTCGTGAAAGCTTTATATCTACACATCTTCATATCCGAAAAGTAAACAAAGCAATTTATAAACAACCAGTGCATTTATTTTTAACCCAGCAATTTATTACTTCAAACGTAATCATATTCGTTACTTCATATTTTAAATAGACGCCCCTTATTAGAATTAAAATCTCGATTTGAACAATATGTCTGATGCCAAACACACGACTAAACCACCACAGCAGATGCTGTATTTATCAAGTTGGAGAGAAAATTCAGGTTCTTTTTTGTTGTTGAATCATAGAATTTATTTATATTTAAGGGTGATTAGAAAGTCAGTCTGTGGATGTGCCTATGGTGCATTGGATAGAGTACCAGACAAGAAATCAGTGAACTCGAATTCCAGTCGAGTGCCTAACAGTCACTTTTATGCAAATATCATTGGGAAAGCTCTGAATCCATCTCTCTTCTCTCGTACCCGGCTGTGAGTTAAATATTTGGTTTGGTTTGGTTTAGTTTTTGTTTTACGGCATATCAACCTCAATGGGTTATTTAATGCTGACAATATTTTTATTGCTGTAAATATTTTTTCAACAGAAATGTATTGGTAATATTTGTTTTTCAAAAAATGTATTGCTAGTAATAATTTTTCCAAAAAAGAATTGCTGGTATTAAAACCTAGTTTCATAGCGTTTTGACCCCACTTTAGCGGTTTCAACTATTTGGCCATAGCTGGGACCCTGACAAGTGCTACCACCCCGAGTCAAGGTGTAACTGGGAACACTAGCAAATAAGAGGTGGTTCCACGCTTCTCAAAACCTTCTGATGAAAGGCATTGTTGACGGATGTAGTTTATCGTCTTACCCACGATGCGGATGTAGTTTATCGTCATATCCAGGACTATTTGGGGTGGGGGCTGGATTCTTAATCCTTGGTTGGTAATCAATGCAGGAGAATGAAAATTCGAAAATCCTGAGCCAGTATAGATGAAAGTCGTTAGCGTGGGAACACTTGATCGTCTAAGAGAAGGAACGTAAATGTAGAGAGGATTGGTGTGGAGCCAATCTCCCCGCCGCGTGGCATAGTTCGGTTGCAGGAACACCAAGAAGAAGAAGACATGTGCCATGAGGCACCAGTTAGTTTTTGTAAGAAGCTCAATATGAATAACACTTCCACACATTTTCTATCCAAACATCCCGGATGTGGATGAAGAACGGTTTCAGTCAATACGAAAGAGGAAGAAGACGAAGATACCTTTCTTTACTGTATTTATTTTATGCATACAGCTGAACGTTGCTAAAAGGTAGACTAGGATCTATTATCAGTGGATATAATCTTAACGACACAAAATAAGCGAATGGCAGTGTATTATTGGTAGTAAGCTGAAAAGAACTCGTAGGCAAGAAGAAAGGACTGTATACTGTAACAAGACAGAATACGTTTTTGTCAACGAAAGAGATACCCCAATGAAAAAGCTATTTAGTGCAAATGTGAAAATTAAGTAAAAAATCAACAACAGAATATGTGACTCAGAAAACCGAAGATGCATAGGAATAGCGGAAGATGCTAGTCAGGAACTAAGTAATGTATTAAGATATATGAAAATTGTACTGAACTGCTATGTAATATGTAATCTGGATAATAGCCGAATGCAATAATGCTGGCCAATGTCTTCACAGATGGAGGAGGGGCTTCAAGTGACAGAGATGGTCTTCTAGTAAAACGATGTTAAGAATCACGTGAACTGAACATGTGAGCAAAGAGGAAGTTTTAAAGAAAATAGAAACTACAAAAGCACTTATACGTTCAATCAGAAGCTGGGACACATAATGTGAAAAAAAGCGCCTTGGTAATTGAAAACTCACAGGACATGTCGAAGCCCAGGAAAACCAGAGGAAAATGTGAGTAACCTATTTCACAAGTGTGTATGTGTGTGCTTGAATGGATAGCAGAAAAAAGACAAAGAATAATATTAAAGAGTCAGCATTTACTGAGAGCAACAAAGGCAGGAAATTGTGGAGGGCTATGCCGCCGTCTTCTTGAAGTGCTGCAGCACATTAAAAAAAAAGAAAGAAAAGAATCCATGAAAGCATGATGCTCGCCCATCCAATGCATGCTGGGAACTGAAAACGAAATAAAACAAAATGGCGTTATATGTACATTTCGAAAATAAAAAAAAATTTCGTTCTTTACTTTATTTCGTTTTATTAAACCTTCAAATGTGTCAGCTCATTTTGCAACCTGTAATAGGGCTGACATTACATAACAGTTTAGAACTCTTTTCTTAGTTCCTAACGAAATGTTTCTGTTTCTTCATACTTTGCTCAACTTTTGAGAGTCTTAGCTTTTTGGAATTCGTCTTCATAATTCAGTGTCGGATTGTGAAAATTGTTCATGAATAATTGCTCAAAAACAATTGTTCAAAAACAGTTATTTGGAAATTCTTTATTCGAATTGTAAGTTGTTTGAATGAAAATTAATCGAAAGGACAGTTATACTAAATGATAATTATTCGAAATACTTATGTTAGAAATATGTATGTGGTCTGTCTTTGAGAATGCCAATGCTGATTTACCTAGAATTAATAACGCCCCTGCAAGATGGCATAGGGCTTTTTTTTTTTTGCAGCAAGTGTCATCCCACAATATGGAAATTCTTAGACGCTTTTAAAAGAAAGCAGGAATTGCAAGAAATTCATATTACAAAAGTAAGAGCAGATTACCAAAACATCAAGTTCGCCAAGAAATAACGAGACGTAAATGGAAAATTTTAAAAATTAGTGTCACTTTTTACTCTGCAGTAGTTGAATGTTTGCGTGAGGTATCATATAACTTAAGCTCATAAGGATTTTTTTTTCTTACTAAATTGTTTTATTAACGATATTTGTATTTCAAATAATTATCATTTGTGCATTTTCTCTCTTAAATTTTTATATTTTTATTGCAATAAAGAATTTTGTATTTCGAATAATTATTATTTTGTATAGTTGTCCTTTTGATTAATTTTCTTTCAAATTATTTACAATTCGAACAAATGTTTTACGAATAATTGTTTTCGAATAATCTTTTTCGAACAATCTTTCGAACAATTATTTTCGAACAACGTTCACATAATCGTTAAAAGTCTTCCCAGCTGGTGAAATTGCACTTGCTTTTTTGTGTCTCCAATTTGTAATTTACTTATTTATTTTCGTCATCAAGCGGGAAACAAATTATTTATTGCTTCAATAGCTTCTTAGATTAGCTTTCTATACACTGTTTTAAGAAAAGATGAGATTATATATTTAGACGGCCTCGTATGATATAAAGCTACAATTTTGGAGAACTCGCTGAGGATTGAAGTAAATACAATAGTAAGAAGATTCGCTTCTTGTCTACTGTTTTCTGGGGACGTGTTTTGAAATTTTATTTAGATACCATCTCTGTAAACGTAAGGAAAATTTAATTTGAATTAGATAACAAAATAATTCAAAGACGAATAGGATAAAAGTTTTAGATGAAAATCAAGCCGCATTCAACTTGCGCCTGGAATCCGGTTAAGTGGAAGAATTTTGCCAACTCGGTATAGTTTAAGAAAATATCGATCAAAATAAGTGAAAGAAGTTGATAGAAGGACATTATTTACTCAGAGCTGAATGGGGAAATTAATACCATGTACGATTTCTGATACTGTTCTTATATTTTTTGCGTTTTTTATATGTTAATTTTTGTTCAGACATTTTTATGTCGAACTTACCTTTTTGTATTATGAAAGCCATCGATTATTTTCTTATCATATTATCTATTCAGATATCGTGCAAACTAAAGATTGTCTTACTATCTATCAATATATTTATCTATTGATGTGTTTGCGTAGACAAATGGATATGAACTTACTGAGCTAGATGTAAATATACTGAGATAGATAGAGAGGCACAAACTGTGATAGATAGAGAGACAAAAAAGAAAGAAAAAAGAAGAATAAAAAGAATATACATATACATATATATATATATATGTATATATATATATATATATATATATATATATATATATATATATATATATATATATAGACAGATAAAAAGAAGAATAGACGGAAAATATACAATATACATATATATATATATATATAGATAGATATAAAGATATAGATAGATAGAAAGAAGGAAGGAAAGAAGAATAAAAGGAATATATATATATATATATATATATATATATATATATATATATATATATATAATAAAAAGGCTTAAACACTAATATTCCATGGTCATAATTTATTCCATTGGAATCGTAAATACGATCCAATTCATCAGACCTACAAATTCAAAAAGAAAACAGAAAAAAACCTACTCCGGAAATAAAAATAGAATTTAGAGAGAGTGTAATTATGAGAGTGTGGGACGAATGTTAGTTTATAAGAGAGGGGTTTAACAGAGAGAGTTTTATTTAAAATTAGGTGTGAGTGGAAGGGGGAAAATGACTGTTGTCGGATGTCTAAAACATTATAAGGATACACTTCGAGGTGACATACACACACCATGGCCGATCAAATCTTAAAGAAGGAGGGAGAGGTAAGGAAAGAAGTGGTGGGGAAGAAAGATGGGGCGGGTGAAATTAAAATTGCAAGGAACGCTGTGTAATTGAGAAAATTTGACAAAAATAATATCGACTGCAGGTTACAAATCAAATATTATAGACAATAAATATGACGATTATCTAATCTGGCGAAGACCTATATTTTTATGTTCAAAACGCATGCAAAACCACACATACACAATAACTTATACACGTATATACATACACATCGCCGTGTACCTACATACACACATACATATATCCATGTACACATACACATATATCCACATATTCACACATACATACACACATACATATACATACACACACACATATACATATATCTGATTCAATATCTCTGATACTAAGCGCTTTCTAATAATTACCGCGCATATGATAAAGAAATAATTACACCTACATATATACACACATACACATACACACACACCTCCATATATATATATATATATATATATATATATATATATATATATATATATATATATATATATATATACATATACACACATATATTGTTTATCATATGCGCGGTAATTATTAGAAAGCGCTTAGTATCAGAGATATTGAATCAGATATATGTATATGTGTGTGTGTGTATGTATATGTATGTGTGTATGTATGTGTGAATATGTGGATATATGTGTATGTGTACATGGATATATGTATGTGTGTATGTAGGTACACGGCGATGTGTATGTATATACGTGTATAAGTTATTGTGTATGTGTGGTTTTGCATGCGTTTTGAACATAAAAATATAGGTCCCCGCCAGATTAGATAATCGTCATAGTTATTGTTTATAATATTTGATTTGTAACCTGCTGTCGATATTATTTTTGTCAAATTTTCTCAATTACACAGCGTCCCTTTCAATTTTAATTTCACCCGCCCCATCTTTCTTCCCCACCACTTCTTTCCTTACCTCTCCCTCCTTCTTTAAGATTTGATCGGCCATGGTGTGTGTATGTCACCTCGAAGTGTATCCTTATAATGTTTTAGACATCCGACAACAGTCATTTTCCCCCTTCCACTCACACCTAATTTTAAATAAAACTCTCACTGTTAAACCCCTCTCTTATAAACTAACATTCGTCCCACACTCTCATAATTACACTCTCTCTAAATTCTATTTTTATTTCCGGAGTAGGTTTTTTTGTTTTCTTCTTGAATTTGTAGGTCTGATGAATTGGATCGTATTTACGATTCCAATGGAATAAATTATGACCATGGAATATTAGTGTTTAAGCCTTTTTATTATATCCTTACTCTGTCCTGGACATTGAGTTCTACCTGGATTTTATCCTCTCGGAAAATTTTTTATTCTAAAATATACATGTGTATATATGCACCTGTGGATTTTGCATATATATGTATATTTACCACTAATATTATCTATATATATATATATATATATATATATATATATATATATATATATATATATAGATAGATAGATAGATATAGATAGATAGATAGATAGATAGATAGATAGATGTAGACTGGCTAAGTTTTAAACAAATTCACGTAAATTTTGTTGCAAAAGGATTATCAGTGGAATTCAGTTGAAGAGAATGTATATAGGCATTTAAAATCACCTCTTTTTACGAGAAGTACTATTGAGAAATATATGGTTATATGAAGCATAATGAGCAAATCTCTCCCCATATATACGTGAAAGAGTTTGATAGAAGGACATTATATATATATATATATATATATATATATATATATATATATATATATATATATGTGTGTGTGTGTGTGTGTGTGTGTACAAATTACAATAACTCTACTTAGTTATTTCACAGGGCCACAAGTAGAAGGCACCCATTGAGGATCGACCTCATTATATAGTAATGACGACCTGAAAACCAGTTTTCTAACCCTTGCACAAAGATAGGTTGCCTATTTATGTGTCCCAACAAGAACGGAGAGAAGATCAATGTATTCCAGATGTACATCTGGAACAGACGCTGTGACTTGTGGAATAACGAAAACAAAATAAAAACAAAATTGTCAACTATAATTAAAGGAAAAACAATATGCAACGTGCAACCCCCCAGGAGGAGGAGGCAATGAAACAAGAGAAAGAAAATGACATCAAATCTAATTGAGATAGATTACAATTAAACTAATGAACAAATAAAAAGAAAAGAAAAATTAAATATGGACTCGTAAAAGTCAATTAATGTACTAGAGAACAGAAAAGTATCAACAGCCCGACATTTGCAAAAGAAATAATCAATGAAAGTACCAAATTTAAGAACTAGATTTTTAGAATAACTGCACAAACTTGTACCTAGGTAGTATCCCTAGCAGTCCTTACGGCATATACAAATATTGGTACTAACCGGGAACCTCGGTTTCAGCTACTTTGTCACGGACGTAATCTGACTTTTGCATATATAATTTCATGGTAATTGTTCTGCAGCAACTAATTCTATACAGGTAACAAAACCAATTATTTTTCTGCCCTGGTAAAGAGCTAACTGTGCTGTCTAATTTGAAGTTAATGTATTATAATAATAATAATAATTATAATTATAATTATTATTATTATTATTATTATTATTATTATTATTATTATTATATTTTATTTCCTTTGATTTCTGGTGTGTACACATTTATTTCCGGGTCCCGCCCAGAGACTTAATTTTACAAATGGCATCATATTTTCCACTGACCAGTTAAAAACACCAAAAAATACATCATCATCATCATCATCATTATTATTATGTTTATTATTATTTGTGTTAAGCGGTGTTGGTTTACGGCCATATCACGCTGAAACATCGGTCTCCGTACGGTCACCAAAGTTAAGCAACGTCGAGCTTAGTAAGTACCTGGGTGAGTGACCGTTTGGGAGTACCAGGTGATGTAAGTAATGTATGTGTAGGTGGTGTAATGAATACTGACTCTGAATAGTTAATCGGAGAGCCGAGTTCCAATTCTCGTTAAGTTGGTTACATTACTTTGCGCGCAAATATGCTTGTGAAAGGTATGAATCCGCCTCTTTTCCCTCAAGCTATGGGTTAATTAATAAAACTTGTACCATTAAATCATTATTATCTGAAAAACAAAATAGAAAAGTAAAATGTGTTACAAAATATTTAGATTCCAGCATTAAATAACCCATAGAGGTTAAACAAAAGCAATCAAACCAAGCTAATGCAAATTTAATCGTTTTAAAGTAACTTTTTTTGACTTTCATAAATATGGCTGATGCTAACCACCATGAGAGTAAAACATCGCACCTTCTTCGCTTAACGACATGACGTGTAACGATTATCACGAATCAAAGTCTGTTGCTAAGACAATTTTTCTCACCAGAACATTTATTAATCGACCATTCATCGAAGAGTGAATATTGGAGTTAGATCTGGTTTGGTACTTCTGTTCTGTATCGAAAGTTTCGGGAGAAATTCCAAAGGAGAATCTGCAATGTTATCGGTATGACCTTGCATCCCGGTTTCAGACCATTTTCAACCGTTTACCCTACCTGAATTCCAGTCAGATCCATTACATTCACTTATGTGGGAAATGTATGAGTCTTCTTCCCACCCACCACCAACTATGGGTAAATAGCAGGACTGATCGGGTTCTATAACCTTGGATGGCAACTGGTCTATCAAAGAAAGAAAATAATGCGGGGAAAAAATTGCCTCGTCAGTCATGTATCGAAAGATACATGATCGCCTAAGCGTGACCTAGGCATGGCACATAACTGACTGACTGAATCTACCTTCCCTGTGCTTTTTCTGTAAACATTTACATGATAATTATTCTAATGAGCTCTCCTCTTTGGTGTTATATTGCCCTCCCTTACTAAAGACAAGAATTGTACATATAGGGACTAGTTAGGCTTGTCATGGTTATTATTTGGTATTATTCTGGATGTTGGAAGAATGGTAAGTAAGAATGCGGTGTTTTGATACAAGGAATGCTGTAGTATGTTCGGACCAGAAATTGTGGCTAGCTAAATTTAATTATGAGACAGAAGAAGACCAGTTTTTTCGCATTCCCAAAATTGCCCTTGTGCCAAGTTTGATATTTTTATACAAATAAATATCACTTTTCTCTTCATGAATTTAAGCGAATTCCTCATTTTATTCTTGAAATTACTAAGTGTAAGCATAAGTTCTAATAAGTATCGATCGGAATGAATAGATAGATAGATAGATAGACAGAAAACTGACTCATACACACACACACACACACACAGACACACATATATATATATAAATGCATTTTTGATTTATTAATTCGACATATTTATTAATTCGACATATTTAAGATTTTTTTTTAATGGATACTCATATTTGAGTAAATGTTCTGTTTTTATTTGTTTATTTATTCATTAAGCAATATATTTATTTATTTCCATCTACTGATTGGATTTTCCAGAAATCTTGTTAGAAAAATACGCGCCCTCCTGCTAGATTCAAACCTGCGTTCCCAAGAGGAATCCGTCATTAGATCGGATATGCCCTCCCATTAAAAAAAAGACAAACACAAAAAGCAGAGCATCTACTCAAATATAAATATCCATTAAAAAAATTACGTTTAATATATCACAAATTCGATATCGATATCCTACGATCGTTAAGCAAGCAGACTGAATGGAAGCTTTATTATTTAATTCCGATTCAAATTGGTTACTAACGATCTCAAGATGACGACATGGAAATTACCAACTAAAAATCAACAGGAAGCTGAAGACAGAATTACCAATAAAAAAAATCAATAAAATTAGTTGCAATAGCTTAATCTAAGAAATTAGCATTATATATATATATATATATATATATATATATATATATATATATATATATATATATATATGTCTCTCTGTGTTTGTAAATATATTGATAAAATAGGAAAGAACTGTTTAATTGATGATCCGAAGTACTTTAGTATTTTTATTTTTAAAAAACAGTGCTCAATAGACAAGTAGAGGCTAGATTATAATTATTTTTTTTTTAAATTGATTCCATCGCTACACAGCAATTACCATGTTTCAAAAACAGAAGCTAAAACATCCAATTCAATTATACAAATTAAATTTCATTAAATTAAATTAAAGTCGGAATTCTCTTTCATTTTCAAGCGAATTTTTTAATCCAAAATTCTCTTTCATTTTCAAGCGAATTTTGGATTCCAAAATTCGCTTGAAAATGAAAGAGAATTCAGAACTAGGTACTTTAATTTAATTTAATTTCTGTAAGTTTTTAGTTTCTGTTTCTGAAACATGGTAATTTCTGTGTAGGGATCAATCATAAAAAGTAATTATAATATATATATATATATATATATATATATATATATATATAATATATATATATATATATATATATATATATATATATATATATATATATATATTTATATATCTATCAACACACACGTGCTCACACACATGAACACACACACACACACATATATATATATGTGTGTGTTTGTATGTTTTTCATTGAATACAACAGACAAGATGCTTCGATTTATTTTTTATACAATTTCTCATGTGATTTAATAATTTTTTCTTTTCAGATGATAAATTATATAAAAACTGCCCCAATGTTATTTTTTCCGAGAACTTTCGGCTATACATTTAGCCATTTTCAACAATGAAATATTTTAACTGTTAAATATGAATATATATTGACTGTATTATGAAAAAAAAAATGAAAACATTATATAAATACATAAATGCAAAAAATTATTTCTTATTTAACAGTTAAAATAGTTCATCCTTGAAAATCGCTAGATGTATAGCCGAAAGCGCTCGGAAAAAAAGGAACATTCGGATATTTTTTTTACATAATCTATCATCTGAAAAGAAAAAATATTGGATCACATGAGAAATTGTATAAAAAACTAAATCAAAGCACATTGTCTGTCGTATCCAATGAAATGCGCTTGAAAGAAGGATTGCTGCCTAAATACACACACACACACATATATATATAAATTATTTATTTATATTATTTATTTAAAAATATGATTCCAATGCTACATAAGAGTTCTCATGTTTCAAAACAAGAGCCGAAAACTTCAGTATAATTATTTGAATTAATTTGAATTAAAGTACCAAGCAGCAATTGCCATAGTAATTTTAATTTTAATAATGAATATGCTTATAAAACGCGTAAATTTCAGGAATTAGTTATTCCCAAAAAAATTTCCCTTGAAGATGAAACAGAGCTTGGTACTTTAATTCAATTTAATTCAAATAATTATATTGAAGTTTTCGGCTCTTGTTTTGAAACATGAGAATTATGTAGCGTTGGAATCATATTTTTAAGTAAATAATTATATTTATGCCCTACTTTTGTATCGAGCACTGTTTTTTAAAAATAATAACAAAAATACTAAAGAACTTTGGATTATTTACCTAACGAGTTCTTTTCTATTTTCTATATATTTTCACACACACACGCACGCACCCACGCACACACACACACACACACACATATATATATATATATATATATGTACAAACTGAATGGTATAGATTGGATAGTTTGTGCGATAGACAGGCATGGACACTGTTATTACTTACTGACAAAGTTCTAACGACAAATTAAAAAAAAACAACCTTTTAAAGCTTTTATTCTGTTGAAGAACAACAATGATGGGTATTTGACAAGGATTGATCTCTCTACACCAGCAATAACCTGTTGTTGAAAGGGTGTGTTAATTAACGCCTAAGAAATAACACGAGACGCATTTATGTATACTTTTAAAAGTGGAATAGACACTGATATTTAAGGTAACGTAAGATGAAATTAGTGGTTCCAGCAAGAGATTTAGTTTGTCATTGTCAACTTCAGAGTACTATACTTATATATATATATATATATATATATATATATATATATATATATATATATATATATATATATGTGTGTGTGTGTGTGTGTGCGTGTGTGTGTGTAGATGGATGGTGGTATGTGTCTATGTGCCTTTGTGCTAACATAGTCAAAGATGAAATTTCTGCTTACGACATAGTTGCTTATTGAAACAAATGACAAAGTAAAACATCTTTGATAAACGTCTGATATATCTATCTTAAGAGCAACAAAGGACGAGAAATTGTTGGAAATCCTGAAGGGACACAACACACGGAAGAAGATTTCGATATCTATAAATGTTCTATCTATCTATCTATCTATCTATCTATCACGCTCTTGCTCTATCACTCTGTCTCCATCTCTTTCTCTCTCACTATACCTTTCTTTCCCTCTGCTCTTGCTCTCTCTCCACTCTCTCTATATATATATAGAGAGAGAGTGAGAGAGAGAGTGAGAGAGTGTAGTTACTGTTAGAAAACTCATATGTACTCAATGTGGAATGGCTTGCAACTGACTTGCCATTTATGACGTTATAAACAAGAAAGAAATCATCCCTAACATGTTCCTTTGGAAGTTATGAGTCTTAGAAGTGGTCTTAACCGTCCACGAGTTCGCTTTCACCTGATATTTTAAGGCTCCATTGTAATAGTTTATTTCACCAGAGACCTTTTAAAGTACTCTGGATCTTCAGACATCACTTTCAAAGGGTGAAACGGAAAATGAAATGAAAATTTACACTTTTGACTGGTAGTATTAAGACAAAAGGAAAAACTATTCCAAGCCGACGTTTTTCTGACTAGTGTCTCAAGGCTTTTAAATTTTAAATTTGTTAGTGTTCATGAACATTCATCAGGTATTTGAAATATCAGTCAAAACATATGGAGGACACAGTGTGCCATGATTCAAAGTCTAGTTAGATAAAAGTAAGCATGTAATATACAAAAAAATTGTTGTTGTTTTTTTTTTTTAATGGATATAGTTTAAATTATGATCAGGTTATCAATGATTATTATATTATGTTATAATGGTTATATGTTATAATATTTATTGAAATATCGTTATTATGGTTATGGCTATTGTTATTGTTATTGTTTGAAGATGTCCAGCACAGACGTTCATCCCAATCCATAAAACCTGATGAATATTCATGAACATTTAAAAGCCTTGACAAACCAATGACAGCCTTAATGACAAAATAAATCTCACATTTACCTTGATAATGTCCCCCAAACGCGTCGGCAAAGAATAGTTTTACCTCTTGTCTTTTTATTCATTTTGTTCCTTTACAGATAGACTCTATCTGAAAATAATTTGAACACACACACACACACACACACATTATATATATATATATATATATATATATATATATATATATATATATATATATATATATATATATATTGAATAAAAACAGACCACTTTAAGGTTCCATGTAATAAGTTATTTCACCACAACCCTTTTAAAGGCCTCTGGATCATCAGACTTTACTTCCAAAAGTCATTTGAACCTTTGGAAGTAAAGTATGATGATCCGCAGTACTTTAAAAGGGCTGTGGTGAAATAACTTATTACATGGAACCTTAAAGTGATCTATTTTTATTCAAACATATTTGCTCTGAATTTACATTGAACTCTCTGGATATCCTCCTCCTTGGGTCTACTCATACGGATTACCTAGTTTTGCATAAACTAAATATATATATATATATATATATATATATATATATATATATATATATATATATATATATATTAGGTTATGAAGAACTTGGTAATCCGTATGGGTAATCCCAAGGACGATGAAATCCTGAGAGCTCAATGTAAATCGAGAGCTAATATTAAAAAGAAAGACAGACCACTTTAAGGCACCATTAAATTAGGTTGGTGCAAAATAATGACGTAATAATGTCGTTTTTTGACGTATTTCTTAACGTCAAAAAACGACATTATTACGACATTATTTTTGCACCAACCTAATAATAATTTATTTCACCAGAGTCCTTATAAAAGGACGCCGGATTATCAGATAGCACTTCCAACAACGAAATGAAACGAAAAATTTTTGTTCGTTTCATTTCGTTAACTCTTTGACCATAGCTGGGAGACTAACAGTTGCAGCCATACGGGATCAGGGTGAACCTAGGAACAACAGCAATTAAGAGGTGGTTCCATACTCCTTAAAACTTCCCAATCAGAGGCCTTCCTGCCGGATGTATTTTATTGTCATATCCAGGACGCCATATATTTTTATTTAGATATGGAGATGACATATTGAAGGCCATTTTGGCTTCCTACTCCTCCTTTTCTTTCTTCCCCCTTCCATGCTTCATATTTGTTGTGTTTCCAAACAGTTTCTTTGTTAGAAAATTTCCTGGGGCATTTTTTTAATGTCCTTCTCATTCGCTCTTTTGACTGCGAGTATCTTAAGTTTTTTGTTTCGTTTTAAGGTTACATCTGCCTTGTTCAGATATATATTCAGACATATTTCGCCATATTAAAAAGCAGTCGTCATGACCTTTTTCTTTTATCAACTAACAGTCGGACATACATGTCTATTGGCCGGTGGCGAAAAATCATTCATCGAGAAAAGATGGCGGAATAGAAATTTTATTTTTGTTCAATTCTTTTTTTTTTTCAGTCCACCTCATAGCTTTTATTTAATAATTGCCGACGCTCAGCACAAGTGACTCAGTTTCATTTACTCTTCGAAGTACAAATTCACTTTTCTTGATCAATGTTTTATTTTTTTTTTCAATTTTTCTTCGGTGAAACAGAATTCCTTAAATTCATCCATGGAGATTTTAAAAGTTTCAAAATGGAACTTAATGCAGTGAGTTCCGGTGATACACAATATTACTTTGAATTTCAACAAGATAAAAGACGTTTAATTAATTTCGAGTTCTTTGTCTTTTTTTTTTTTTTTTATAAATTTTTCTCTATGTCCTGTTTTGAACGAATTAGCGTTTGGTTATCTTCCTTACACAGTACCATGACTAACCACGAGAGGCCGACTATTACTCAATTCACTTCTTTCCTTCTTTCTTTCTTGCTTGCTTGTGTTTTTAATTTAATCGAACTCCAAACTGTCATTTCTTTCTTTCTTTCTTTCTTTCTTTCTTTCTTTCTTTCGTGCTTTTCTTTTATTATATCTTTCTTTCTTGCTTGCTTTTTTAATTTATTTACTTCCCAATCGTCATTTTTTTTTCTTTCTTTCTTTCTTTAGTTTCTTCTTTCTCTTATTTTCTTCTTTCTTTCTTTCCTTCTTTTCCTTCTCGTCCCTTTATTTCATTTCCAAACACACATTCGCTCCACTCTTTCTTTCTTTCTTTCTTTCTTGCTTGCTTGATTGCTTGCTTACTTGCGTTCTTAATTTATTTCACCTCCAAACCTTCATTTCTTTCTTTCTCTCTGTCTTTTTTCGTTCTTTCTTTTCTTTTATTATTTTTTCTTTCTTTCTTTCGTGCATTTTTAATTTATTTTACCGCCCAACTCTCAATTCTTTCTTTCTTTCTTTCTTTCTGTTCCTTCTTTTCTTCTGAAATATATCTCTCGTACAGTCCATTTAATACTTGATCCTTTATTCCATTTCCAAACACGCATTTGTTCAACACTATTTTTCTTTCTTTCTTTCTTTCTTTCTTTCTTTCTTTCTTTCTAGTCTTCCTTTCTTTTTTCTCTTCTCTTCATTTCTTCCTTTTTTTCCTCCCAATATTTCATTGTGAGAATAAGAGCTTCTTCCCGCTGTATGTTAAATAGGGAAGTGATTCTCCCAAGTAGGTAATAACCAAACTGCATTCGTAATAAGAGATCCTGACATTTCAGTAAGGAGTCGATGTATGTTGAATTCAGTTGTCTGTAGATATTGCCTCAGTTTCTCAAACACAGACATCTTTGTTTTGTGATCATATTGAATGGATAAAAATATATAACGCGACCTTTAAAGATTGCGAAAAGATCGAAAAGCATATCGGTTGAGATGTTGAAAGAAAAACAAGAATATAAACACTCGTTCTAATCATATATTGAATAACTTTCTTTTCATTTTTCTTTCCTTTTTTTCTTTGTGAGGAAAAACGGTAAAAGGTGTCGATTAGATTTTTATGCCTATCGGGAAAATAGTAAAAAATTTGAGAGTACCAAACCACAAATGGTGAACCACAATTGTGCAGGGTGCGGCTGAAATACCTGAATATATAACATCCAGAAATATATCCCACAAGATGGCAAGATATTACTGCCAGTGGTGTCTTCATCTAACTAATATCTTTCCATAATTGGGAGGTATATGTGAGAGGTATTTCTACCGCATTCTGTAGTCCAAATTTCTTCTCTATTTGATTTGAGTTTCTCCAAACCTTCTTTATAAAGACGATAAAATATTTTTTAATTTCACCACAAGCAAGACGACGATGCCAGTAGAACGCAGGGCGGGGTTACAAAGAATGGAAAATGAAAGAGAATCAGAAGACTGGAGGATTGGAATAAAAGGAGAAGGGTTCAAGAATACAGAAGGTAGCGACTGACGTGGCATTGAACATTTTGAATATTGTATTTATCCAGGGAGAAAAAAAATCGGAATTGAGTTCTACACGTGAGAAGTGCAAGAAAATAAATTCTTAGAATAGTAATGGCGATCGCATATAGTAAAACGGGGAGACTTAATTGCCAATCTAGTAACACGCTTAAATTCATGTAATCGGGGCACCAGGGAATAAAAGCTTCTCAGAAATTTGACATTTTAAGAAAAGACAGAGAAAATCCACGTTACGTCGGTGAGAAAGTGACTGAAGTCGAAACGCATTGTCAGGTTCGATTAAATTACAGATCTTTCTTTGGATTTTCTCAAGAATGTACAGCAGGAGCACCGAACCCAATTGTAATGACAATATAAACCGTTTCCTATATGGAAACATTCAGTATACATTGGGCAAACAGCTAATGCTACAGTCAGTTGAAATTTACAAGACCCTTCTATTGAAACAATCACTCGTGAAAATAGGTCCAGTAGAAGTGCAGTAAATGCTAATGCTCTTTCCAATATTGATTGGGGATTTCATTTATTTGAACTAGTGTGGAACATCAACGTCTTGATTTTCTCATTATTTTCTCTTCGACTTGCATCCGTTTTGATTGTTGCTGTTGTCCTCTGAATGTAATTCTGTAGCGCCAGACCACGCAACGCGAAGATTAATGATTCCCGCTAAGTAACACTGGCACCATTAGCTGGAAGCCATGATTAACCATCGATATGAGAACGTGTTTGTATACAGCTGACAGTTTATATATTTCTGAACGTGTTTTGGCTATGCACAATATCCATATGTAAATCGCAATCTACGAGGCTATTTAAAAAGGTGACTCAAGTTCATAGGTTAATGATTTGGATTGTATGAATTTTCAGCCAATATTTCCTCTCTCTCTCTCTCTCTCTCTCTCTCTATATATATATATATATATATATATATATATATATATATATAGGGTAATATATATAGGGTAATATATATAGGGTAATATATATATATATATATATA
The DNA here is from genome assembly GCA_963932145.1 of Acanthosepion lycidas. Lineage (NCBI taxonomy): Eukaryota > Metazoa > Mollusca > Cephalopoda > Sepiida > Sepiidae > Acanthosepion > Acanthosepion lycidas. The sequence continues at coordinate 61,971,498 of OZ010587.1, read as the reverse complement.
TATATATATATATATATATATAGGGTAATATATATATATATATATATATATATTATATATATTACTATTACCATATATATATATATATATATATATATATATATATATATATATATATATATACACGCACGCACACACACGCGCACACACACATATATATGTATATATGAAAAAATATAGTTTTAAGTTGTGCTATATTTATGGGATAAATTCGTCAATATCAGAGAGAGAGCGTATGGAAATATAAATGGGAACACTGAAGTCAACATAGACGATTGCGTCTAACATGAAACATCCTGTTGCCTTTGAGTGTTGACTTCAATTTTCACATATATATATATATATATATATATATATATATATATATATATATATATATATATATATATATCACATATTTATATATATATATATCACACACATATATATATATATATATATATATATATGGTAATAGTAATGCTCTCACCGTCTGAATTTTATAAAATCTTACTTTTTAAATAGTTATTCAAGGAAATAATTTTCTCAAGCCCAATAACTGTTATTGCTCTTTCCAGTATTGACTGTGGCATCATTCCTACACTTTTTCGTATTCATCAGAGCGTCAGATTCTTAATTATGCTATTACGTTCTCTTCAAGTTACCTGTTACCCATTTTGGTTGTCTCTGTTATTAAATGAATTCAAGTAATATGGTTCTGTTATTTGCTATCTTTCTTTGCCTACGATTATGTAGCACCAGAAAAAAGGATATTTATCTCTAAAACCTACATGTTCATTCGTTTGAAGTCAGTTTTAATCACTGATCTGAGAAAGGGGTTTTTCCTAATCTGAACACATAGGAAATCTCAATAACTATTCTTTTTACCTTCACATATAAAACATAGTTTTACCGGAAGAAGAAAGAATTGACTTGTTTTTATGGTGTATGCTAAAGGAGAAGGTGTACTCAATGAAAATCACAGATGCGACATAAAGAGTGAACGCATAAAGAGTGAATGTGCTACAATTGACGGCAATGTGGAGTTATTGCATTGCGTTTACAAATGATGGAAATTGTATTGAAGATGTTATTTTTTTTAATATTCCAATTCAATAAAGACTTGTCGAAAATTTAATTCCTTGAAAATCTGCATGTCTATATTTCCAGACATTATACAGTTCAGTTTATTGTTTTATTGATTGATTGGTTCATTTTTTACGGCTTATCAACATTGTGCAATGTTTTTTTGTATTTTTTATATTATAAGAATTGTTTTGGCTATAATTTTACCAAGAGGCGATTCTTGACGTGTTGTAATGATTAGCAAGCTAGAACAATTACTGCTGAGTATTGAGTTCGATACCCACTGGGTGCTGGATATTTTCGTCCTTGTGCTACAGCTAAGCTACGCTTAGAGTATCACTATATCTTTCCCAATAATATTTTGCACGTAAGCGAATATAACGAACCCAACCGGAATTGGAACTCGTCTCTTTGAATAACAATTCCAGATCATTATCCATTACACCACCCGCACATCCAAGCTTTCAATACCTGGTATTTCAAAGCAGATACTCGTCTACTCTAGGATGGAAGGTGATTGTACAGGAATCAGTGATTCAACGTGAGTTAGCCGTAAACCATAATTTAGAGTTTAGATATTTCTGAACTGGTTGGGCACCATGCATGACAGCCTTATGGAAGGTTCATTCAATTTGATCAAGCTTTTCTCACTTCTGAAAAAGGAGTACCCACATAGCAGATACCATAGATATCAGAGGAACCTAGATTTTGACTAGAGGCCATAATAACCACGCTTGGCCTCCGGGTAGAACGAGTGTTTCTCTCCAGGATACTCGTTTTGTTGAGTGTGATCCCACAGCAGGGTTCAGCACCTTGATGTTTTATCCATAGACGGAGCAAGGTGGATTCCACTTTTTTTTTTCTATTCAGATTACTCCGAGACTAGTTGCTAAGAACGCGGGTATGTACTCCCATATTTTCCGCGAGAGGCGCCATGTTTAGCACAGAAAAACGTTACTTATCAAGGAAATTTTTCCTTAATATTTCAATGTTTATATCTTCTAAAAAAAAAGCATATTATAATGCTGCTTGTTCTACCATCATTTAGTAACACTTGCGCTACGCTCTGACATTATCTCAGATGAATAATGGGTTATTCCGTTTTGATGGCGTCGAAAGACAGAAAATAGTATAACAAGAACGCTGCTTGTTTTAGTGACAAATAGAAAGGATACGTAATAAAACGAAAGAAAGAACAAGTGAAGTGAGCAGTTGATAATGCTTTCATGCGTTTAACGTCTGCTACAGTAAATTTCGAATCTTTGCTTTTGAATCCTCTTACTTCCTTAATTAACGGTCAGCATTCTTACTTATGATTGTTATTGCAATATTTTGCTAACATTTTAAAGGTCCAATATTTAAAGAGACAATAGGAGGATTTATACGGATATTTTATCGACGTGAAACTCGCTAATTAATCATTAACTTAACCCTAGAACACTAACCCTCAATTAAAGTTACACCACTATTAACCATGGGTATATCTTACCCAATTTTCTAAAATATCAAAAAAATATTAAATATAAATCTTTATTTGAAATAAGCTACATCCATGCACTTCAAACTTTGTACTTTGAGTTAACTGAACTGAAAAAACATTATTTAAATAAGAAACATTATTTAAGTAAGAAAATCAGATACAAGAAAATTGTAATTAAAAATAGGAAATTTTGCGTTGGGTACTATATAGCAATGGTGAGTGTTCTAGGGTTAAGAATTAAGTTTCGTCAAAAAATTCAAATTGTACAATCGTTAAAATGTTCATGGGTCCTTCAAGTTGCTTTTTTTCTTCCAGTTTTATTTTAATTATTTTTATTGCAATTAGAACAAAGAAATTTAATATCAATTTACTAAGCGTAGCTCAGATGCGTCAAAGAACCACAGGTATTGAGATATGGATTGTCTAAACTGTAAGCTATGGCCGCATCAGTCGTACTTGCTCTAGCGAGACAAGGTTGTTAAGCAGTACACTATGTCGGAGTACTAAATGAAAGCTATAATTGACGGAATCGCTTTTTAACAGAAAGCTATGAACGATGGAACAAAAGCATTAGACCGATAAACCGTCTTTCTGTCTTCGTAGGTCTTTACTGGCGGCTTTTTCAATTATAAAATCCAATTGAAATATTTAGTTCATTTGATTAAAGACAAGAACATCTATGGATTGTTAATTAAACTCATTTGGATTTCATTTACAATGCATTGTTTCTTCGTAGAAAAATCATTCTGCAACAATTATTATATATTGTGTCGTTCGTTTGCTGAGACAAAACGCTTGCCGTTTCTATTCTGAAATTGCACTTGTTAAACTATAAAGTATAAATCTATTAAATGATTCGAAAACATGAATGGTTTATAAATGATTCGACGACAACAATATAAGATATGCAGACGATACAGCGTTGATAACAGACACGCAAAGTAAAGTACAAAAACTTCTAGAGAATTCTGTGTAGGAATGAGAGAGAAAAAAAAGGGCTTAAACATCAACTGCAAGAAAACAGAAAGCATGGGATGAGCTCAAAATACAAAATTACAAATTTGAGAAACCAAAATCAAACTGATACAAAATTTTAAATATCTTTTAATTGTTTTAACAAAAGACAGAAAGTACGGCACTGAAATCCGAAGGTGCATTGGGCTGGCGAAAGATGCCTTCCAAAACCTAAGCAGCGTACTGGGAAATAAAAAAAAATTGTTAGAAACAAGAGTACTGAACTGTTACTTGATATCAGTTCTCTTATATGGCAGTGAATGCTGAACAATCTCCTCTAGTTGCCTAATATACTTGAATTAATAGAAATTGTGGTTCTACAGAAGGATGCTGAGAATACCATGTGAGCAACGATGAAGTTTTAGAGAAAACGGAAACAAAAAGAACACCTACACTTCACATGAAGAGATAGTTGAATTTTTTAGGGCACACAATAAGGAAAAGAGGACTTGGAAAATTTAAAATTCACACGATAGAATGAAGACAAGAAGGACAGAGGAAAACAACCGAGAACCTACCTAGCGATTTTGAGTAAATGGATGGCGGAACAATGTTTAGGAGAGATAACAAAAAACAAGATTTATTAAAACCTAGAAAGGATATAAATTGTGAAGAGCTATGGCCCCCAACGCCCTGAAGGGACAAAGCACAAAGAAAATAAAGAAGCATATATTTTATACCAAATATACATGGTGGTACGCTCCGCAAGCTCAAAAGATACCATGTCACCGGACGAATATTTAGCTTAATCCAATCGTTCGAAAACAATCGTGTAATGAAGGTTGCTTTAAACGGGCATGCTTTTAAATAATTTTATACTCACGTGGGAGCTGACTAGGGCTTTATCCTTGTGATTAATTTGTTTCCAATCATCATCAGTGATCTACCCGATGTTATCAGTTCCAAACCGTTTACTCCTGTCTTAGTAACAGGTCCAATAAACCCGACAAAGTTAAACTGACAGCTGATCTTGAAAATTATGTCTAATTAGTGGTTACCTGTGGCAATTAATGACGTGTAAAGTTTAATGCCTTCAAATGAAACTGCATTCATTTAATCAACTTGAAGAACCTTTTTTTTTACCTGCCATCAGCATGGATGATGCTTAAATTCAGGCGAGTAACATTACGCCTTCTTGGGCTCATTTTTTCCACTGAGATGAAATGGAGCAACTATATCGAATCAACTGCTACGTCTACTGCTAGGAAAGTGGGTTCTCTGTGTCATGCCAGAAATATTTTCTCGTCCTGGGTATGACAATAAACCACATCTGGCAGCAAAGCTTATGATCAAAAGATTGGTGGTTTTGAGGAGTGTGGAACCCCCTCTTAATTTCTGTTCCCAGATACACCCCGACTCGGGATGGTAGCGCCCGTTACGGTCCCAACTATAAGGAAATAATGAACCCCCAAAAATCAACAGTACATTTTTATAATAAAATGAGAAACAATACATTTTTATAGAAAAATGAGGAAGGGACCTTATCGGAAGACTGGATGTTTTGAGGAGCGTGAAACAACCTCTTAATTGCTGTTATTTTCAGGTCCACCCTGACCCTAGGTACTATCATCTATTAGGGTCTTAGCTATGGATAAATATTCCTCCCCATCGCAACCAAAAGTTAACAGTACATTTTTATATTAAAATGAGCAACAATAATTTTTATAGCAAAATGACAACTACACTAAAATATATAAAAATACATTTTTATAGTAAAATTACCAATACATTTCATAATCTACAAAATATATATCTAAAAAACTTTTAACTTGAATTTATAAAATTTATAAAATTATGTAAAAGTATCTTCAGTTAAAAGCATAAAATCACGTCCAAAATATTTAGGTACCCAGCAGTGTTGGTCCCCCTTCTATGTCCAGTAGTTCCTTATAAATGATACATTTCATATCCCACCAGACACAAAGCAAGCGTTTCTGTAAACAGATTCCTGGTTTTGGTATTGGCGCTAGTTTCTCATTTTTAATGACCATTTCCGTTTTATTTTCTCACATGTAACGATGCAATTCAAAAATGGAATGTTGGTATTCATCTTTAAAATACCGCTGAACATGAAGAATTGTTTTGGGTCCTCAAGTGGAAGATCATAAGGAACTTAAATTCCCTGTTTGTAAATTTTCCAAATTAAACTCGGGAATGAACGAGGAACAACACAATATCGAATACAAGAAATGATAAATAAATTCCCAATACAATTTCCATTCAATCAACCTTGAATCTACCCTGGTTGGTTCACTCATAATCCATAGCGGTGTAATACGTAATTACTTTCCAAACACACAACTATTTGAATATTTTTCTCTCATTATTATTATTAATATCCATAATTTAAGTATAAATTTTTGGATTAAAAAACTGTTATATACCGTCCCTATGAACACTGATGGGTATCTCCCAATCCTCATAAATACGTTGGACACTATTGTAAGTGGGGATAACATGCTATCTAAGTAGTCCCCCACTAACAGTAGTTTACCTACTTCACGCCGCTGGTGAGTATTGTATTTTGTTGATATTATAAAGATTACCATTTCATTTCTAACCTCCGTTTTGATTATTCATCATTCAGTAACCTTTCATAGGTTACAACAGAATCTTATAAAATATTTTTCATTTTACGCTACATATGAAATCGCGACAATTTACGCATTTCACCATATATATATATATATATATATATATATATGTGTGTGTGTGTGTGTGTGTGTCTACGAAGTCTAATGGGTACGTTACAATCCTCATAAATACATTGGACACTATTGTATGTGAGGCGTAATATGCTAAGTATTCCACCTCCAGCAGTGGTTTGCCTACTTCAGGCCACTGGCGAGTTTTGTATTTTGTTGATGTTATAAAGATTACCATTTCATTTCCAACCTCTATTTTGGTTATTCCTCATTCAGTAACTTTTTCTAAATTACAACAAAAACACAACACCTAAGTCTAAATCTTTCGTTGAACAAAAAAGAGTATTTCATTTTTTTTTAAAAGTAATATGCGAATAACTTTGCATAGAATAAAGCACATTTCGGTACATGTGATTAATATTTCATAATAATTTAATTGAATTGACAAAGAAGATTATGTGGAAATCTTTGTTGTCAGAAATATATCTTTTCTTTTTTAACATTACGGATTTATTGATTTATCTGGTCACTTTGACGGGCGAATAAAGATATTTTAATTATATATAAATTTTCCTTTTTCGGCTCATCATAATACTGGAGGCATTTAGATGAGCCGAATAGATTCGCATAAATGACTCATTCCTGTCAAGACATAGTCTGTGGGTGGGGGGAAGCTTGCCTCTAATACAGCCTGACAGGTAATGGGGATAAGCAGTAAATGGTTTCCTCGCTTGTGCCTTTTATCTGGCAACCGTCTTTAATTAAGACACTCAGAAACTGTTCCGTATGAAAGATGGATACGTACAAAGGTCGCCTGGAATTCGAACGGAGTTCAATGATTGTAGCTAGCTCGTTGATAACCTTTACGGAAATTCTGGTCTACTGCTGCAGACCAATATTTGGTTGCCCAAAATGTTCAGTTTGTTTTGATGCCAACAGGATTGTTTAGCCTCAATTGAAAAAATATATATTTTTAAATATATTCCGATAGCTTATATGTTATATAAGCCTACCTAAAGAATAGTATCAAAATTTAAGTATTTTTATTGCTGCTATCACTTAGCGATAACAGTAAAGATTTTTGGTTTAATATTTAATCACAAAAATAACGTGCAATTTAGGAGAGGCTACTATTATGACAAAGACTGTTACTTGAGATTTCTTCCATACTCATGCTCTACAGTTTGGTAATCTGTTTGAGGCTAATAACAGTCAAAATGAGGTATTACTTGTGAATAATTAGTATTTTTTGTAGCGGGTAATAATTAAAATATTGAAATGGTTATCAGAATGTTAAAGGAGCGTTTTTAATACAGGAAACATTCGATATTCCTAAGTCTAGTGTACTGATGATGGAGGGTGCTATGCTGCTGAAAAAGGTATTCATGGCTGTAATAAAGATTCTACTTCTTCATTCGTCCCTAATCCCGGAAGGAGTCGTTTAGGCGCCGGCGTGCTCAGTTGTCCAACATCTGTCACGGTCGTGTACCTGAGCTTGGGTCTCCGTGAATGGTTTCCTGGTATTTACCCTTTATAAACATTAATGCAGAAACAGAAACACCGAACTACACTCAAATCGGTAGTTAAATCAGTAGTATCATAAAAGAAATTCTCATAAGACATTATTTGAAATCTCTTTTTTTAGCTTTATTTTTTCTTTTCGAATCCTCCTTCGGAGATCACAATTTTCAGTAGTTTAGTTTTACGCACGCAGTACTTGCTGATTGACTTATACAATCTCAAAATTTCGTGTTCATATGGATATGTGTGGGAGATAACGGTTGACCTTAGACTTGAACAGGTTAAGATTGTAGTAATCGGGGAAGTGACCTCTTGGTATCCGGTTACACAAAGCAATAGCTCATGAGAACAAGCTGCCCGAGTGGAAATTTCATCACCCCAAAAGGAATACGAATGGGGTGAGGGCCTATCGCTATATTGTACGTAGCATGGCGGGATTTAGCCGCGAAGGTTACAACAAATGTGACTAAGGGATGTAATAGTAGGAGTCTGATACTTACTGGAGCGGTACAGGTAGTTACCATTTTTCCTGAATCTTTAGCAATGTATTGTATATAAAAGATTCACGGAATCTGGGCTGAGTTTAATCCGAATAGGCGCTCATGACATAGGGACTCTCTGAAAGAACATCCGTTCATCTTGATTGGTCAATTTTCTGGTTCAGATCGGCGAAATAAAGGGTTCAGTTCGAAATTCCAATCACCTGAAGAAGGCTGGAGTGTACATCGGCCGAAACTTCGCGAATATGGCAACGATGATGAGGACAACACTCCGGACAATGTAAATAATGTAAATAATAACAATACTCAGAAATAGAGGCATGAATGGATATCTCTTTATTATGGTTATTATGATGATTTTATCAGAATTGACTTGATGATTCTTCCGGAGATTTTCGACGAAATATGTGGCCAGTACGCTTCCACAACATTAGCCTAAATCGAGCATTTATTGGACTTAGAGTAGAGGACTTCTCAGACACGAATTCCTACACCTACAAATATCAAGGAACTGTGTACAACGTCCTCCTGTTGTTTGAAGACGATTTATGGTAGAAATATTTTCAGACATGTTTAGATATGTGAAGAATGTGGCCAATTTTATGATAATTCCTTTTACATTACCATTAATAATAATAATAATAATAATAATAATAATAATAATAATAATAATAATATTACATTCTTTCAAAACTTAAAAAGACTTGTAATTTTTATACTTGTATGCAATTTGTAAACATAACTTGAAAACGACAGACATACTGTCGCAATTCTGTTTATCATTGTTATGCACTGTGTCGTTTCATTTTTCTTCAATCGCATTTTTCATTCAGTGCTGTAAAATATTAAAAGAGATACCTCAATCATTTTTATAATAATAGTAATAATAATAATAATAATAGTAATTAATGCCGTGATTCTGTACACTCATGTTTTTGATTTTAATTTATTTAAGGTGTTAATACAGTGTAACCCAGATATGAGAGACTCGGATATAAGAGATAATTTCTCTGGTCTCAAATTAGAGCCATACTTACCTAAACAAAATAGACAAAACCCGGATATAAGAGAAACCCGGATATTAGAGAAACCCGGATATAAGATACTTCTTATCCGGTCCCGACAACTCTCTTATATCCGGGTTACACTGTATATGCAAGTTTTGTCTTGGTAAATTACTTGCAACTAATTGGCAGAGTTCTCTAATCACAACTAATAATAATAATAATAATAATAATAATAATAATAATAATAATAATAATAATAATAATAATAATGACGATATTGCACAATGTTAGCACCCACTGAATATAAAACTTGACATGATAGAGTGGGAAAATATCTACTCTGAAAAATATGCAACTTTTACTGGGAGGAAACTGCAAGAAGCTGCTCGGAACATCACCCAGACTCGGTTACAGAGATAGGACCTCTAACAATTTTATGGGATTTTACAATACAAACCGACAGAACAATCAAAGCTAGTCGCCCAGACATCTTTAAAGATCTTCAAAATACAAGGATCTTGAAGTAGAAATCTCAAAAATGCAGCACATGAGCATATCAATAATTCCAGTGAAAGTTGGAGCCCTCGGATTGGTTGAAATAGGTTCCGGTAGACCCATTGGAGGGATTAAAGGGATTACTCGCAAGTACAGCTCACATATTACAAAAAGCTTTATCTATGTAAAATGTGTGTTATCTTAGGATTTGTTTTATAAAAATTGATTAGTGGAAATGGATATACAACAGAAATCCAAGAAAATAATTATAATCTAATTTGAGTCAAAAGTATTACGAAGTTAGTATAGTGAGAGGTGACCGTTTGAAATAAATATTTAGTTTACGGAATTGAATTTCAGGATAAAATTTAGCTGTGAGGGGGCTTATCATCGCATATGGGCGCTAGACTATGTCTAACAAGTTTGGGGGGAAATCGGTAGCTTATGTAACGCTAAAAACTTTTAAAGTAAAATCCTTGGTTATTACACGTAGTACAGCCGTATAAGGAGATTGAAATACAAGGTGGGTGAGCTGCTTGCCGCAGACACAAGTAATTAATGTGGATTTTCAGAGACGGCAAGATGTCATTAAAATAAAAATCGAAGATTAATGTTTCCTATACGGTCAGTGGGGAAGTTTAAAAGGAAAAATTTAAAAAAATGACATGAAATTTTTGGCTCGTGAACTACGAAATCTGTAGAAAGGAAGGAAGGAAGGAAGGAAGAAAGAAAGAAAGAAAGAAAGAAAGAAAGAAAGAAAGAAAGAAAGAAAGAAAGAAAGAAAGAAAGCAGTACTGTGGAAAATGAGAAAGAATAAGCATTTAAAATGTGTAGAGGAAATAGGAGACAAATGAAAATAAGAGAAAGGAAAAAGAGAGAGAGACATACAAGAAGAAGGCGGAAGTTAATAACTTCATACTTAATATTGGCAGTGTTGACTTCCGGGTTTCTTAAGAAGGGTGTAATTATGGCTCTCGATAACTTCCTATTCTTTATAGCTCTTCGTAAGCTTTGTCTATTTACCATCCTTCCCAGCCCCTGTTCTGTCGTCCATTGACACTAACTTGTCACGTAGATATTTTCCTCTTGCCTTAGATATGTCCTGTGAGTGTAAAATCCTCCAATCTCTCCTTCTTTATTGCGTACGGTAGAAAGTACAACCGTATCTATCTAACCATGAGCGTCCATTTTGTTTGCATTTTACTTAAATTTCTCGTTATTCAGATGTAGTCTCATGGTGTTCTGTGAATCATTCTGTAGAACAACATTTCTGTTTCCATCAAGGGAGATTATTCAGTATTCTGCCATGTATAAGGAGAGTGTAAAAATGCTTTCTTGAAACTCTTATTGGTTGTTATGTAGACGATCAGAGCGTACAAACCGAAAATAAATTTCATGTAGTAGTATTGCTTTCATCTAAAGAATTGCACCCACAGATACAGAGGGAAAGACTAGCTTGTAACATTCAATAACACCTATACCAAGATAGTAGCTTTCATTGCTGAACAGGCCAAATCTTTTCTCCAGCCCTGATGATCTGTTATGCTCCCAATAATGTTCCATTGCTTAAACGTCTATTAGGACAAAACCTCACTTCAGGACACAAATGGAAGATGTTGAGAAGATTGACGGTTTATTTTACCGGCCCAGAAAGTATCTGACTCCTCCTAATCTGCTCTATATTTACGACATTTATATCAAACCAAAAATAGAATACTGCCGCCATATATGTACTGGAGCTGCCAATTCTCACTTTTCACTTTCCAAACATCAAATAGTTCAGAAGGGTTTACGCGGCCTTGTGAATGATGAACTACATTCCGTTTCCCTTAGACGAAACGTAGCTGGTCTCTAGCTACCTTGTAGCTATTCTCAAGACAAATGTTCAGACGAGATACATTCATTACTTCAAAGGATTGGAGACGCTATTTCACGTTTACAGTGTCAACTCATCCTCATTCTCATTCCTTTCCCTTTTTCGTTGATGGAGGGAGTTTCAATCAGACTTCTGAGAAGAACCGCTCCTTTGTGAAACAGACTCGCGAGTAGATGCTCCCTTGATTATTACGGTCTTAACCTCTTCGAGTCTAGGGTCAAATGTTATTCCATAACATATTCCATCTACATATTTTCATAACATGCACTTCTTACTTCTTCTTACGTCCATAAAAATACTCATTCTCTAACCGTCTATCTTGAGTGGCTTTTGTGACTTGTAGCGGATAAAAAATAGTACAAATAAAAGATTAAGAGACAATAAACAGAATGTGGTTCTATAGACAGAGCTGCGAGTACCATCGACTGAACTTGTACGCAAATGTAGAATCAGTCGGTTAGAGAAAAATGGCAAAATGGTATTTGTCGTGGTTAGAACATTGACGACCTGATGTGAGTTGAGGTGGTTTGAACGTCATATGCGTGGAATCATGGATTGTCCTTGTATAACACCAAGAAACCATCATTTCATTGGCGGCAGTAGTGTAGTCAAATGCTCTGATGTTCGTCCTTGCTTTCCTGATTCACCTGCTTGCCATGTTTTCAGCAGGGAGAACAGCCACGCGCGTGGAGAGGGTAGATAGCTGGCCGACACATTATTCTACATTCTTTCTATTTCCTTCTCTCTTCCGTTTCCACCAGACAATCATGTCCGAAGAAAATAAAGCAAGCGAAAAGAAAATTTCTGTCATTGATTCAGTCTGTAGATGCAACATCGTGGTTTCTATTAAGGAATTGCCGACACGAAAAATAGACAACGAGGAATTTCTAAAGAAAATCGGAATGAAACGAGCCCTTATACTTGGAATCGCAAAGGGACACTTGAAATTTTTAGGAAACCTAATGAGTAAAAAGTGGGCAGGGAGAATTTAACACACACAGGGCAGTTAACGCAAGATGTGAAAAAGAAAATATCAATCAACCTTCCTCAGGAGCTTGTGTAAATGAACGGCAGAGATCCAACAAAGATGGATGGAAAGAAAAGAAAAAAAAAACTTTGCTTAGTGCTAAAAAGGTCAGGAATTGCGGAGAGTCATGATAATCCACCTCCGGAAGGGACACGTTACATAAAAAACATATTTTTGGGGTTTTTTTTTTATTCTTCTTTCTATACGTTTCAGTGATGTTTTTTACTCCATCAAACTCATTCTTTTCCTTTATCTCTTCCCGTGTGACAGTTTCTTTCTTTTCCTTAAGTCATATCTGTCTATCAATGTCACTTTATTCCGAACGTCTTTTCTGGGTTTCACTCTATCACATTTACTTCCGCTTCATCTTGTACAGGGCACGATGGCTAAATTGTCGCCATTTTATATTTTTATTTCGCGCATGCGCGTTGTTTGTTTGTCATTTTGTCGACTGCACAGTATCGTAAGGTAAGTTGGGCACTGTCTGTGCGTACAAACAGCGCCATGACACAATTCACTCCGCCAGAAATTTGGAAACGGCATGCTATACTGCTTGGCATTCGCACCGAAATCTCCAATACGAACATTTTAGAGTGTTCGGGTATCAATCTGTTGACAGTGCAGATGATTCAGAAAGAGTTGAAGGAGTCTTATGGCTATCTCGAAAGTGTTTGGAGTGATCACTAGTGATGGCAACGTTATACCTCCATTCGTCTTCCCACCGGGCCACGGAATCAAGAAAGACGGCTGTATCAAGTGGCTTGAGGAGGATGTGCAGCCCTGGGTCAGGAGGGTGGCTGCTGGAAGAACCTATGTCTTGCAATTAGATTCTGCACCATGCCACAGAAGCAGGAGAATCCAGTTATGGCTGTCAGACAATTTATGCGACCATATCACCAATTACATCTGACCACCTAACTCCCCAGACTGCAACTCTCTTGATTATTATGTATGGGGTGCAGTTGAGTGAGAGACCAAGAAAACTCTTTGTAACACCAAAGATGAACTGAAGGCAAGACTTATGACAGTATTCACCAACTTAAACCAGAAGACCATCCAGAATATTTACAGGAGTTTTCGAAGTTGTCTGGAAGCCGTAGATGAAGTCAATGGCGATTTTTTTAAAGAGATTATTCCTTAGTACTGCAACATATTTTTGTTTAATTTTGATAAGTATATCTGTTAAAAATAAGATGTCAGTGCTATTTTCATTTTTGCCTGAATTTAGACGACAATTTATCAATAGCACCCTGTTTGATATTATGAAAAAAAATTATTAAATATTATTTTGCATAATATTAAACTATTATATTTTTAAAATCATTCCTGTTGTTTTCCTATATTTCTGGCCGTTAAATTTTCATGGTTGCGTAATTTTGATGATAATTTATCAATCGCGCCTTTGATCTATCAGTTAAGTGACATATGCGATACACGCTTGTGCAATAATGCTTCTTTAGATCCATGTCAGACTAGGCAGAATATTTTCTGGCAGTAGGTTGCCCTTTTTGCGATAGACTTGTCGGCAACCAAGACCATAGGACCCAGTCTGTCCTGCTATTGAACCCATGGCTGTGGCGGACTAGAGATTGATTCATGCCTTTTCCCAAGGTTACTTGCGCGTAAATAATCGTAAGGAAACCCATGCGAGTTACACCACACCGTGCTTCTTATCTATCTATCTATATGTGTGTGTGTGTGTGTTTGTGTGTATCTATCTATCTATCTATCTATCTATCTATCTATCTATCTATCTATCTATCTATATATATATATATATATATATACACACACACACACATATATAGATAGATAGATATATGTGTGTGTGTGTGTGTGTTTGTGTGTATCTATCTATCTATCTATCTATCTATCTATCTATCTATATATATATATATATATATATATATATATATATATATATATATATATATATATGTTAGGTTGGTGCAAAAATAATGTCGGTTTCTGACGTTTTTTTTAACGTCAAAAACCGACATTATTTTTGCACCAACCTAATATATATGGTAAAATACCGTATGCTGCCGCACAATAAAAAAATATTTTTCTTCATCCAAAGTCGTACACGCTTTACGATCCCGGATGAAGAAACAATGTTTTTTTGTTTTTTTTCTTCCCTCACGTCTCTTCTCCTTCTTGACATCTGGTGCTGTAGTGTAATAGTAGTGTGGTGTAATATGAGGAACACCTGTTACCCAGTCACCTGAAGAGATCTAGGGGTCGAAGCCACGGTTGTATGAGGTAATATACGGTGTTTTACCTTCTTTATTGTATTAGCTTGCTCAGCATCGCTGTTTTTCTAAACTGCAGCATTTAGCACGTTTTTTATACGTCCATGTTTTGGTACGGTAACTTTTACTTCCATTTAACATATTTTTGTGTTATATATATATATATATATATATATATATATATATATATATATATATATATATATATATATATTAAACTCTATTTTTGTTGAGAGTATTGCAAGTCTCACTGCAATAATTAAGCAAAATTGAAGCCAGAATTTCAAGGGAAAACTTTCGAAGATGTCGGAGGTCCGGATTCTAAAAGTGAGCCGCTTGCAATCTGTCTACCTCCTTACCAGTAACTCTATTCTCGAATATATAAAAGGTGCGATATGCACATTTTCGAAATATATACGTTCTTTATTTTTATTTTTTTGCCTTTTTCTTTCGTTCTCTTTTCAGCAAAAAAAAAAAACTGTCCTGAGACATTTCTAATCAATAGTAACAATAACACACGCCGTGATTTTGAAAGATACGCTGTAATTTTCAGTGTATCCTCGAGTATTTTTGAAAGGAATTCAGCTACTCTAGTCATGTGTATTAGTAATGGGAAACGACGTTAGTGTGTGGCAATGTCTTCAAGAAAGCGTAGGCGAAGACAGAATCACAGATGAAGAAAGCTGGATTTATTGAGAATCTCCGTACTTTTGATAAAAAGCGAACTTCTTCCACTGATTTCCTTTCGGAAGATATCTTATTAAAACTTATGTATGAAAATATATAAAAAATATGGCAAGAGAATGAAATAAAGAAAATAATCTCTGGTACCGAATAGAAATGGGAACGTTTATTTATTTTGGTGAAATTTTCCGCTCCCTTCCTCAAGCTAATTAAAACCATCCCGTTTATTAATTTTCATTTCGAACACAGATCAAACAGGAAACAGTAATTATTATAATTGGTTAGTTTTTAATTGCATGCTTTCTTTGATTGCATTGCATTAAAAGTTCGTGTTCTATTATTTAATTGTCCTGGGCATGACGATAAACTACATCTGGCAGCAAAGGCATTGATTTGGAGATTGGAGGTTTTTGAGGAGCATGAAACCATCTCTTAATTGCTGTTGTTTCCACCTTGACCCGAGCTAGTATCATTTATTAGAGTCCCAGCTCTGGGTAAATATCCCCCCCCCACCACAACCAAAAATTAACAGTACATTTTTAAAATAAAATGAACAACAATATTGTTTATAGCAAAATGTCAATCAATGCAACACTAAGAATATATAAAAATACATATTTATAATGAAATTACCAACACTATATTTTGTGATCTACAAACTATATATCTAAATAAAAAAAAGATAACATTGAAGTAAAAGTTTAAAATTATGGACAAAATATCTGTAGTTGAATTCATAAAATTACAGACAAATTATGGAGATTTCAGCATTAAATAACCCATACAGATGTTGATATGCCGCTAAACAAAATCAACCAATAAATCAACATCTATTATTTACACTCATACTATTCTCCTTATCTTTGTTACTAATATCATAGTGTTTGGTTTATTGTACTCTCCAACCATGCAGTTGAAATGTGTGATAAAAACAACAAAGATGGAGACAATAGTCCGAGTGTAAATAAGAGAAGCAATGATAATTTATAATCCCATCCATTCAGACAGATAAATAGCGTCCCATTGTTCTTTTCTTATTTTAGTTTTTACTAATATTCACCCAATAAAAGGCTCGGGAGCCACTCAAGGTAGAGGGTTACACTGTGGAGTTATATTAGCGTAGGACAAATGTAGGATAACCGGAGACCCATTTGTTTAACAGGAAACAAGGGATAAACCTCTACTGCTGTCTAAAAGATAGGAGAGGAGCGTGAACCGGACGATAGCGGATCCTATCTACTCTTTCCAGAATTAAGAAATTTCTTTCTTTGATAAACATCGTATAAAAAAAAAACGGTCCATACTTAAATTCTAGTTAAGTTCTATTTTAGCGGATGAAAAATAGTACAAATAAAAGATGAAGAGACAATAAGCAGAATGTGGTTCTATAGACAGAGCTGTGAGTACCATCGACTGAACTTGTGCGCAAATGTAGAATGAGTCGGTTAAACAAAAATGGCAAAATAATATTTGTCGTGGTTAGAACATTGACGACCTGATGTGAGTTGAGGTGGTTTGAACGTCATATGCGGTGTTTTACCTTTAAATAATTTAAATTTAAATACTTTTAAAACCACTTTTTATTAACGACACTCGATTTATTAAAAATCTGATAATTAATTGTTAAGACTCCTCACCAACTTACATAAGGCATGAAATAAAAACAAAATCAAGGCGTAAAATAGAGTATTGCTGTCACATCTGGGCTGGAGCTGCCCAATCCTCACTTTGCAGACTTGACAGAGTACAAAAACGTTTAGGTGGCCTTGTAGGCAATGAACTATTTCTTACCTTGCAACATCTTTCCCACAGATGAAACGTCACAAGCCTCTCGCTAATTTATCTTTGTTTCAATGTAAACACGTTCTGACAATCTATTTTCTTTAGTTTCATCAGTTCAGACCCTAACAGTTAAGAGCCACCATAGCATGTACCCGGATGTGAATCATCCTCATTCCTTTCATACTCCATATGTAAAAAAAAAAAAAAAAGGATATTCCAGACAGTTATCTTCTTTTCGATAACGAATATTTTATGAAGATTCTCCCGACAGGATGCTTTCCCTATCAATACCTCTTCAAATCAAGAGTCAAACTCTATCTTTTCTACATAGTGATTTTCTAAGCCCGGCTTAGATGTGGCACAAGGCCGAAAGTAGGTGGCACCCAGTGAGGATAGAACTCACTACTCAATTGTAATTGATCTAGTAAGACAAGCTTTCTAACCATTATACCAGGTCGAGGTGCCCATAGTGTTTTTTCCAAGCGTAGCTTAGATGTGACACAACGGCGAAAGTATGGAGCACCCAGTGAGGATCGAACTCACTACTCAGTCGTAATTGTAATTGTAATTGCTAACCATTACACCGCGTCGAGGTGCCCAAAGTGATTTTCCAAACATAGCTTAGATGTGGCACAAGGCCGAATTTGTTGTACACCCAGTGAGGATCGAACTCACTACTCAGTCGTAATTGTTCTAGCGAGACAAGCTTGCTAACCATTACACCACCTCGAGGTGCCCAAAGTGATTTTCCAAGCGTAGCTCAGATGGGCACAAGGCCGAATGTAGGGGGAAACCAGTGAGAATCGAACTCACTACTCAGTCGCAATTGATCTAGCAAGACAAACTTTCTAACCATTACGCCATGTCGAGGTGCCCCTATCTGTTCTACATATCCTCACAGTCTGTACCTCTTACTGCTCTACAACAAACTCATTCAGGAACGCTGGCTCTTGGACATTGAACTGAGTTTAGAATAGTATATATTTTGTAATGTCTAAGCGACCCTTATTACCACATATATTATATCAACGTACCTTTATTGATACTTCGACAATGCTCTTTGTAATAGAGACTTTGTAATCGCAGATACAACTATAATACGCTGTTGAACAATACTGGTGTCAGACGTTTTCGAATATCACTTGTATTAATAGTATTTCATATAGTGAATAGAGTAGAGAATAGCGGTCCTAATAATAATAGAAGATAAAGAAGAAATAGAGATCCATATAGTTTAGAGGATAGAATAGAGATAGCGAACACGTAAGACTTCAAGCGGCTTCCTCTATATATGTGTTTCCTCCATGGTCATGTGGTCTGATTAATTCAGTAATGAGGATAAGAGCTTGAATAATGTAATTAGTGTGAATAATTATTGAAGTACGACAATTCAAAATTGTCCATAAATTTCAAATATTTAAAAAAAACAAAAAAAAACATTTCGTCGTTAAATAAAGCAAAAGAAAATCTTTAAAAAGAAATATCAACGTTTTTGTTTGTTTTGTTTTTTTCTCACTCAAAAAGTTTACAGCATATTTTATTAAAATTAATTAAAAACGTTTAAAAAAACTGGCGATCTATGTTCAATCACAACACTTTATTTCTATATAACAATATAAAAAAAATAGCAGCTAAATTTCTAAAAGAAAGAAAACTTTTCGGAAACTGAAAATTACTTCCCAAACTGCGAATACATCAAGATTACTTGGTAGATTCAATTCAAATGACATTTGGTAGCCAGATTCCTTTTAATAAAGAACACTATAAACACTTAATTCCCTCTAAATTATCACAGAAGATTAAAAACATATTATTAAGAAAAATGTTCATCATCATTGGGACACAATCGGAGTTATTTGCCCTTATATATTATGTCAGTCAGTTATGTGCCATGCGTGATACACGCTTAGGCGATCATGTATCTTTCGATACATGAGAGACGAGGCAGATTTTTTTTCCGCGCAGTAGATAGCCATTACTTTCTGCTGTAGACCAGTTGCCATCCAAAGCTATAGAACCCAGTCTGTCCTGCTATTTAGCCATAACTGGAAAAAGAAGAAGAGGATTCAGACTGGAATTCGAACTCTGATTCCTCAATCCAAGCCGCTATCCATTGCTCCATCGTACCTTCTCTGAAATAGAAAATTGTATTACGTATAGGTGACAATACATTCTGACCCCCCACCCGTACATGTAATTTCATCGAAATGACCGAATGATTTTATATTTACAAAAGAGTACTTCTAGGTATTGCCGTAGGAGACGAGGGTAAAAGTGACACAGAAACTCGAAAGCGATTTAGAATTGCTTTAAAAAATGCCTTCCTTAAACTAACACATAAACATGGCTGACGAGGTAGATATTTTTTTTTTTCGTAGTAGATCGGCATTTCTTTGTACGGTAGACCAGTCACTATTTCCTGCATGGCTATCAAGGGAAGAAGCTCTAAAAAAGAGTCGAGGAGAAGAAATAGGAAGTAATTCTTTTTTAAATCAATGAATTTGTCAAAGTAAAAAAGAGAATGTTCAATATCAGTTATATGCCATGTATGGTACACGCTTAGGCGATCATGTATCTTTCGATACGTGACTGACGAGGCAGATTTTTCCCGCAGTAGGATACCATTTCTTTCTGCAGTAGACAAGTTGCTATCCAAGACTATAGAACCCAGACTGTTCTGCTATTTACCCATAGCTGGAGTGCGAAGATGAGGATCCATACCTTTCCCAAGCGTATTAGCACATAATTGAATGTAATGGATTCGACTGGAATTCGAACTCGGCTCTCGGATTTCTCAATCCGAGCCACTATCCATTACACCACTATATTCTAATTAAGACTTATAGAATGCATAGTAGTAAGAAAATATACTAATATTGGTGCGTGGGAAGGTTTTCAAAAAGCTGTATGAATAGACAGAATAATGGTGAGCAAGATGGTAGTAAGATGGACTTGTCTACAACGTTCACTGATGAAAAAAATATATACTTACACTGTTTCTTCTCCCGGAGAAACTTTATTGTAAAAGACAATATGTCTGATTGTGTGGCAAGAAGATTTGCTTGGTTTCGTGAGCCGTTCGTTGAAATGAGCTAAATGGAAACAGAATAAAAAAAAATGAATAATACAGTTAAAAAAGGTTTTTTTTAAAATTCGTGTATAAAAACGCAAAAGAAATGGGAAACAGAAAGGAAAATATCAGATTTAAAAGCAAATACGAACATAAAAGAAGAAAATATATAATCCAGTAATATGGTAATAACACCCCCACCAAAATAGTTATCGGATGAAAAACTTTTGAAGAAATTAGGGAAGCTGAAAAGCGCAAACATGCAGAATACACCTGCGCATAAAAAAATAAAAGATTGCATGGGTACATTACATTAACTGTTTTAATCGTGACCGGAAACAAATCTTATAATTTCTTTGTTATATTTATATATATATATATATATATATATATATATATATATATATATATATATATATATATATATATGTATGTATATATATATATATGTATGTATTTTGAATCCGTCCTCCAGAAATAGCCAACTGACTAACAGTTCTGGTTCTGCTATTGCTGAACATTTAATAACTACAGTGTAACCCGGATATAAGAGAGCTGTTGGGACCGGAGAAGTCTCTTATATCCGGGTTTGGTCTATTTTGTTTAGGTAAGTATGGCGCTAATTTGGGCCTGAGAAAATATCTCTTATATCCGGGTTTCTCTTATATCAGGGTCTCTTATATCCGGGTTACACTGTAGAAGGAAATGTGTGGAAAATTTTAGTGGTGACCGATTTATAATTTTATCTAGGTCCCACTCCACATTTCACCTCGAGGTTCTAGAGTCCTTGTATATCAGATCTCGTGAGCCTTCCCTTTGTAAACAGAGGGAATGCTTGCTGGGTCTGAATATTATTGGACTCTAGTCTCTTGAAATTCATAATTTTTTTCCCCCATTCGATTACATTCGTTAATTAAAATTAACTTGCGCGCTTTTTTAAATTCCCAGAATAAATAAACTTGATAAGTCCTGGGACGAAACCGGTTGTTTTTATTTTAGCTTTTGCTTTTAAAAATTGTCTTTTCCTATCTATTATTAAATTCTGTACCACGAAAAACTTATATATATATATATATATATATATATATATATATATATATATATATATATATATATATATATATATATATATATATATATATATATATATATATATCATTTATTAAAGCATAATTATTGAACATCTATCTATATTTCTGAGATGAGGTATTGTAACTATTTACACTGTTGTGTTCATCTTTATTGTCATAATCACGGCGTTTCGCCGGTTGTACGCTTCGGCTTTGTTCAAGTGACATAAGTCCCCAAGAAAACATGAACCAGTGTATAAAAGCGTTAGTTGAAGCAATCCAGTAACTTGACTCAAAGAGTTGTGTGTTCAATACTTGGTCACAGCAGAGCTGAACAAAAAAAAAAACCGGAGAGTTGAATTACTAAGGGAAATAACTGAAAGCGAGATATCCAAAAGGCATGACACGTAGAACTAGAAAAATCTACTCCCGTGGACTAAATAAAGGATTTGGTTCGGAATTCCAACGTATATCGCCTGAAGAAAGCCGGAGCGTACAACGACTGAAACGTCATGAATATGACAATAAAGATGAAGATAACAGCTTGAACAATGTAAATAGTGTAAATAATTATTAAAGAAATGCCATTCAAAATTGTCCATAAATTTCAAATATTTAAAAACATGTCGATGTTAAATAAAGGAGAATAAATATTTAAAAATAATTACCAACGTTTTAGGTTTTTTTCGGAATCCAAAGTTTTACAGAATATTTTATTAAAAAGTAATTAAAAACATTCAGAGCAAGACGATATATTTTTGTTTTATTTTCCGATTAAGGGCAGAATTTTACGGATCGAAGCGATTTCTCAGATGATCTATATTTAATAAGGAAATTAATGATCGGACCCTAAATTATCATCACTAAAAATGAATGGATGTTCCCGGAAGAAAGCCCCGTGCCTTGAGCATCTATTGGGACTAACTCAACTCAGACCTGAAGTGGAGCTCATACATCCATTGCTAAAGATGCTGTAAAAAATGGTCGGTTCTCGACACCGCTTCTAACTCCTCGTGCTGTCTTCTACTTTTACAAGCGCAAGATCAGGCCTACAATGGTAACTGCTGCTTTGTGGAACCGCCTCCAAAGTAGATGCTTCACGGGTCACTACACAACGTAACCTGTTTAAATCGAGGGTTAAATGTTATATTCCCCACATATCCACATAAACTGTGCCTCTTACTCTGGACCCTATTAATTCGACGGGCTCCCGGGCTTTGTACAGTGTGAAAATCTTGCAGTAATTACATTATTAGGACTGCTAACCTCTATCTTCATTGATAAATACCATCTTCATTGCAATATCCACAACGTTTCGGCCGTTGTAAGCTCCGGCCTTCTTCAGGTGATTGAAAATATGAACCAGACCCTTTATTTCGTCCATCGGGGTAGACTGTTCTAGTTTCACGTGGCATGCCTCTTCCGTTATTTCTCTTTAACTCAACTCTCCATGTATTGGTTCACCACTGTTGTGGTCTGGTATTGAACTCACAAAACTTTGGGTTTAGTCACTGGATCTTACCAACGTCTTTAGCCACCGGACCATGTGTCATTGAAATAACGGACTCGGTTCGAAATTCCCATCACTTGTAGAAGACCCGAGTGTACGACGGCCGCAACGTTGTGAATATGGCAATGAAGACGAGGATAATAGTCCGAATAATGTAAATAATGCAAGTAATCATAATACCTCATCTCAGAGATACAGACAGGGTGAATATCATTATATATATATATATATATATATATATATATATATATATATATATATATATATATATATATATATATATATATGAGGTGTTTGGATTATATTTTAAAATCTTAAAGTATTAAAGGGTAGTTGATTTAGGCTTTAAAATTTTCCTTCAAAATTTCCTTTTCAAAATAAATTCATTTATACATAAGTAACCAAAAGATGCGAGTTCTTGCTCACTTTTAACCCGATGTGACCCAACTCAATCCTCTTCCCAAAATCAGTATTCTGATAACCAAATGTCAAAACACTAATTTTTAGGAAGTTGGTGGAGACGAAAAATTTCAACTCTGGCTATGACTATTAATAACTATTCGTTTATTACCGACATAAAGTATTTTTTGTATATTTCTTCACAGCTTCCTGATCTTTGTAGCTTGAAGCAACATTTTTTTTTAACAACCCTTTCAATATCAACTCACCATATACACAAACTAATTAGACAGGGTACTTAATATTTTCCTCTACCTCCATTACTATTAATACATTCGATGACTGCTAAATTATCCAATACAGGCGGGACGTGGAAAGCCTCTCGCTGTTCTACCGCTACTTACTGAGAAAGAGCTTTAACGAACTACATTCCCTGATCCCGCCAAGTCAAATCTTCACGATAAGAACACGCCATGCCACTTATATAGTATCAAGCCACCCACACCCCTTACGTATTCCATCTTCTTTCCACGAACCACTGCCCTGTGGAACCGACTCCCAACAGGATGTTTCCCCGATAATTACAATCTTAACCTGTTCAAGGCTAGGGTTATGCATTATCTTCCACACCTATATACACAAATGGCCTCTTAACAAAAGCCTTTACATCGAGTGCCCACGGGCATTGTAAAGGGTGATTCTTACTGTAAAATAATAGACGACCTTTCTCAATATGTGTGACAGAAATTGTTCGTAAATATTTTTTTAATCATTTCACCCCAAACAATCAATAATGCATCCAGAACGCTAGGGATTACAGGGAGTGAAAGTTAAATAAAATAAGAATAACTGAGAATGGGTTGATTGAGGATAATTAATGTCGTCTCTGCTTCTATTTTCTCTAAAACTTTCTTGTTGCTTATATAATCTGCCTGTGGAATTCTCAGAATCTTTTCATTTGAACCATGTCTCTGTCCCTCCGAGCTTCTATATCTATTAAGATATTATCCAGAATTCACTGACATAATTTTATCAAAGTTTATTTCGTTTCTAACGAGATTCTGAGCCCATTGTTCAAATCTACAAATCTACCATTCCTCCTTGCATTGAATACTATTGCCATATATGGTCTGGTGCCCCCGTTGTTCATTCGAGGTTCTCGACAAAAGCCAAAGACGGATATGCAATGTCATAGGTCCTGACCTGGAATCTCGACTCCAGTTCCTTTCTCATAGACGTGATGTCGCTTCGCTCTATCTTTTCTCCAAATATTTTTTCATTTACTCTAACGAGCTTTAACTGATACCCCAACTGCATGAATTTAAGCGTGCCACTAGGTTGGATCTCGGTCCCACCCTTTTACTGTCAAAACAGTTAAATATAACCGACTCTTCTACTCCAACAGTTTCACCTCCCGAACTTTCCGACAGTAGAATGCCCTTCCTGTTAATACTTCCCTGATAATTATAATCTTCAAATATTTTAATGTAATGTCAATCGATATCTTCTGATGTCTTGATCTTGATCCCCGTCCTTCTCTTTATCCTTTCCTCAAACCCCTCTTTATTCTTACTTTCATTCTCTATAACCCCTTGCGTACTAGTGGCACACCCGCCTTGTTTAGGGTGAAATGCTTTAAAAATATCTTTATGTGTTAGTTTAATGGAGGCATGCTTTTAAAGCAATTCTAAATGCTTTCGAGTTTCTGTCACTTTTACCGTCGTCTGCTATGACATTTCTTAGAAGTAATCTTTTGTAAATATAAAATCAACCAATGTCATTTTTCGATGAAATTACATGTACAGGATGGTCTGAAAGTCATGTCGCCCCTACATAATATAATTTTCTATTTCAGATGGCTAACACGAGCTCCTACAGTTTTGAAGAGAGGTAGGGTTTGACAAGCCTTTCGGACCACCCTGTATATTAAACTAAATGGATAATAATTTAATTTTCGTGTCTAAATATATTGGAATATAGTTCTTCAGCTGTCGTGTCGTGTCTGGAGAACGTGTTCATCATCACCAATAATAATAATAATAATAATAATAATAATAATAATAATAATAATAATGACCGTGCTAGTGGCCGGCGGTTGATTTGTTTTCTCTTTTTTAATCTTTTACGCAAAAATATTTTAAAATGCTTTCATTTTACATGTTTGATTTATTTTTTTAGAACAGACCTCGGTTGTAATTATTGATATTGAAAAGTCTTCCAAGATTTTTTTTTGGGGGGGGGGGGCATCCGGTTGATTACGTGAATGTCTGACAATTTTTAATAGCTTATTGAAAGTTCAATAAATTGTATGAACATATAATCACTAAGTATATCACGTCGCGTAAATATTTATTTATTGCGGTCAGCATGGCTGTTGTAGCAGCAAAACTTGAACATTTCTTTTGCTCAATGGAAAATAAGAGAATGGTGATTTTACCAAACGAAGCTTAGGTGTTGCACAAAGCCAGAAGTATGTGCCACCCAGTGAAAATCGAAATCTCTATTCACTCATAGTTGTAATTGATCTAGCGAGACCAGCTTGCTAAACATTACACCAGGTCGAGGTCCCCAATCATTTTCTAAGCGCAGCTTAGATGTGGCAAAAGGCCGAGAGTGTGGAGCACCCAGGTACGATCGAACTCACTACTCAGTCGTAATTGATCTAGCGAGACCAGCTTGCTAAACATTACACCACGTCGAGGTCCCCAATCATTTTCTAAGCGCAGCTTATATATGGCAAAAGGCCGAGAGTGCGGAACCCCCAGCGACGATCGAACTCACCACTCTGTCGTAATTGATCTAGTAAAACCAAATTGCTAACCATTACACCATGTCGAGATGCCCAGAAAAAGACGAGAATATGTAACCAGAGAAAGTTTTAGAAACGACTCTTAAAAATCGTATTTTCTAGTCGTTGTATTCTGAAAAATATCACGATGACTTAAGGGAAATAAAAGAAAAAATAGTAATATTACAGAACATAGTAGTTGAAAGTAAGGCACCTCTACGGTGTGTAATGGTTAGCAAGCTTGTCTCGCTAGAACAATTGCGACTGAGTAGTGAGTTCGATCCTTATTGGGTACCCCTTACTTTCGGCCCTGTGTCACATCTGAGCTACGCTTGGAAAATCACTAGTGTGTAAATCCCTCTCCTGATGGATGTGTAACAAATCTATTTATCATCTCTATGTTGCGTCTCTGTCTTTGGGCAGAGTGCACTCAGGGGCGGCTCCAACAAAGGACAGAGTCACAACCGAGAAAAATTATACTGAGAGGTGCCCAGCCCTGGGGAACAGCTTCCCGAGGTTGCGCCTACTCATTGCACCAGAAAGAGGGATCGGTGCTCGCACCGAGGCCAGTGCAACCGACGGTTGCCGGAGCTGCGGGCAATTTTTGCTCTTGGTCCGGGTGTACCCGCTCGGGTGTCCGCCTTTTAAAAAAAGACCTTGTGTCACAAATCGTATTAGCGGGAAGACAGAGTAAATACCTAGTAGTCGAAAGTAAAGATAACTAATATATATATATATATAATACTAGCAGCATGGCCCGGCGTTGCCCGTGCTTGATTCAAAAATCATACGACTCATACAGCAATCGCTATCACTTGACTTAAAATATTTCTGGCCTTCCTTGCTTTAAAAGGAATGCCCTTTGCCATGCTGATGGTGCTACATGCATAGCTTCTTGCCTATCTCACACTGGCAATTTTTTCTAAGCTCTAAACTAAACATTAAATCTGTTACGGAAAAAGAACTAACCAAAATGAACACAAAACTATCACCTTTAAAAAAGGACCCGTAACTGGAAAAAAACGAATGAAAAAAGAATGTTAACAACAAATACTTTTTCACAACCAACCCAGTTCTGCGGAATCAGAATCAACGTTGAGTTTAAGTAAGCGAATTAGCCAAGTGGAGTAACGTGCCATGCAGATTTAAATTTTTTGTGACGAATGCAGCTATCGATTTTTTTTCATGCTAGCATGCTAGTTAACATTCGTGTCAGTCAGCTGTTGACTCTCACGCTGGCCAATAGAATCTCCCTGCCTATTCGTGTCAGCCAGTTATTGGCTCTCACTCTGGCCAGTAGAAAATGGCCGCAAACTACATGAAAACTGCAGTAGAAGCATAAAAAAAATAAATTAGGTTGGTGCAAAAATAATGACGTAATAATGTCGTTTTTGATGTTAAAAAATACGTCAAAAAACGACATAATTACGTCATTATTTTTGCACCAACCTAATATTTCCACTATCGATGGGAGTTGGTAAATTCAAAGTCGGTCTTGACCTTCGTTCTACATTGGAGCATGTGCATGTTAATTTTGGTGCAAATCCGTCGAAAATTGCGGTCGTGCATTCGTTACACACACACACACACACACACACACACATCCTGACTTTTATAGATAGAGATAAAATAGTCCCCCAAAATACCGTGCAAGATGAATCCTTTATTCAAATTTTGTTAACGAGTTTGTTGATGTGCCGGCATATAGCAGGACATTTTGTTTTCATTTTCAATGATCACACTTGTGATGTCGTTGAAAAATAAAAGTTTGTGTAAATGGTCTTAACATTCCTATAATAATTGAAACTAGCATTAAGTGCATTAGCACGCATGTAGATGATGCTGTAAAATAAAAATATGTAAAAAAAAACTTGGGATTCTCAAAAATATTTCGCTTGAAGATGGAACAGAGCCTACTTTAACTCAAGTTAATTCAAATATTATTTTGAAGTTTCCGGCTCTTGTTTTGAAACATGAGACTTCTTATGTAGCGAGTTGGAATCATATTTTTAAATAAATAATTATATATATATATATATATATATATATATATATATATATATATATATATTGCTGTTGCAGGTATGATTTTATTTTTCTATCGAAAATAATTCAATTATTTAAGACATACATTGGTATTAACCAAAGGTTTATTTTTTTTATTTTAATACTAAAGTTAATCTAAGATATGACTAGAGAACCACTCACTGGAGGGAATTGCATTTAGACTAGTCATGATGAATGAGGTGTGTAATATGAATGAAAGAGAAGGTGATAAAAAAATGTGATTAAAAATAAAAATTAACATAGACGTGTAAAGCTCAAGTTGTCGTTAATAGATCGCTTTATCTTTGTATAACAGGATTTACTTAAACAAATTAACATTGAAGGTTTCAGAGAAGCATTCTGTTCCCAATAATAATATTTTTGGTAGAGTCACCATTATTTTCTCTCTTTGATTTATTTATTTTTTTTTTTTTTTTTTTGGTAAGGTCAAATTTTTCTGGTATAGACAGATTTGTAAATTTTTTGAAAAGGTCAAAATTATGTAGAGTAAGATTTACAGATCTTTTTCGGTACGTTCAGATTTTTTTTTATATTAGGTTGGTGCAAAAATAATCACGCAATAATGTCGTTTTTTGAGGTATTTTTAACGTCAAAAAACGACATTATTACGTCATTATTTTTGCACCAACCTAATATAATCAGATTTGTACATTTGGGGTTTTAGCAATGTCAGATTTTTTTGGTATAGAAAGATTAGCAGATTATATTTTTAGTAAAATTAGATACTTTTGATCTATACAGATTCGCATATTGGTTTGTGCTAACTTCACATTATTCTGGTATAGTCAGATTTGAACATTTTTGGTAGTAAGGTCACATTTTTCTTGAAGATTTATTAGTAAAATCGGATTTTTCTGGCAAATTCATATTTGCAAATCTTTTAGATAAGTCAAATATTTCTGGTATAATCAGATATTAGAGATTATGTTCAGATTTTTCTAGTATGTCTAGTTTTGAAGATTTTTTTGTGGTAAGGTCAGTTTGTTTTTGTTTTTGGTATTGTCAGATTTTATTTTAGTAAGGTAAGTTTCCTCTGGTTTGTTTTTGTTAAGGTCAGCTTTGTTGATCTAGTTAGCTTTTGTAGATTTTCTTGTAGTAAGGTCAGATATTTTCGGTATATTCAAATCTGCAAAATTCTTTTCGGTCTGCTAAGATGTTTTTGGTGTAGACAGATGTGCAGATATTTTATTTTTCAGATATTTTATTTTTCAGATATGTTTTCCTCTTTTAGGAGTAAAATATTTCTTACGATTTCAGCAATTTTTATATATCTGAAAATAGAAAATAAATGTCAACAACAAAAGGTTTATAAATATGTACAGTGTGTTTCAAAAATATTTTTAAAAACATTGGGGCGGCTTCCTCACAACAGAACAAGGACAAAAGTTCATGTTGCCTTGTAGACATTTGTCATTCGCGTACATTTGTGGCTAGACTGTCTTCAGCGTTTAGCGTAGTATTGCGCTAATTGGAGGCCGTAGTTAAAGCCAATGGTGATTTTATTGAATAAATTCACTCTTTATTTTTTCAATATATTTTTGTGTAATTTTCGTAAATATTCCTGTCAAAATGAGATGTCAGTGTTACTTCGATTTTTGCGTCATCTATGTGACTATTTATCCATGTATATATGCGTGGTACGTGTATGTGTGTTGATAGGCGTGATTATAATATGATGAACAACAGACAAGATGTATAATGATAATTTTACAACAATAAATAATTCATTGTAATTCTAATAAAGCCATATTACCAATTGAAATATCCTAAAACGTTTCCTGTCATTGATCGTTTAATACTAAGTTTTATTATAACAACATTGATTTGTGCAACAGAATCCGACATAGATGATATTTATGCTGTCTGAGCTAGAGCAAGTCTCAAAGGCCCAATCTTTGTATATAGCTTTTTAAAAGCGTTAGAAAGACATCTTCTTTACTTGTATTCAATCTTACTTCATTCCAGACAGTATCATTTGTGTAGAGAGTAGACAAGTGGCAAATAATCGACTTTTACGGATCAATAAGTGGAAAAGTGTATAAGATTCAAAAGACGGAAATTGGTAGAAATAAAGAACAAAAAAACGTTTTTGCAAAGTTCCAAGGCGCGATAAAGTGTAAGATAATAAAATAAACAATGACGCCATTACATTATATATATATATATATATATATATATATATATATATATATATATATATATAATAAAATCAACCTACCTAGGTTTCATCTAAATGGATATATATTTAGTTGGATTGATATCAGTTTATGACCCTGGGTTTCACCCTTTTTACGATCGTCAGACAAATAGCGTAAAACCCAGGGTCACAAATACACATCAATCCAACTAAATATGTTAGATCTACCCCTGATATTGAGGGCTTTCCAATAAGTACCACGCATATATAATAGGTAAATAATATATATAAAGTTATATATATATATATATATATATATATATATATATATATATATATATATATATATATACACACATTTTACACACACACACATATATATATATATATATATATATATATATATAATATTTTTATTAAAATATTTGAATAAAAATATATTATAATAATATTTTCCTCCGCGTTGTATTGCTGTTCTTTCTCTTTATATATATATATATATATATATATATATATATATATAGATAGATAGATAGATAGATAGATAGATAGATAGATAGATAGATAATATTAGTGGTAAATATACATATATATGCAAAATCCACAGGTGCATATACACACATGTATATTTTTTGAATAAAAAAATCCGAGAGGATAGAATCCAGGTAGAACTCAATGTCCAGGACAGAGTAAGAATATAATAACAAGGCTTAAACACTAATATTCCATGCTCCTAATTTATTCCATTGGAATCGTAAATACGATCCAATTCAAGGAATTTGTAGGTCTGATGAATTGGATCGTATTTACGATTCCAGTGGAATAAATTATGACCATGGAATATTAGTGTTTAAGCCTTGTTATTATATATATATATATATATAAAGTTATGACAGGTACCTTTGCTCTAGTGCTACCTTCCTGCGATTAAACGGTCCCCTCTCATGCTAGGTGAGGATTATAACTAATCACTCAGTTGGGTTAAAAATATGTCCTGTCAAAGTATGGTCAACTAGCCTAATACCGTGAACTGAGATCCATAACTCTATATACAGCCAGTTCTGTGATGACACGACATTACATGTCGGAGAATTCAACAGCCAAAAGAGTCAATTGTCCTTCTAGACTAACTACCAACCAAGGTACCAGATTTCAGTTTACCCATACATTTAACCCTTAGATGGAGCAAGAGGAGTTGGTTCAATGTTTATTCATTTATTTTTTGCCAAGTGCATTTCCGCTAAAATAAATTCAATAGACTAAGCCTGAATTTGAACGCGGCTCGCCTAATTTATTTTTTCAGCTGATGACATTTACGCTAACCACATATTTGGATACTAAAATTGAAAAGAAGTTAAGATTAAAAATGAGTTCACGACGTGATCCCGCCATTATAGAAGGACTAAAGATGTTAAAAAGTCTTTAGAAAATGATCTCTTTGTTTGCTTAAAGGCATATCAACTCCTTTCGGACATTTAACGGAGAAATTTAATTTTCTTGTAGAAAAAATGATATATGTTATTCTGCTTTCACAAGTGAATACATGGTAGATGATACTCAGCTTATGTACATATACATGTTTGTGTTGGCATAATTACTTGAGGCGGTGATGTGTGTGTTTTATGTTGTAGTTTTGTTGATGTTATATTTTAGAATAAATTTGATTTCTTTAAAGACCTGTAGGATATTATATGGATTATTGTCATGAAAGATTTCTTTCACGTTGGTTGTTTGGTTGATTTTATTTAGCGGCATATCAACAACTGTATGGGTTATTTAATGCGGAAAGCTAAATATTCTTAAAGCGGGTGCATGCCTTTACCTACAGATAAAATGTATTCTTTGTCATTTTGCTGTAAAATGTATTGTTGGCAATTCTACTATTAGGTTTGTGCAAAAATAATGACGTAATAATGTCGTTTTTTGACGTTAAAAATACGTCAAAAAACGACATTATTACATCATTATTTTTGCACCAACCTAATATAAATAAGTATTTTTATACTTTTATAGTGTTTTTTTTTTCTGGGTTTTCACTATTTGCCCATAGATGGGACCTAACTGCTGCTACCACCCCGAGTTAGCGTGGACTTGGGAACAACAGCAATTAAAAAGCTTTTTCCAGAAAAAAAAACTTTCATTTATAGTAAGTAAAATTTAAACTAAATGAGCATACATAAAACTTTAAGAGATAAAGCAGGCACTTTGATGAGCACTAGCTTAATTTTTAGAAATTAAAAAAATATATTTATGGCACATTTTGATTAGTAGTAAAACAGCAGCGTTTGTTTTTCGATCAAAACCAGTAGAAACTTTTCTTCTTTAAATTCCGAACAGCGTATTTGGAGCCTACCTGTTTGTTATATAAGGTGGCTCTGTATTTGCTTTCAGAGTTGACAAACAGCTGCTACAGGAATCCAGATCGCCCCGATCCAGAAGGAAAACGACGCTGTAGAAAAACCAACAGACGAAAACTGAAACGAACAAACCGGTCGCTCTTACCGCAAAGAAGGGTCTACGACTGATTTGCTTGATCTAATCTTTGCTGAAACCCGAAGAAAAAAAAATGGACATTTACTTATCATAGTATATCAATTTTCTTTTTGAAATCTATACAGAGAAGTATTTCTCATTTTTCTTCACTTGATGTAGTTTTCTTTTCTGGGGAGCTTCTTTTCTTATTTAGTGTCATAATTTTAATTGTAAAAAGGTATGTTTCATTTTCATTGATAATTTACACGTTATTGTTCCCCATTTGGCACACAAAGCACTAAATTTGTGTAATTCTTTTTTCGTGTGTTAGGAATAAATTTTATCTTCGTTTTTAAACTCGGCTCGAATTGTCTCTTTATTTCTTGGTGCCGATAAATTGTTACTTCATGCATTAATCTTAATTATTTTTTTTTTCTAAAATGTTTCCACCGACCCACCCCCAATCTCCTATAATGTCATGCAAAATGGTAGTTAGAATTACGCTCATAATAGAACCTGTATTTCGATCTGTGCCGAAAACATTGGAATCAGGCTTTAATGGATTGAGTGTTGAAACTTCATGGCGATGCTGTGTGGGTTGCACAACAGAAAGATTAAGCAAAAGTTTTAATGGCTAGAGTTACAATTTACGACAAAATATCACTGCAACAGAACTTGCAGAACATTTTATCATAAACACCTGTAATTTCAACAAATACCTTATATTCTGATTAAATATTCAGTATTCATGAACTTTCCACCCTCAAAACACAAGAGAGGTTAATAAGATTGATACTAAACTATTTGATCAATTACATTTTATTAACGCATCAGCTAATGGAAAATTTCAAGATGAGCACGATCCTTATCATAATTTCTCACGTTTCAGTTGGATTTCATTCACGCTGGCTCTTGCGGTTTCTAATATTAATTGATTTGGCTTATAAACATGTACATGCTTCATCTTCGTGGATTAAGATGGGATAGGTTAAATATCCTGTTCAGCGCCACAGATTTGCTCGCCGTAAAGCGGTTGACTATGTCTCCGAGGTGTCAAGAAAGGTTGTTTTTTTTCTTTAAGTCTGGATGATAAGGCCCTCCAAGGCGACTCGGGAATCACCCCCCAGTTACTTTGGAATATCGTCAATATAAGCAAACTGAACGGCACTCACAAGATTATACTCTGGATTTATCGCGAGCATCTGTTTATGATGTATGTGACTAGAATACTTTTATCAGACATATTGCTATGGTTGGCATATTGAGCGTCGCATATTCATGCGTCACTTTATTTTGGTGTGCGGCTTTGTCATTCACTAAGAATAATAATAAGAATAATTGTGGTCGCAGTTAGGATCAAGAAATGCAAAAAAAAAAAAAAAGCTCATTAACAATATACGTAGATTTTCGTCTTTACAAGAGATTAAAAAATAACTTTGTGGAATGTCTCATCTTCTCAAGAGCTATGTAAAGAAAATACAAACACTATATATTAAGAAAAATTTAACATCAGAATTTATCCAAAGATAATGTATATATATTTATTCGCATTTCTTTATCGTAAACCATTAAAGAGGACACAGAGAATCATTCGACCGAAGAGAAAATAAAAGAAGAAACAACAACAACAACAACAATAATAATAATAATAATAATAATAATAATAATAATTATGGCACACCATCCATTTGCATCTTTTGATGCAAATAGTTGTCCTTGAAGTCTCTGTTAGAGATTAGGGAGCAAATGATACTACAAAAATCAAAAGCAATACATAATAATAATTAAAACAACGCCTACATTTGTCTGTGATACATGTGTGTGGTTTGCTTTTATTAGACTGAGTTTGATGATGTGTATATTGGCTTCGTATATTTGTGCCCCAGGTGTACTGATCTCTCAATAATAATAATAATAATAATAATAATAATAATAATAATAATAATAATTATTATTATTATTGTTATTATTATTATTATTATTATTATTATTATTATTATTATTATTTTCTTTGATTTTTGGCGTTTACACATTTCTTTCCGTGTCCCGCCCAGGGACCTAAGGTTAGAAATGGCATCATGACACTTTCCACTGACAAAAAAAAAAAATACATAGATAAAGCCCTTCGTAAAATATGGACTGTACTTGTGAGAACAATTTTTTGTATCTCTTTGAGGCATGGACTTCCAGGAATCCATTTAATTAGTCTACTGGAATCTTATCCAACCAGTCCTAGGGCTCCAACTACAGCAGGGATTGTTATTATTATTATTATTATTATTATTATTATTATTATTATTATTATTATTATTATTCCTTGGAAGGTATGGAATATGAAATTATGATCTGGCGCAGGATAACTCTACTCAACGATAGCATGTGGCGCTCTCTGAACATTGATTGGTAATAAACATAATAACGGTGTCACAATAAAATGATTCGAAGAAATATCAAGATGAGATCTAGGAGAGTATAGTTCATTTTTGATGAGAACAGATGGGTTTCACTTGGATGGTAACTTACATAGAGATGGTGTCGCGCGAAAAAAAATAAGCCCCCCCCCCGCCAAAAAATACCCACCTAAAACAAACCAACTCCCTCATGGAAATGATACAAATAATAATGAAATGATTACTAAAGGCGTTAAAGGGACTGGAATTACGAGCAGGGAGATGCTTAACTTCCAGGCAGGTGTGACGTTAGGTGCCCGAGAGAGGAGGATCAGATTTGCACCCCGGTCGTTATCCTGCGAATGACCAAGAAACATCATCAAGTATTCAACATAAGCGACAGACGTGATCGAAGCTAGAGTATGCGAAGGCCACGAGAAAGCTAATTTAGTTCCTGATTCTGGATTAGGAAAAAAGGACTTTGACTGCCTGGTTGTCGAAAGGAAATTTAAACATGGGCATGGAGCGACGAACTGGGTAACGGTGATGCGGAACAAAGGGTGCCTGTTAAATTAGCATGGATTAGTAGAAAGGTTGCTACCGAAGCTAGAAGCGATAGAGATTTTAACAATTAAGCTTTTGAAGGTAATGATCTACCACCTGAGATGCGGTATCAGGAGAAATGCCTAAGAGGACAACCGACCGGGACAATTACCTCTTGACCATTAAGAGAAAATTAAGAGAAAGCACAAATTTAATACTAATAAAACTATTTAGGTTTTTATTTTCATGTTTTATCTGTGTAATGGGACCTTACCCATAATGACATAATGGACTATTCCGTACGTAATAAATACAGCGCCTCAAGAGGAAGCAGGGAATCCAGTCCTCCGTCTTTTTGTGACCGGTGTTTTTTTTTGGACTCGTCTATTTGTTATTCTTGCGTTACAGTGCGACAAACCTGATTTTTTTTTGACCACGCGGTTTTAATTGGCAAACTTTTTCGGATTGAAGATATTCTTTGATACAACGAGGACATTTTTGTTAAGTTATTGTTTTCGTTTTTTTTATTCTTCCATTTCTTTTGTTTGTTTTATTTTTTTGGGGGGCTTCGGCCCACATAATTTTTTAATTTTTTTTATTAATTTTTGTTTCTAAAAAATTAGTACGTTATAAGAAAAAAAAAGAAAAAGAAGCTTTGTTTTTTACTTCGTTTTTTATTTTTTATACCCTTCTTCTTTTTTAGCGACTTCGGTCGCATTCTTTCTTTCTTTTTTGGTTTGACTAGTTTGTTTTTCATTTGATTTTAATTTATTTTCTTTAGCGGCTTCGGCCGCAAACTTTTATTTTTTTTCTTCTGATTACATAACCAGATTTTCTTTTTCTTCTTGAACATTTAATTTGAATTTTTGGAAAAAAGAAAGGAGTTTTCTGTTTTTGTTTTTTATTTTTCGGCAGCCTTTGGGCGCCATCTTTATTTTTTAATTTTACCTGTTTATTTCTTTCTGTTTGTGCTAGTTTGTTTTTTTTACTGTTTTTGTCTTTGCTATTTTTTTTCTGGTACATCCAGGCTTTTTCTTTTATTTTGTTTAATTTCTCTAATTTTTTTTTTTTTTTTTTTTTTTTTTTTTTACCTTCTCCCAACTCCTTTCCCCTAAAATTTGGACCCGCACGTCTCCACTTTTAATCCACCATGGCCGACGAAGCCAGTCGGTCCAATGTAAAGAAAGACCTTTTCGGTTCTGCGGCTAAAGCAGATCCGCCGGATAAAAATCCTAAAAAACAGGCTAATGCTAGCCCAATTTTGAAAAAAGGTGCTAGTGTCTCCAAAAAAGACACTAGCAAAAATGTAGAAGTGCAAAAGGATGCACAAGTTAAGACCGCCGAGGAATTGCCCTCATGTTGGAAGTCCCCCCCAAGTTGTATCTTGAACATGGCGGATTTCTTGGATAAGGCGAAGGGGTACGCCCATCTTGTTAATAAAGATGGGTTCGTCGATATTGTCCAGGAAATAGATGTGTTCGCAAAAAGAATGGTGACCGTTTTTGTGGTGGATAAGAAAACAAGAAAGATTTGTCGCTCCACAAAAGACACTGTGATTAAATCACTTTTGTCCCTGGGGATAAAACCCCAAAGAGTAATAAAGGGTACAGGGTTCTTCATGTGGGACATTCTGCTACCCACCCCAGAAGATTGCCTGGCCATGGCCAAGAAAGAATTAATTACAAAAGATTTTATCATCAGAACCGAATATGAAGGCCGCAGGCGGACCAGAGTAGCCGTCTTCGAAGTTCCTCCTCAAATTTCGGGAGAGCTCCTGGCTGCATTTTTTATGCAGTTCGGCCAAATTTTAGGGGCTCTCTCCGACAATTTGAACGGGGGATGGACTTTTGATATAATGCTTGACCAGAAGGCCTTCAAGTCCGTCCCCAACTGTTTGGAGTATGGCGACCGGAAAATGCCGGTCATAGTGACCGGTAGAAGACCAACTTGCTGGAGGTGTGGAGAGACTGGTCACCTTTCCTCCTCCTGCCCAGGAAAGAAGGCCCCTGGAGTTCCGGTCGCTGGCGACCAAAATCCCCCCTTGGCCGAGAAGCTAAAATCCGCGGCGCCTGTAGTGGGCCTAGCTGCGAGGCGGACCGGTGAGGAAAATCCCCCGGTTGGGCCCAGACCCTCATTACCCCCGAAACCGACGCCTGCCACAAGTGTGGATAAGGAGAAGAAGGAGGGGGAATGGCGCCTCGTAGTTAGGGGCAAGGGGAAGACCCAAACAGCGGTTCTTCAGTCCCAACATGACACCGGGGACAAA
Organism: Acanthosepion lycidas; assembly: GCA_963932145.1. Classification (NCBI taxonomy): domain Eukaryota; kingdom Metazoa; phylum Mollusca; class Cephalopoda; order Sepiida; family Sepiidae; genus Acanthosepion; species Acanthosepion lycidas. The sequence goes on along the minus strand of OZ010587.1, from coordinate 61,933,438 downwards.
GTCACCTACAGCCCCATTCCCTCTACCAGCTCCGAGGGCGACGCCTCGGGGTCTTATGCAAATAACGCAACAAAAGCCCAGAAACTTAACGAGCCAAGCTGGGAAAAGATATTGGACCTCAAAAAACTGAAAGAAAAGTTGGAGATCAAGCGGGGCAAAAGTCAAAAATCGCTGGGGGCACCGGGCCCCCTATCCTCTGCCCCGTCTTCCCCTTCTGCATCAAAAAAAACCTTCGTAAAACCACCTCCGCCCAAATCTGCATCAAACTCCCCAGCAAAATCTCGTCATTTTCCTAAACCTTCGCCGGTGAGGACGCCTACCGGGTGGACTCCATCTACAACACCCAATGTCACACCCATGTCAACTCCCATACATTCACCTCAAAAGAAAAGGTTAAGAAGCCCAGATGCACAACCCATTACCGACAAAAAAAAGAAAAAGCTCAAACCACCGTATCTCCCAGGGGAAGACGTCTGCCGCGTATCCCGGGACCAGGCGGAAAGGGTCTTTGGCCAGACTAGGAACCCCAAAGACTTAAAAGTTCTATGGAACTTCCAAAAAATTAATGGTGTCGACGTAGAAAAACCGGAAAATTTCCCGTCGGCAGGAAGAGTGTTGACAGTAGTTAGAACTGGCCCGGGTACGCGGGAGATTTGGGGCATGATAGAGGAGGCCCAGTCGTCACTCAAAATGGTGCCCCCAGCTGCCTACTTACTCGACCCGGATGGGAATGAAGCAGATCAAAATCTTAAAGGGAGGGTCCCAGTTTTCGTTCACCCATCCCTTTATAGGGCTCTCAAACTTACCTACCCCTCGGACATCGGCGGCTTGTCTCAAGATGATACCGTCGAAAATGAGATGGCGTCCGGATCTATGGGACGAGCTGTCGGTGTCCTCACCCCAGCCATGTTCTATCCTGAAGGACAACCCTAATCGGCTTGACAATGGCACTCTGGTTAGCTAGTTTAAATGTCCGGGGCCTGAGGTCCGAGTCTCGCAGGGCGAGGCTCACTCGTGACCTTCAGCGCCTCGGGGTGAATGTATGTTGTATACAAGAGACCCGTTTTTCTTCTCATGATCGTGAGGACATACTGTCTAAGGGGTTCGCCGTTTATTCAGCCTGTTTTGATGGTCGTTCGAGGGGTGTCTCTTGGCTAGTGAGCAAGTCTTTGAAGGCTGCTTGTACCCTTGTCTTCGCGGATCCGGCGGGCAGACTTTGCGTGCTGGATGTTACCATAAAGGATAAGGTTCTACGTCTCATTGGCGTTTATGCGCCCAATACCCATTCCGAGCGGCCTGCTTTGTTTCGGCAGATCGCGCCGTTCTTGACGACGTCTCGTCGGGTAGTTTTAGCGGGGGATTGGAATGCCGTCCTTGACCCCGATATAGATCGCATAGGGCAAAAACAAGGTACTAACAACCCGGATGTGAAACCATTTCGGGACTTTATCGATGAGTTTGATCTTGTCGATAAGTTCCGGAATGAACACCCTCGGGAGGTAGCATGGACTTGGACAACTAGTGGCAACTCGGCTCCGGGGACGCTTGCGAGCTACCTGGACCGGGTCTTAGTTAGGAGAGTCGACGTAGGGCTCTTAGGCTGTCCAAGTTTCCATTATATAGTTTATACGGATCATAGGCTTGTCCGGGTCCGTGTAAACTTAGATAAGCCTAAGGTTAGATTGGCTGGTTACTGGAAATTGAACTGTTCCCTTTTTGGTGATCAGGGTTTCCGGGACCAGCTGCTACTAATGATACAAAGGGAATTGACGGGTGCGGTTGTGGGAAATGCCTGGTGGGGCAAATTAAAATCTAAAATCCGATCGTTTGCCGCCGATTTTAGTCGTCGACTCAATCTAGATAGATTAGCGGCGCAAACTGCTTTAGAAGATAAAGTCGATCGGGCAGTGAAATCCCGTGTTAGTGGGGACATAGCTTTAGCTAAGGCAGAGTTGTCCTCCTTGCTTATCAAGAAGGATCAAGCTCTGGTAGTTAGGGCTAGGTTAAAAAGAATGTCTTCTGAGGCAACGAATATGGCCGCTGAACTGCGTGCAGAGGAAAATCGAAGCGCGTCTAAGCGACATATCGCATGCGTCACGTTGCCGGATAAGCGGACCGTGACTACAAACGCGGGCATATGTGAGGTGTTTCGGGACTACTTTCAGGATCTTTTCACCAGGGAGCCCGGTCTGAGCTCTGCTCAGTTCGACGCCTATTTAGCTGACTTTCCCTGCCTTTCGGCAGCTGAAGCGGCTAGGTGCGAGGGTCCCATTACAGAGTCGGAGATCTGGGAAGCGCTGAAGCAGGTTGGCCTGGATAAGTCTCCGGGATTAGATGGTCTTCCCTACGAAGTGTACTTGAGGTTGTCGCACGTTTTTGTTCCTTTGCTGGAACTGATTTACAACCACTGGATGAAGCAGGGGTCTTTACCCCAACGCTTCACCAGGGGTGTGATCAAGTTGCTGCGTAAGGACAAGGGCGGTGGGGATGGGTTAGGGAACTTTCGCCCTTTAACGATGTTAAACACTGACTTAAAGATTTTGGCGAAGATCTTAGCCAGCCGTTTGCAGCTTGTCCTGTCTAGTCTGATTGGCCCCGAACAGACTTGTGCTGTGAAGGGCAGGACTATTCAGCATAACCTTCACATGGTACGCTTGATCTTAGAAAAAGTCGACAGTGAAGCCGCGCTGATCAATTTAGATCAGTCCAAGGCCTTCGATAGGGTTGACCATCGATTTCTGGAGGCTGTCCTTTCGGCGGCCGGTTTCAGAGCCGACTTTCGCTCCTGGATCCGACTTTTGTATGCGACCCCCGGTGCGCTGGTGGAAGTGAATGGGGTAAGATCGAAGCCTTTCGTATTGTCTCGCTCCATTCGTCAAGGTTGTCCGCTCTCGCCTCTGCTTTACGTTCTTGCGTTGGAACCATTCCTTCGCAAGTTGAAGGCGAATCCGGTCCTGCGCGGAATTTCCCTGCCTGGGGCTTCCACCTCAGCCAGGTATTCTGCCTATGCTGACGACGTTTCGGTTCTTGTGTCGAGCAGAGCCGAGATTGACGAAGTCAGCAAAGAGATCAGTGGGTATGAGATGGTGACAGGGGCCAAGATCAACCGCGATAAGTCTGTGGGCTTGCGGTTGGGTGCGTGGAAGGGAGTTTCTCTTCCCGGACCTTTCCTCTGGACGGATGGGCCGATCAAGATACTCGGCGTCTGGTTCGGTCCTGATCTCCAGTTGGAAATGAATTGGTCGGAGGTGCAGGGGAAGGCCGAGATCGCGGTTAAACTGTGGTCTCGGAGGAGACTTTCCCTGAAGGGAAGGGCGGAGGTATGTGTTTCACACATATATCCGATACTCCTTTACCGACTTTCTGTGCTTCCGCTCCCGTATGCCAGACTAATGTCATTAGTCCGGACTTTGTTCTCCTTTTTGTGGAGAGACAAGGCCCCTATGGTAACTCGCGAGATCTGTTGCCTTCATCCCTCTGAGGGCGGTCTGGGTATGCCTAGCATTGAGATTCGTCAATATATGCTTCGCATTACCTTTCTAGACCGAATGTGTCGCGGATTGGATGAGGTGGGCACCTTTTGGAAAGAAGATGTCCGAAAACATTTCCCATCCCTGAGAAGTGTGCACTCGTGCGAGGAGGAGGCCGGCCGTAGACCTCGTGCCGAGTGTGCCTTCTACCGCGAATGTCGTAGTGCTTTGAAGCTCCTTTTACGGACGTCGGATGGCCTCTCCGATGCCCAGGCGTTGTCTCGTAAGGCATTGTATCGATTGTTAGTTAGGGGGTCCGTTCAAGATGATCTGATCGACGAGCTCGGTCTTACGAAGCAGGAGGCTCGCTCGATGTGGCCTTGGGCGCCTGGGTTGAAATGTCTCAATAACGATGAGGCATCACTCACCTGGCTGATGATTCGTGGGGCCCTCTGGGTCGGCAAGAGACTCTGTTCAGCAGGTTTGGAGAAATATCCAAACTGTCGTCGCTGCACTGGGGAAGTCGAGACCATTGGTCACGCCTTTTTTCAGTGCAAGACGGTAGTGCCGTTGTGCAAGTTTGTTGAAGGCCTCATGGTTCGCATGCTGCAGGGAAAGTTCTTTGTCCTGGAAGCCAGTTCTGTTTGTAGCAATGTGGTGTCGCAATTGACGAAGGCTGAACACTATGTGTTCTGTTGCTTACTAGGGATTATGAGAGTCGTGATTTGGACGACGCGTCAGAAGGGATTCCATGAGGGCGAGAAGTTCACCTCTTCCCAACTGATCTTGTACTTTAAGCATCAGCTTAAAGTCAAGATTAGGACGGAAAGGCGGCGGCTCACCTCATCGGAATTTGGCAAAAGGTGGGTGAATCTTGCGCGAATGTGTAGAGTAAAAGGGGCTGACCTAGAGTGGCACTTGGATGTCGGTTAGGTACAGGATTTGTCCTAACAGGGTTGAACATCGGCAACCCACCCAGATTTTAGGTTAGACTAGGTTTTTGATTTTGAATCTTTAGTTTTTTCCTTTTTTCTAGTAAACTTAGCTAGGGTATGCATGCGCATTGGCCCCTTTTATTTCTGTCCCTATTTTTCTTTTGTTTAATTGCCCATCCCCTCCCTCGTTAGGTGGTCAGTGACTTCAGTTCTCTGGTGGATGCGGGGCGCCTTTCGTTTCGTGTGTGTGCTTTTTCGTATTTGTTGTTGTGTATGAATGTGTGTGTGTCTGTGTGAATGCTTGGAGGAATGAATGTTTTTTCTTAGTTTTTCTTAGCCCCGCATTGATTTCGTCTAGTTAACTGATTTTGCTGCCACATTTATGGTTGTGGGGGGTTTTATTACTAACACAGTTTTGTTTAGTTTTATTGTAAATATTTTTAAGTCATATTGTACATAATCATTTGGGGTTCTTTTTTAAAAATTGTTATTTTATGACCCTCCCCCCACGAACAATATTTGTACATAAGGGGACTAGTTAGGACTTCATAGAGAATTTGAGGCATTATGGTGGACGTAGTAAGAAAGGTAGGAGTGAATGTGTTGTTTTGGTGATTGGAATATTGTTGGTTTGTTTGGGTCCGTGTTTGGGACTAGCTAAGTTTAGATTTAAGACAGAAGAAGACCGTCATTTCCCCATCCCCCTTTTTAGGCCTTGTGCCACATTTTATACTTTTTTGTATAAATAAATATCATTCAGTCCGAAGTCGGGCGACCGGCTGATCGGTTGATCTGTTGAACTCTCTGCTTTCGGGCGGGGAGGAACCCGAAAGAGGCTACGCCGAAGGGCGGAATCTCTTTTGGGGAGGTAAACCGACCCTGAACGCGTGTATACGGGTTCAAAGGGCATATTTCTGTCCGAGCTTACGGGCTCGGAGATCCCACGTTAAACCGCTCTTGTGCCACATGATACCATCGTGCTGGGGGGGGGGGCTAAATACCGTTCAGTCTGAAATCAGGCAACCGGTTGATCGGCTGATCGACTGATCAGTTGAACTCTCTCCCTTCGGGCGGGGTAGAACCCGAACGAGGCTACGCCGAAGGGCGGAGTCTCTTTTGGGGTGGTAAACCGACGAGATTCCACGTTAAACTGGCCTTGTGCCACATAATGCCCTCGTGGGGGGTGACTAAATACCGTTCAGTCTGAAGTCTGGAGTGAGGTCCGTCAGAAGTCACGCTGAAGACTTTCAGTCAGTCAGAGCGAGTCAGTCAGTCGAGTCAGAGGCAGTCCGAAACAGAGTCGCTTTCAGACAATTACTACAAGACATTGGAATAGGGATACTGGTCGAGACTACATTGTTCTCCCTACTAAACCTGATTGTTCATACTAACACTTCTACTTCTCTGTATATATTCCTGTTTGTAATATATCTGTGTTATTCCATATCCGTGTTCGAGTTCTTCTTTATTTGTTCTACCTTGGACCATAACCGTGGTACAAGGAACCGGACCATAACAAGTGGCGACGAAGATTCGAACTCATACTTGAAGAACAAACAACACAATCCTCTCTCGTCAACATAACAATCTGTTATCAAGTAAAAAGAATTGTCCAATAGTAAATGCATATGAAGAATTTTTCTATCACTATAATTATACCACTAAAATTGCGAATTGTACGCTTCAGGCGGCATAGTCTCTTGCAGTGTCTCAAAAATGACCCTTCCCAGTTGTCCTCTGGGAGGAATTGTCCAGTGGGCAATTGTCAGGGTCAGTTGTCCAAGGAGCAATTGTTCTATAACCCTGATATGGTACTTGATACAGGTATCTTGGAAAAACTCAGGTGTTCGATATAGCGGTTAATTACTATATTGTTATATTCGTTTAATGTAAGCGCCACTTCTACTTCAATGGTTTTCTTTCCTCGCACTTCGCGCCTGTGGAAGTCATTTCCGTTTCCTTGGTTCCCCGATAAATAAAACTCTTCAAAAATTTAAATGCAACGTCAATCGCCATCTTCTATCTTTTGAACGCCGTTCAGCATTTATTCATTTCTCGTCCCCCTATGCAGTCTTTTCTCTCACCTTCACCCTCTGTAACCCCGCTGCTTACTAGTAGTATTCTCACCTTGCTTGGAATAATTACAAAATAATACTGTTAGGTTGGTGCAAAAATAATGTCGTTTTCTCACATAGTAACATATGTGAGAAAACGACATTATTTTTGCACCAACCTAATATTACTGATCTTAATAATACAATCAGTAATTGGAAGATAGGTATTTATTCAAATAATGAATATCTTGCTGACTTAATGGGAGGTATTTTTTAAAACTAACTCTACTCAATATTGTTATTATTGTTTTTTTAAACGGTTTACCCCAAGCAAGGCAACAATGTCACTATAACTCAGAGGGTTTATGCTGTGAGGCTCTCCCCTTTTTACATAAGATGGATTCGTCCAAAGTATACTTATACTGACAGAGAGAATACCTGCTGTTGAGATACGTGGAGATAGTCTCGACGTCTGTCGAACTCTCTGCTTTCGCAAAGAGGAAACCGGACGAAGCTTTTCCCGAAGAGCAAAGTTTCGTCAAGGGAGATAGACAGGTCCTGAACTCGCCTAGGCGTGTTCAAAGGGTATATTTTTGGCCGAGCCTCCGGGCTCTGAGGAAACCCACTTTAAACTTGGCCTTGTGTCACATATATTCCTCGTGGGTGGGATATTAAATACCGAGATACGTGGAGATACGTTGAGATACGTTGAGACAGGTTGAGAGATACGGAGACAGACACAGGGTGTTCTTAGAGAGTCCGGAGAGAGAGAGAGAGAGAGAGAAATGATTACGGCTTTACTTATAGAGACTTGTACATATACTTTCTACTAACCCGCATTCCTGGACTACTAATCTTCACTTCAAGTCTGTATTCTTACGTTTAATACACTTATTTTTCTATCTCAATTACTGGCGTTGTTTATTTATTTGTGCAGGATTCCATTCACGGAATCCACAACAACAAGGTTGTTTATTACATTTCTGCTTGAGCTTTAAATAAAAGACAATTTCAAACTTTACTGCATGATATAGAATCTTTATATAAAGAACTAAATTCAACTGCAATTTTCGTTGGATTAGTCGATGTTTGGTTCTGAAACGTTTTGGTGAATGCTTAGACGAGATAAAGCTCGTTTTGAATGACCAACAAGTGTCTTACCAAGAATTGTTTGACATTACGTGAGTTTGTAAACTGATGTATTTTTTTGCGGGTTTGTGTGGACATTTAAAAGACTTGAGACACTTGATGTTACGTTTCTTTACATAAATGCTTTTCAAATGAAACTAGAAGTTTTTAAGTGGGATGTAGATAATGAGAGATTTAGACACTTCCCCGCATTAGAATGTCTGATAGTCAACTTCTCGAAAGCAACTCTCTGCGCCTGCTCGGTGTCACGTTGACACAGACACAGGGTGTTCTCAGAGAGTTATACAAGAGTCCAGAGAGAGAGATGATTACAGCTTTACTTACAGAGACTTGTACATATACTTTCTCCTAACCCGCATTCCTGGACTACTAATCTTCACTTCAAGTCTGTATTCTTACGTTAAATACACTTATTTTTCTATCTCAATTACTGGCGTTGTTTATTTATTTGTGCAGGATTCCATTCACGGAATCAACAACATATATATATATATATATATATATATATATATATATTGTTGTGGGGCTTTCCTCTTTTTACATAAGATGGACTCGTCCAAAGTATACTTATACTGACAGAGAGAATACCTGCTGTTGAGATACGTCGCGATACAGTCTCGACGTCTGTCGAACTCTCTGCTTTGTCAGAGTGGAACACGGACTAGGATTTGCCGAAGGGTAAAGTTTTGTCCGGGGAGGTAGACAGGCCCTGAACCCGTCTAAGCGGGTTCAAAGGGTATATTTTTGGCTGAGCCTACGGGCTCAGAGAAACCCACTTTAAACTCGGCCTTGTGCCACATATATTCCTCGTGGGTGGGGTATTAAATACCGCGATACGTTGAGATACGTTGAGACAGGTTGAGAGATACGGAGACAGACACATCAGTGTTATCAGAGAGTTATACAACAATCCAGAGAGAGAGGTGATTACTGCTTTACTTACAGAGACTTGTACATATACTTTCTACTAACCCGCATTCCTGGACTACTAATCTTCACCTCAAGTCTGTATTCTTAACGTTTAATACACTTATTTTTCTATCTCAATTACTGGTGTTGTTTATTTATTTGTGCAGGATTCCATTCCCGGAATCCACAACAGTTTAGATGAAGTGAAAGACAATAAGAAGACTTTAGTGGGGTGTATTGAGAAAAGGTCAATAAAGAAAATATAGAGAAAAGGTGAAGAAGACAGAAGATGGCTATTGGCGTTGCGTTTAATTTTTTGAACATTTAGCAGGGAAGCAAGACGTCGAAAGGGAGTTTAACAGGTGAGAATTGCGAGAAAAGAAACTGTTGGTGTAGAAGTGGCGGTTGCATCTATCTAGTTCACTAGTAAAACGGTTAGACCTAGTTACCAATCTAGTAACATGTGAACTGTGACCTTCAGTTGGTATAGTCTTTTGCAGTGTCCCTTAAATTCAAGTAGTCGAGGCACCAGTGAAAATGCTCATCAGAACAATTGCGATGAAAATATTTGTAGAAAAGGCAGAGAGAAGCCACGTTACGACGGTGAGAAAGTGACTGAAGTCAAGATGAAGTCGATTACAATATATTAGGTTGGTGCAAAAATAATCACGGTTTTTGACGTTAAAAAATACGTCAAAAAACGTGATTATTTTTGCAACAACCTAATAGCTGCAAAGCAAATACAAACGATCAGCAAAAACTGCTAAGAAGTTGAGATTGCTAGATTGATTAAACTGCCTGAAAAAAAAAATAATAAAGTCATCCCAGTAGTGATTGGAGCACTCGCCTCCATTCTATTGAAGTTTAAATAATATGTTGACAAATTTGATGTAAAATATAATTTTTGAACGCTTCAAGAATCTACCTTACTGAGTGCAGCAAAGAAAGTTTTCAAATTATTGTAGGTCTGAGGTTCTAGTCATTTGACAGGCAGTATTCTTTCTGGTACTAAATACGCCGACATAACAGGATTACCATGATACATTCTTATAATAATAATAATAATAATAATAATATGAGAAAGAATAAATTCATAGGACAATAATAGGCAGAAGGTAGAAATTATATTAAATTACACAGAAATAAATAAGGAAAATAGAAAAAATATTTTTTTTATGTTTGCTTCGATGTATTGCCGAAGCGATTCGATATCAATTTAGTGGATTAAGCAAGCGTAACTTGATTTAATTTTGCAGGGATTATCAACGCCATCGGTGTTACCACACCAAACCGAGCCTGGGAATTATAAAAAGTAGAAAGGAGGAGGTGTAGAGGGTGAAGACAAAAATACTGCCGAAAATGTGTTAAAAAAATAGATATAAAAAAAAAGAAACGTTCTATCGAATTTGAAAAGTTTTGCAAAAAACATTAAAGAAATGTGTAAATACTCATTTATTAGAATCTAATTGGCTGACTTGTATATTTAAATTGCTAATCGAACATGAACCAACTTATGTATACATAGGTGACACACACACACACATATATATATATATATATATATATATATTGCGCACTTCGACGTAGTGTAACAGTTAGGTAACTTGTTTCAGTAGATCAATTACGTCTTAATGAGTTCGATTCTCACTAAGTGCTCGATATTCGTGGCATTTAGCCGCATCTAATATTAGAATATATATATATATATATATATATATATATATATATATATATCAGAGAAATCAATGGGTCGTTTTACTCGACATTTTTCCTACTACTCCAAACATTATTTTGTGGATAACCATGTTTGAGTAGACGCCCTGTTCTGCTAAAATCTTTTAAACATTTTGAATTACATCCTCTGACTTGTACATATACGTAGGCATATATATATATATATATATATATATATATATATATATATATATATATATATATATATATATATAACACAGATGTCTGTG
>OZ010587.1:61912957-61917957 GCA_963932145.1 Acanthosepion lycidas | reverse complement strand
CTTCATAATTTATGGTTCATTATCGATGTCTAGGTGGGACTTGGAACATGAGAGTGAGGCAGAGTTGGAAAGTAGAGAAAGACCATTCTTAAAGGTGCAATCATTGCTGAGTAACAAAACAGTTGAGGCTATGGAGAAAAATAAGATTGGAAAAGTTCGATTAATATTATTCAATCACTTCTGACGATTCTACATTTTATACACTATTCGAATTTATCATGTCTTGTGTTGTCTTTGTTCTGCTCCGACTTTTCAGCAGTCAGTTTCATAACTTATCTTACTCGAGTGAGTGGAACAGAAGTAAGAATCATTCCATAATGCATTTTCAGACGATTTATTCTGACATCTGAAAGGTTACATTTGAATAGAAGCAACAATTACTTTTCTTTATAAACTTGATTAAAATGTTTATCAACTACTAGCAATAGAGCCCGGCGTTGCCCGGGCATGTAACAATAGGAGATAGATCAAGTATCGACCATCATAAAGACTGAAAAATAAAATTGACAAAGATTATTGTTTAAGGTTGACGGACACGCATGTCTTAATTATTATTATTTTTTATTTTTTTTTTTTTTTACGAATTGGTCAAACCAAAACTCAAACAAAAACATTGTTTTCAATCGTTATGAGTCTACCGAATAGAATTGAATAGAATTTTATTATAAACAATTGTCTTGTAAATGGAATTTTTAAAGCATTCTGAATGTAAAAATAAAGAAAAAAGTTTGCAAGACAATAAGAAACGCTTCCTGCCAAAAAAAAAAAGTTAAGTTTTGTTGAAATCGGTTGAAAAATGTAGGAAATCCGATCTCATATATAAACGAACAGACACACACTCACAAACAACCTGGGTTTTACAAGTATAACTCGATATGAGTCCCCCACCTTTAATTAATGCTTCTTAATCGTGTTTTCAAATTGATTTTGTGCAAAAACAATTGTGTTTTTCCAATTTTTGGTGCTGTCAGAACCACCGCAAGGTAATTTTACGTAGTCCTGTGACGTTTTGTTGAAATCGGTTGAAAAATGTAGGAAATCCTATCCAATATATAAACGTACAGACACACACACACACACACACACATACATACACACAACCTGGGTTTTATAATAAGTAAGATGATCTAACAAATCTTATTCATTTAGTAGCCTTTCTGTAATATTTTACAATTTATGATTTTTACTTATTGAATACAGTAAAAAACATTGGACACCATGTGTATTTAAAGTAGTTTCCGGCTATTATTTTTAGTTAGGACTTGTGTATCTTTAGATTTCATTTGTTTACTTTTTGTGTATCGTTCTCTGAAAATAAACGCTGAGTCATCGGAAGTTAACGGCATTCGGACGTTTGAGTAGCCGTCAGTAACTTCCGGCCGGGTGCGATACACTTAACCGTGCTTTCAAATTGATTTCGTGCAAAAACAAATTTTGTTTTTCCAATTTTTGGCGCTGTTAGAACCACCGCAAGGGAATTTTATGTAGTCCTGTGAAGTTTTGTTGAAATCGGTTGAAAAATGTAAGAAATCCGATCCAATATATAAACGTACAGACACACACAATCTGCGTGTTATAATAAGTAAGATGAAAGTTTACAAGTAAATTTCAGGTCACTTATTGTATAGGTTTTGGTTGAAATACTTCCCACATATACCTCCCGGAAATACCTCACAAATAATCGTAAGACATTAGTGGCAATCGTATCTTTATCTAACTAAAGTCTTATCATTATGTAAAAGATATTATAACGTCACATTAAAATTGTATGAATTATCGGAGAATATTATTTAGGACATTTGTAGATGTGTAATATTTGATTTGATTTTAAATCATTTTTTTGTTTTGTTGTTCTAATAGTCGAAATCTGCATTCTTTTTCATTCTTCATTTCTTGTAGTATTTTAGCGAAATTGTTCTGTCTTTTCATTCTTTATTCTTTTTCTTATTTTCCCTTTTAATGGTATATATTTTGTTTTAATGTTAAATAAAATTGTGTTCTTTCGTTTTATGTGTTTCTCTTCTTCTTCGTCCATCTTTATTCAGTTACGCCTTCAATGTACTTGTGTGTGGTCTTGCGTTTTTTAGATCGATTTTTCAAACTCCATGTATTGTTGCCAAATCGCTAGCCTTGAAATACTTAAAAAATATTACCTTTCGAGAAATGTAAGTTTAGAGAAAAATATTCTTCCTTATTTAAAAAAAAATATCCACACGCAATTATGTTTCTTTTTTTATGAGAATAAAAATATTTACATCGCATTTCGATTCTATTTTGACTCGAATTGCGTTCACAATATTGAATTAATTGTGTTTAAATTCAGAGATTTCTAGTGAAAAAAATATTCTTACTTCTTTGACTAAATTAACAGCCCAACAGAAAGTAATGACAGTATTAAAGTAAGAACATTTTTTTTTGTTTTCTTTTAGTAAGGATTGTATTTTTGCATCATAAGTAAATTGTTTTCTACAGTCAAGCAAAGCTACAAAAGAATGGAAGTATGAATCGCTTCTATTAGCTCATTATATATTAGGTTGGTGCAAAAATAATGAAGTAATAATGTCGTTTTTGACGTATTTTTTAACGTCAAAAAACGACATTATTACGTCATTATTTTTGCACCAACCTAATACAAACGGTAAAAAGAGAACTCTTTCTCATCTTTCTTTCCGTTTATATGTAAAAATGTGAAAATAGAGTGAGTATGAAAGGAATATATAAAGAGATTTTTTCATTCTGTGTTTTGATTCATCGGTTGCAATTACAAACAAAAATATAACGACACTTTCGCAAAATGAGCTACCTATAAGATTTTTAAGTTTCTTTCCTTTACTTAAACATTTTCACATACTTGAACAAGACTCATGGGAATCGAAAGCTTGGACACAGCATTGATTCGGGTATTTTTTTTCCTCTGCTGAAGCCATGTTTGTAGAATATGATTCGAGTTTGGAAAAGATAATGGATAAATTCAATAGAATATTTGTTCCTTTCAATAAAACCTGTTTAGAAGAACAACTGCTACCTAATTATATTATACTGATACATACATACATACATACATACATACATACATACATATATATATATATATGTGTGTGTGTGTGTGTGCGTGTGTGTGTTTGTGTGTGTGCGTTAATATTTTTGTTGTTTTTTATCTCTCGAATTTTCACACACATGAGGAAGAAAATTATCAACCTCACACCAATGAACATCGCAAAGCTATTTGTTAAATTAATACAAAAAATAGCGACAATGAGAAAATCGTCATTCAGTTGCTTAATTGAACGATTGCAAAATGATCCTTTACGAAACTCCCAAGTCGGAGTGTTGAATATAACATATCTTAGTTTAGTGACAAATTTTATATTTGTGTTACCCCTAGGTTTATGCATATATATATATATATATATATATATATATATATATATATATATATATATATATATATACATGCATATACATATGTATATATCCATATATACATATATATATGGATATATATATATATATATATATATATATATACATGCATATACATATGTATATATACATATATACATATATATATGGATATATATATATATATATATATATATATATATATATACATGCATATACATATATATATACATATATATATATGGGTATATATATATATATATCCATATACATGTATATATATATATATATATATATATATATGCATAAGTGCGCAGGTATGCAGAAAATAGAAAAGAACGCGTTGGGTGCATAATCCGGAGTTCCTTAGTATTTTTGTTTTTATTTTTAAGAAGACAATGCTCCATGCAGAAGTAGAGATTTATTATAATATTTTTTGGTTTAAAAATATTATATATATATATAATTACCGACTTACTAAGCTTAGCTGTATCATAAGAGTGCAAGTATGGCGCACCCAGTGTTAATCGAACTCACTACTCAATCGTAATTGATCTGGCGAAACAGCCTTGCTAACCGTTATACCACGTCATATAACATACCGGGTGTGACAGAAAATTGTCCACATTGTGTAACAGCATGGGATAATTATGAATCTCACAAAATGTTTGCTATCTAAAACTCATTAAGCTAACTGTGTTTCTTTTTTTCCAGGTTTTCAGATAAGACGTTTAGCCATCTTGATATCATTTGCCGTAAGAATCACGGAAAAACACTTTGAGTTATTCTGCTAGAAACACGTTAAAACTGTTTTCTGTTCTGTGTCAGTCCCACTATATCTTCCCAACTGAGTAACAGTGAGACGAAAAAAAAAATCATTCGGGCCTTCAATAGCGGTACCAACATTCATACTCAGGCTTCCATCTTCAAAGTTCATTCAAGAACCATTAAGAGAACGGTGAATAAGTTTTAAAAAGAGGGAAAAGTAGAGAGAAAAACTGGATCAGGAGGTCAAAACAGGAAGTGGGATCATCATTTCAACTTAGAGCTAAATACATTCTTATTGTTCAAAGTAGAAGACAATAGTGTTATAAAATCCTCGGAGAATTCCAGTAAGGTATATTTAATCATTTCTAAAATACATCGGTTCAAAGCTTAATCTAACAACTGGACAATTTTGCTGTTAAACAATTTGGATAATTTTGCTATTACACCCGGTATAGGGAAAATTGCATCACAACATGAAAAAAAAAATCCCAAAGTCTTATATGTAAAGCTTTTCGTCCGTTGAAGAAATTTCTTCAGACTAAAGATAGACTATCGATAGAGTCATTCTCTCTCTCACACACGCACACACACATATATATATATAAGTATATATATGAAGAAATATAGTTTTAAGGTGTGCTATATTTATGGGATAAAGTGCTCAGTATCAAAGATAAAGCGTATGTGAATATAAATATAAAAGTGAACATTGAAGTCAATTCTCAGATGCGACAGGCTGTTTCATGCTAGACGCAATCGTCAGGCCGCTTGACGATTTTGTCGAGCATGAATGTACATATTATATGAAATAGCACAAATAAAATCCTTGA
>OZ010587.1:61815457-61907957 GCA_963932145.1 Acanthosepion lycidas | reverse complement strand
AAAGTGCATTCACTTTTAATTGTGTATGTATGTACGTGTGTGTTGGTTTCCCTCTCCCCCACTTCCTTTTTTTTTATGAACGACCGTGGAGATGTTCTCTGTCTCGTCTCTTTTTGTTTGTGTATATATATATATATATATATATATATATATATATATATATATATATATATATATATAAATATGTCTGGGTGCTTATATATTATAATCTGATTACGTTTGTTTTACGCGGGAGTTTAGGACCCCATTCACACACTCTTAGGATTAAAATGTCAAAGGACCGGATATAAAATTAGCTAAAGTAACTTCAATGAAGAAATGAATTGAATAACATATATATTTCTTCTTTTCTTCTCAGTAATTTTATAGTTGTAAACTTGAAATTAGCAGTTTTTAATTTTAATATTAAATTTTATCATATAATTTAGTAATTATTAGTTAGAATAAATTCTCTTTTAATACTACCCATATTTTAAACATCTGAATAGATATTATAACATGACTTCGTGGTCAAGCTTTTTGAATTTTCCTATACTTGTATTTTGATTGGTCCATCTAGCTTTTGTAACAACGTTTTCCCCTTGCGAAGGATAGTTAATTAATTTGAAACTTTTAAAACCATTTATTTTACATTCAACATCATCACTTGATAAGACACCGAGAGTGTTGAAACAAAATGGCTATTTTTGTAGTGATTTTATAACATATTTATGTTATAAATTTTTTTTTAAATAAATAATTATATATATATATATATATATATATATATATATATATATATATATATATAGTGTGTGTGTGTGTTCGAGTGAATATATTCTAAATTGTGAATGTTAAAATGAAACGCTTTACCAGAGTATTATGAGAAAATTTCGCGCGGTCGGCGTAGACAATGTTAAATCGATTTCACTTACTAAAAGAAAGAAAATCGATTACAAAACGTGACTAAGTTTTCAAATCTCAGACATACCCTTTATTACAATAATAAAAAAAAAGGCCAGAAAAAAGTGAGAAAAAGGATATTTACGACGTGGCGATAACCATAAAACATTTTTCTTATATAACTTTTAGTTTAACAACCTTTTTTCATAAACACATCTCGAAGACGGGGATCGCCCCGAATTACACTATTTTATAGAGAAATACAATTTTCTGTAAAATAAATATTTTTATTTTTTTCCGGTTGTTTCATCGCAATATTAATGGCTAGGGAGTCAATTTCGCAGACTGTTTCAACGACAGTGTGTTCTTTGTAATTGACATATACTTGTGATCGTGTGACTGACGATGCTAAGCTTTGTACATTACGAGAAAACGAATTTTATTTCCTTGAATAGTAATGCAAAATTCCACATATGTGTTGAGGATATTTGAACAGAGTGCGCAAAAATTACTGGAAGAACACACTTTAAAAAATGGCGGTAAATAAGTGCTCCAGTTAATAACTTTTTAAAGTCGAATTCACCCAATATTTGAGTAGTACATCGTAATTAAATTGTACGACACATGCTGAAGTGATGAAGATGGAAAAGTCATAACAGAAGCCTGAAAATATTTATATCTGCGGGAAAATATTTAACGGGAAAATATTTAACGGGAAAATATTTAAAAAAAAATAGAGATGTGTTTGCACCATTTTTTTTTTGCACTCTCGATGTTTTTAAGATAATGAATCAATTTCTCTTAAACTTCAAATCCGCGGGTTTATGAGTTAGCTCTCGCTTAAGTTTAAGATGAAGCGGTTTCTTTGTTCGTGCTTACTCCGTTAATACTGAGCCGATTAATGTATGTTGGATTTTTAAAGGAAAATAGCAAAATCGGCACATAGTAGCAAGTTTTCGCTAGGGTAAAACTGTTAAAATAATAACACGATTCTAATGCAACTTGAAACAGTTTATGTTGAAATTCAATACCACAGGCTTGGGAAATATCTCACGATTACGCGTAACAAATAATAGTGTGGGTGTCTCTGTTACGCTTACTCGGAGAATAATGATTCGAATTTTGTTGCGTTTGATTCTTTTTGTTCTGACCAAGTAAATGTTTAAAGAAATAACAAAACAAGCTTTGCAGATATAGCATATACTAAACAGTAAGTACAACAGAAGAGTATTACACGACTAGTGAGTGTGTGTCGGTTGACCCAGCGTTCAGTCTATTCGACTGTTATATTTTCCAGCTCCCCACAAGGTGGGATGTACCACTAGGCCGAGTTTAATGTGGGGCAACCCAAGCCCGTAGCCTCGGCCAAAAATTCCCCATAGACCCTGTGTAAAACGGGTCGGGTAGCTGTTTCCCGAGATGAGAATCTGCCTTTCGACATAACCTCGTCTGGGGATCCTCTCTGCCCGGAAGCAGAGAGTTTGACCAACACGATTAGAACAGATCTTTTAGACTGTTCCCCCAAGGCATTCTCTCCTACTAATCTTATAGTAGGCGGAAGAGTCCAACATAGGCTCTTTAGAGGGAGGACACCGCAACAGTTTTTCTCATGATTTTTTTTTTCAGTTATTAACTTTTATTTTCATTGGTCAGTTGACAGGCATTGTGTTAGTTTTACCAATACTTTGTTATATATATGTGTGTGTGTGTGTGTGTGCGTGTATGTGTATCTATGTATTGCACATAAAATAGTCGTGTTAATAAAAGTGCTCGATGTAATACAACAGAGCTATTAAGTATATATTGATAAATATACATTTATTCCGCACCGTCCGCAAGTACTTTTATAATTACACACGCTCCATTCCTCATATTGAGCACTTTTACCCATAAATTAACAATGTATTAAAATTATATTTTTATTATATATATATATATATATATATATATATATATATATATATATATATATATTATCAGGTACAGAGCGTGTGTATTTTTAAGAAGTGGACATTGAGGTCAACACCGAATAGTGACACTCACGTTTGAAACAGTCTTCAGTCCATTCACAATGAAGATTCCATTCAATCCTGAGTAAAAGATGAGAAAAACCGACGAGAATAGAAAAAGTTTAAATAAACTGAGCAGAAAATAGAGACCCATAGACAAAATAAGGAAAGCTCAAAATGACCAAGCCAGTTAAATATGCTACAGTTATATAAAGTTGAATCACCTTTTCTCGTACGATCACCAAAAGCTGAAAAGGTAACCATATCAGCATCGAAAGAGGAATATTGTTGCATAAGTTCATGATACCCCAGTGAAATAATGCTACCGTATTTTTTTTTAAAAAGCAAAAAAAAAAAAAAACTTTTTTCTTTTTACAATATTAAGATATTATTAATTCACGGGTATGGTTATGTTATTATTTACACGATATTCGGACTATTGTCCTCATTTTTTGTTCTTGTGATCACAACGTTTCGGCCCTTGTCTCTCCCGTACTTCATCAGGTGTATATCGATCCGGGTAACTTACAAGGAATTCTGAACTTAACTCTTTATGTAATCCACGGCGATAGACTATTCTCGTTCCACTGCCTGTATCTGGTGATATCGTCTATCAATAACAAGAAGAACTACGCGTAATATCCCAAAATATGGGCAACGGAACGAGAACAGTCAACCCCCGTAGCTTAAATAAATGGCTCAGTTCAGAATCCCTTGTTGTTTACCCAAATCGATATACACCTGATAAATGCGAGACGGCACAACGGCTGAAAGATAAGGACGATTTCCCGAATATAAATAATGTTAATATTGATAACTCAGCATCCAAGAAAATCAACCGGAAATCCATTATTCATCTTTCTTTTCAGTTTCGTTTTCAACTTCCATCATGAACGCTTCCATAATTTATTCCAAAAAATAAATGAATTAAAATTTAAAATAAATTGCAATCGTCTATGTTAAAATATCGTTTATTGAAAAATAGTATCCTGCTGATCAGGGATAAGTAAGAATACATTTAAAGTTAACGTTAAACATAAAATGAAAACGGAATTTAGATTACTATAGAATATTCTTTTTATTTATGAGTATGCTTATAATATGACTTATATAAGCAAATAATTAAGCCTTTTGAACCCTGACCACTACTTTACCGGTGGTAGAGAAAAATGATTTAATGTCCAGCCACCGGTCGAACGGTGGGTAAACACTTGAGTCGTGTTTTGCTACTCTTGTGCATCAAGAAAGGCAGCACCTGCTGAGTTGAATGGGACACAAAGAACGTGGTTAGCAAGCTTGTCTCGCTAGATCAATTACGACTGAGTAGTAAGTTCGATCCTCAGTAGGTGACCCCTACTTTCGGCCTTATGCCACATCTAAGCTTAGCTTGGAGATCATTTTTGGGAACCTCGAGGCAGTGTAATGGATAGCAAGCCTGTCTCGCTTAAACAATTATGACTGAGAAGTTAGTTCGATTCTCACAGGGTGCTCCCTACATTCGGCCTTTGTGCCACATCTAATCTACGCTTGAAAAATCCTTATAATAAGGTAAAGAGTTGACACCGAGCTTAACACAGTAGCATAAGTGACTTTTAAACGAATCTGTATAAGTAATTATCTGTACTGTTGAAAAATTGCTTTTATCATCGTTGTAATATTATGGCAATAATTTTTGGAAAACTTCTGCCTGTTCAAATATTAGAGGTCTGAAGAATAATCAGTAAAGCAGAAAAATGACTGTAAGACTGATCGAAAAGTCACTAATTAAACAATGAGATTGCTACTGAATCCTCGCGGCTTGCGAGAGAAAATATAAAATAAAATAAATGTAGTTAGTAATAACAAAGCAATTAATTTATAACATGTGTACTTTCCCACATCTGTTTAAATTAAGAGTAATGTATGAGTGTATGTAACCAATGGTGGTTTTCTTCATCTTTGTTTATGGGTGTGCTGAGAAAAAAAGGTACGTTAATGCTCCGAGCACTATCGTTATGGCGTAAAAGCGACAGAAACGAAATGAATTCACGATCATCTACAAAATTTCACAGGTCATCTTCTGTACATTAATGGATTGAAAGCATGAATCACATTGTCAGAGACTATTACAATGTGTGCAGTAACCAATACTGAATATTTATAATAGAGACTGTGTGATTGTATACATACAGTGTATCACAAAAGTGAGCACACCCATCACATTTCTTCAAATATTTAACTATATCTCTTCATGGAACAGCACTGAAAAAATTACCTTTTGACACAATGAAAAGTAGTCTGTCTGCAGCATATATAACAGAGTTAATTTCTTTTCCCCTCAAAATAACTCAAAATATAGCCATTAAAAGCTAAATTCCTGGCAACAAAAGTGAGTAACCCCTAAGAAACTAGACCCCTAAAAAGTGAGTACACCCCAAAGAAACTACACCCCAAAGAAACTACACCTCTAAATGTCTAAATTGAGTACTGCTTTTCATTTTCCCTCCAGAATGTCATGTGACTCATTGGTGTAACTATGCCCATGTGTTCATGTGGAGCAGGTGTATTCAAATTTGTAGTGCAGCTCTAACACTCTCTCTTACCGTTCACTTAAAGTTCCAACATGGCAGCACAAGGCAAAGAACTCTCTGAGAATCTTAAAAAACGTATTGTTGCACTACATAAAGATGGCCAAGGCTACAAGAAGATTGCCAACACCCTGAAACACAGTGGCTAAGATCATCCAGCATTTTAAAAGAGCAGGGTCCACTCCGAACAGTTAGGCTTCGATGGACCTCTAAAAATGAAGTGGCCAGTAAATTCTCCGGATCTGAACCCAATCGAAAACATGTGGAGCATCATGAAGTGAAGACTGTACGCTAACGGATGACAATTCAGGAGCAACGCTGAGTTGTGGGAAGCAATTCTTGACATATCTCGCGGCATTACAGCAGATGACATCCTACAATTAACAAATTCTATGGATCGTCGACTTCTTCAAGTAATTTCAAAACAGGGAAAGTACATTCCCTATTAATTTGTTTAAAACTGTGCCTTTGTTTGTATCTGTTATTATTTGTTTGATTATCTTATTTATTAGGTTCTTTTGATCAGAAACATTCACGTGCAACATTAATAAACGTTTTGTTTGCTCAATTCTGGGAATTTTACTAAACCTTTCTAATAATTTGGCACGCTCAAATCACCGTGCTGATAACATGTATGGCGCCAGTTTGTTTACATTGCGCAGATCAGTACGAAAATTTCAGTGATTGCGCAGGCCAGTGTTTCCAACATTGTGTGAAAACGTTGTGTGAATTGATTATACGGTTTTTGAAATATTAGAAAAAAAGTTATTTCGATAATAATTTGGCACGCAGTGTATATATATATATATATATATATATATATAATATTATAAATTAACTGATTTAAAAATATGGTTCCTTCGCTACACAGGAATTACTAATGCCTTTAATTTAATTATATAATAAAATTTGAAGTTTTAGCTTCGGTTTTTGAAACATGGTAATTCTTGTGTAGCGAAGGAAGTATATTTTTATATCAGTTAATTTATAATACTTACGCTCTGTAAATTTACATTGAGCACTGTTTTGTAAAAATAAAAATATCAATAAAAACACCGGATTATATACCTTACTATTCTTTCATTTTACTATAATATATATATATATATATATATATATATATATATATATATATATATATATATATATATACATATATATATATATATATATATATATATATATATACACGTGCTAATAACCTTGGGAAAGGTATTAATCCTCCTCTTCTCCCTCCAGCTAACGGTATATAGCATGACAGAGTTTGTTCTATAGCCTTGGATGGCAACTGGTCTAGGAGAATGACAATTCTGAATTCAAAACCTGCGGAGGGTCATTTGGGGACCTTGTGGCACGTAGTGCACCAGGTCTCTGTATTCAGTCCTTCAAAAAGTGTGGTTGGTCTGCACAAAGCCTTCACCACTATAATCCAATCATATGTGCTGGTGTCTGCAAGTCGGTTCCTAGGAACTGAGAGCTGCCTGACCCTCATACGTCAAATACGACTGAGGTGTCCATCATTGAACCCAAGAGATGACAGGCTGTTTCATGCTAAACGGAATCGTCAGACACCTTGTTATATAAAATCTTGTTAGAAAAATATGAGTTGCAGAAGACGCATATTTTTCTCGAATATTCTGGCCAGTAGATATAAATAAATATACTGTTCAATAAATAAATGAAAATAGAGTATATCTACTCAGATATGAGTATCTATTTTTAAAAAAAATAACGTTTAATAAAGTTATATATATATATATATATATATATATATATATATATATATATATGTGTGTGTGTGTGTGTGTGTGTGTGTGTGTGTTACTTGGCAAGAGACAAACAGAAACATTAACTCTTGGACAATTGGTGGCCATCGTTATATAGGGGCGTTTGTATTTCAAGCAAGCAAGCTAAAAAGTTGTCTAAATTTCTTCTAGAAAATATAGTCATTAATAATCTTTTTTTTTCTATGCCATATTCTTTCTTTGTCGATCATAGCTCTTCTCGACTTTCTGTGTTTTCATACTTTCATTCTTTACCGTTCCTCCTTTTCCTAGTTACGTTCACACAAACCCATTAATTTATTTAATCGCTGTTTGCCATCCCCACCATCACTTTCTAGTTTTTCGTAGATTCAGGGAATGTTAAGTTCTCCAGGCTCTCTTTCGTCATTAATCTAATCTAGCAATTAAAACTCTTTCAGATTGTAAGTATCAGATTTATTGTATATCCTATTTCCTTTACGACTTCCTCGTTTCCCACATGTTCTGTCCATGGTATTCGCCCCATCAGTTTGTGGAACCACATTTCTGTCGCTTCAAATCTTTTCTTTGTGAGCAGATTGTCTTACATTCACTGCCCTATAGACTATGAAATTGGGGACAATTGCGGGGCAATTTATTTTCTCGTGGTATGAGATCCATCGCTATTTCCAAAAATATTCACTAAGTTAGGAAGAAGATTAGAGGCTTTAGGAATTCAACGAGGATCGAACTTACTGCTCTAAATAAAAGATTGGGAAATTGGTTTCTTTAAAATAAAGGCCAGAAATGGGTAAATATTTGTTGTCGATTATAACAATTTAAAATTCAAGGTAGAAGACGACATAATCAGTCGAACGGGATGCATTTCACAAGTGCTAGGACTATCAAAAGTTACGGTATGTAGCTTATTACACGGCTAAAAATCTTACAACCCATGGTCCCCAAAATTTTTCAATCGCTTAAAAAGGAAACATAATTGTGATATTTACTAATATGTTATTACGCAATAGGGTAAACGCATATAGGTTGGTTTGGTTTGATTTATTTAATGGCATATCAACTCCTTAAGCGTCATTTAATGACGAAATTTAATTATTTTCGGACGGGGGAGATTTGGTTTGGTTTGGTTTGATTTGGTTTGGTTTGGTTTGGTTTGATTTGGTTTGGTTTGGTTTATGGCATACCAACCTTAATGGGTTATTTATTGCCGACAGGATTTTTATTACAGGTAATTTTTTTTTTTTAGCAAATGTATTTTTTTTCAAAAATATATCGCTGGTATTAAAACCTATTTTTACATTTTCATAATGTTTTGACGCCAGTTTGGAAGTTAACTATTTGCTCATACCTGGCACCCTAACATCAGGTGAACCAGGGAACACCAGCAATTAAGAGGTGGTTCCACACTCCTCAAAACCTGATCAGAGACCTTGCTGCTGGATGATATTTATCGTCATACTCAGGATTCTTTAGTTTTTAGTCACTCCAGAACGTCTTCTTTTGTGTGTGTGCGTGGGGGGTGGTTACCCATCGGCAGAGGTGCAGTCGTCGTATTTAGAAGCCCCAGTCGTTAGGGCGTGAGAGATTTGTTGTTTTACTTTTTCTTTATATTTTTTCTTTCTTTTCTTTTTTTTAATATTAAAATCTATTGCTGGAAAATTTTACTATAAAAAAGTATATTTTACTTTCATAATGTTTTGGCCAATGTTTGGGGGTTTACTATTTTCCCATAGATGGGAACCTAACAAGGACTAATCCCTCGTGTCAGGGAGGACATGGGGACAACAACAATTAAGAAATAGTTCCACGTCCCTCAAAACTTCCCGATCAGAAGCATTGTTGCTGGATGTAGTTTATCGTCAGGCCCAGGACGAACGCCTCTAATGATTTTTTTTTGCGGTGAGTGGTATATTTATTGAGTTTTATATTTGATAAGATTGACTCGTGTAGTAATTGGATCTTTATAGCGAGTCTGATCTATGTACTGACGTAAATCTTTTTAATGAGTTTGACACTTGTAGCGTGTTTTTTTGTGTAATGAGTTTCATCTTCTTTGTAGTGTCTGTGAGGATTTGGCGTGAGTTCATCTTTTTTGTAGTGTCTTTGAGCATTGGCGTGAGTTTCATATTTTGTAGTGCCTCTGAGCATTTCCGTGAGTTTCATCTTTTTGTAGTGCCTCTGAGCATTGCCGCGGGTTTCGTCTTCTTTTTAGTGTCTCTGAGCATTGGCGTGAGTATCATCTTTTTTGTAGTGTCTATGAGAATTGACGCGAGTTTCATCTTTTTGTAGTGCCTCTGAGCATTGGAGCAAGTTTCATCTTTTTTTAGTGCCTCTGAGCATGGGCACGGGTTTCATCTTTTTTGTAGTGTGTTTGAGCATTAGCGTATCATCTTTTTGTAGTGTCTATGAGCATTGACGTGAGTATCATCTTTTTTGTAGTGCCTCTGAGCAGTACCGTGAGTCTCAAATTTTTTGTAGTGCCTGTGAGCATTGGCGTGAGTCTCATAATTTTGTAGCGTCTCTGGGCATTGGCGTGAGTTTCATCTTTTTTGTAGTGTCTTTGAGCATTGGCGTGAGTTTCATATTTTGTAGTGCCTCTGAGCATTGCCGCGGGTTTCATCTTCTTTGTAGTGTCTCAGAGCATTGGTGTGAGTTCAATTTTTTTCTAGTCTCTATGAGAATTGTCGTGTTTCATCTTTTTGTAATGCCTCTGAGCATTGGAGCTAGTTACATCTTTTTTGTAGTGCCCCTGAGTATGGGCGCGGGTTTCGTCTTTTTTGTAGTGTCTTTGAGCATTGGCGTGAGTATCAAGTTTTGTAGTGCCTCTGAGCATTGGCGTGAGTCTCATATTTTTTGTAGCGCCTCTTAGCATTGGCACGGGTTTCATCTTTTTTGTAGTGTCTCTGAGCATTGGCGCGAGTTTCTTATTTTTTGTAGTGTCTCTGAGCATTGGTGTGAGTATCATCTTTTTTGTAGTGCCTCTGGGCATTGGCGTGAGTTTCATCTTTTTGTAGTGTCTCTGAGCATTGGTAACGTCTCTGAGCATTGGCATGAGTTTCATCTTTTTGTAGTGTCTCTGACCATTGGCACAGGTTTCATCTCTTTTTGTAACATCTTTGAGCATTGCCGCGGGTTATATCTTTTTTGTAGTGCCTCTCAGCATTGGCGCGGGTTTCATCTTTTTTGTAATGAATTTGAGCATTGGCAGGAGTATCATATTTTTTATAGCGTCTTTAAGCATTGGCGTGAGTTTCATCTTTTTGTAGCGTCTCTGAGCATTGGCGCAAGTCTCATATTTTTTTGTAGTGTAGCGTGAGTTTCATATTTTTTGTAGTGTCTCTGAGCATTGGTAACGTCTCTTAGCATTGGCATGAGTTTCATTTTTTGTAGTGTCTCTGACCATTGGCGCAGGTTTCATCTCTTTTTGTAGCATCTTTGAGCATTGCCGCGGGTTATATCTTTTTTGTAATGTCTCTGAGCATTGGTATGAGTTTCATCTTTTTTATAGTGACCGATCCATTTAGTAATATTGATCTTTGTAACAAGTTCCTTCTGATTTTTTTACGGTGAGTTTCATCCTCATAGATTAAGAGAATAACGCAGAAATCGAACAATATTGCTTTACAGATGGATTCTGAGAATACCATTTTCATAGCGTGGATGTAACGAAGAATTCTTAAAGAAAAATGTAACATAAAAGACACTTATACACAGAATCAGAAAGAGACAGCTGAAATTTATTGGGTACATAATGAGCAAAGATGGCTTGAAGAAAGTAACACTCAAAGAATATATCGAATGCAAAATAGACAGCGGGAGGTAGCTGGACGCATAACTAACAAACTAGTATAAATGGATGGCAGAACGCAGAATGAGAGCCATGGAAAAAATTAAGTTCTACAAGGAATAGCAAGTTGTTGAGTGCCATGATTACCAACGTCTTGAAGGGTCACGGTATATAAAAGAACTTACTATTTTAGTGAAGTTAATCTTTGCGTAGTGGGTTTAAAGATGCATGATACAGTGTTGATAACCAGGCATAGAAAGGAAACTACAAGAACGCCTACAGAATGTAGTGATGGAAAACTCGATTTAAAGACTAAACATCAATTGCAGGAAGACAGAATGCATGGTTGTTAGCAAAGAGAACAGACTAATATGCAAATTATAAATTGGCGATACCAAAATCAAACAAGTACAATTTAAGTAACTGAGGACAGAGGACGGAAAGTGCTACACTGAAATCCAAAGGCACATTTGGATAGCTAAAGATGCCTTCCAGAAGATAAGCACAGTATTAAGAAACAGGGAGATTTCCTTAGAAACAAAGAAAAAAGTGGCTAACTCTTATGTAAGTATAGTCGTCCTATACGTCAATGAATATTGGACAATATCATCACAGATGAAGAAACAGAAATGTTATTCTACAGATGGATGTTGAGAATACCATGGGGCGAATATGTGACCAGCGACGAAGATTTAGAGAAAATGAGAACAAAACGGACACTTATAATTAGCATCAGAAAGAGAGAGTGGAAATTTCTAGAACATATAATGAGGAAAGACGTCTTGGAAATTTGATACTCACAGGACAAATTGAAAGTAAAGAGGGACAGAGGAAAACACAATGACCTTGAGTAAATGGACGGAGGAACAATGTTTAGGAGTTATACCAAAAAGACAAAATTTATTAAGCGTTACAAAGGATAGGAAATGGTGGAGAGTCATGATCAACTACGTACTTCATGACACTGTATATAGAAGAAGTGGCTTAGTCTTGTAGCGAGTTTGATCTTTTTTTTGTTTGTTTTGAGTTTAATGTACATAGTGAATTTGATCTTTGTACGGGTGTGTTGCTCATTATAAATGTAATTGCAAATCTAACATGCTACATATCGCGCTGTAGAAATCAAGAATGTTACAAAACTTAGCTTCGAACGACACTGGGATACAATAGTGGGCAAACGAGAGGGATCGAACTCACGACGAAATATATATTTCGTGAGAAAACAAGACATACATTACGTATATCGCAGTATATGTCACGGATGTTCATTCAGTTGACCGTTGAACAGAGAATCAACAGTGGGTAATCAACTGATCAACTCCTCATACTAAAAGTGATTTATCTAACCTATTTAAAAATTATACAACTGGCATAAAATGTTTAATAAAACTTATCTTCATCTGACACAGTGATGCAACAGCGGCTACCGACTAGTTAGAGCTATTAACGAAGTGAGAAATTTCATGACGCGTTGAGGAGAGCCGGTTAGAGATAATGTACCGAAGTCTTTTTTTTTTGTGTGTGTGGTTAGTAATATATATCACTTTTGAGCTGCCGTATAAGCCTGTAGGACAGTTATGCGTAAACTCGGGTCGTATGCTGCCCGTTTGGTCATTCTCAATAGCACGATTAATTTTATAAGGAAAATGAAGATTATAAAAACTTTGTTTTAAGTCTTTTTCAGTTGTTTACTCATATGCTCTCATATATAACCACATACAGAAATAATTATTAAGTCCAATGTCTCTTGAATTTTGTAAAATTTCGGTGAAAGTAACATTTAAAACCATTGGTGATTTTCACTAAGGAAGTCCATACGTCTAAAAATGTTTTAATTTTTAAATAGGAAAAATCCATAATAAGCTGTTTTCTCTGGAGAATATATATACATTTTTAATTTCCAAAAGAATAAATTAGAAATAAATGTCACACAGCGACATATGGTAATCACACTCTCATCAATCATAATATTATACTAAAACTTTTTAAATTATATTTAAATCTTAAAAAAAAACATCCCTCCAAACGAAAACAACAGAAAAGAATGCTTTACCCCATTTCTAAGGCATAGGGATACGCTTATGATCTTCTGTAGTGAAAGTACCTGAGGTATCTACTACGAAAAATTAACTTTTAGCACTGTAACCCGCCTTATGATGAGCCATAGATCATGAGCACCAACCTTTAAAATAGGTTATTCATGCCTGTTGTAGGCCATATTGAAATAAAAGTGGTTTTAATTCCAGAGTAGTGCACATACTTGAGGACCTTTTCGATTTCGAGTAACTTAAATTACGCCATATGTATATAAGCGATTGTTATCTTGACCGAAAAGTTGACATTATACGGAGATGTGTTCTGGGCTATTTTGCCATTGTAGACACAAGGAAATCTATGAACAGACCCAGTGTGAGTTCTTTTAATGTCCTGCTGTGTGTGGGAGACAGATCTCGGTTGTTATCATATAAATTTAAATTATTTTTCTTCAGTCCATTTGTGAAGGGACGTGTTGCTTTATTTTCCGTTGTTTGAACTCGTTAATACATACATACATACATACATACACACGCACACACAGTTAATGAGATCTAAACAATTTACCTCATACAGATGATCATTTCGTCCATGTGAAAGTAATTTTCCCCTGGACTTATCAATGCAAATTAATTTACTTTTTTTTAGTAAATCTATTTGCATTGATAAGGCCAGGGAAAAACTACATTACCCTGGACGAAATGATCGTAAGTATGAGCTCACTTTTGTGGATCAGTTTGAAAATTTTATGTCAATAGGGTCTACTTTACTTACCCACGGATTTTTTTACGCACACACACACACACACACACACACACACACACACACACACA
The DNA here is from genome assembly GCA_963932145.1 of Acanthosepion lycidas. Classification (NCBI taxonomy): domain Eukaryota; kingdom Metazoa; phylum Mollusca; class Cephalopoda; order Sepiida; family Sepiidae; genus Acanthosepion; species Acanthosepion lycidas. Next base: position 61,894,082 of record OZ010587.1, on the reverse strand, counting down.
CACACATATATATATATATATATATATATATATTAAAGAAAAACAGACCACTTTAAGGTTCCATTATAATAATTTATTTCACCAGAGCCCTTTTAAAAGACTCCGAGTCATCAGATAGCACTTCCAAAAATGAAACGAAAAATGAAACGAAAATTGATGGGTAGTGTAAGTTTTTGTAATTTAACAGAGAAAGTAATAGGAGTAGTTAGAGAGACATGGTATAGTTCAGGGATAGTTTAAATTAATATCTCTCTCAATCATGCTTAGTATTGGGGGAGGGGCCAGACCTTGACCTATTTAAACGGTTAGCTTAACGGAAGTGATATATTGTTATGGGAGGGGAGAAGAGAGAAAAGAAAAAGGAAGAAGAGGGAGAGGGAAGTAAAGAGAAAGAGACTGTAAATGGGTTTTAATATTGAGATGGTCGGTAAGTTTTATTTATGTAAAAATAGATTTTAATGTTTGATAGTAATTTAGATGTAAAAAAAATATACTCAGACATAATGTCCTTAATTTAATTCAATAAAACCCTTTTATCAGGATACGTGGCAAGAGATAATTTCTCTTCCTGGCACAGCCAGCAACCAGTTACCACGAATTATGCTATTCTCCACTTCACACAAGGGCTCTGTCATACCTCTCTTTCTATTTCCAGACACAATCAGCCAGCTTGGTGTCCTATCTGTGGTTTCTGAAACTAAAAGACGAAGCATGATCATAAAATCTCTTTTTGAATTGGCCCTCAATACACCCAAAGTATATATATATATTTTTTTTGGGGGGGGGAATCATACTGATCACTGATCCCAGTAATGTAAACGCTTCCTTCCCAGCAGCAGCAGCAGCAGCACTTCCTATCCAATGGACCGTTATTTTTTTATTTTTGCAGTTGAATATCTTTTTTTATTCTCTTCCACCTCTTTCCGTCTCCAAAATTTTAATGTTATGATTCATAAATACATTCTCCAAGTTACCAGTGCAACCCTATTCCTATCAAAGACCTTAGCTAATAAAGAGTTTTTTAGGAAAATTTTTATCCAATAACTTAAAAAATATATTTCCTATTTTAGTTTTTAACTTAAAAATTAAAAGCCGGAGGTAAACTAGATCGTATCATTGCTCCTGGTTTTACATGTAGACATAGTATGAGGTGTGAATACTAAGTTGGTAATATATATCCCTCCTCTCTCAAAGCATTTTCATATTCTTTTTTTCTTATGATTAAAAATATTCTTTGTGGACGAATTTCTTGAGATCCTATATCCAACACCCCCGCTACATTCAACACTGGTGTTTACATGTTTCAGGACAGAATTCGGTTTCATATAAAGTAAAACAGTACAAGCAATGAGATCAAATTCGACAGCCAAATATTGGACAATTTTCTTGTCCACCTCAACCGTAATTTTGAAACCTAATTCCTTAAAGGTCTTAAATTTTTTCTTTCGAATGGTATCTTTGGCCTTTCTATCATATATTCTGTATACTCCGTGACTCCGTGACAGTTCTGTTAATTCTACTTAATATATATATGACCATAACCTTGGAAACTTCTGCCCCGTCAAGCGATTCTTAGGGAACGTCAAAGCCACTATTACGGGATTTTATTACCCATGCTTCACCACCGTGAAATAACACAGACTTTCTATTGTGGAAAATAACGTCCATATGGTCTGGTTGAATAGATACAAATTATTTAGCATGAGGCAATGTTTCTGTGAGGCCTTTCTCGGTAATGGATTGGTTAAAATCTCACAAATATCATATTTAATGAAGACCAAATAATTCTTGTTATTAATTCTGCTGTTCCTTGCCATTGATTTACCTGCGTGGCTACTCTCAGCAAATCAGACATTTTGAATATATATATATATATATTTATTAAAGACATTTTTTATGTTTAACGTTATTTTTATAGATACAAGTATTTAAGTAAATGCTCTGTTTATAATAAACAGTATTAAATAACATTTACCGGCCTGAATGTCCGAGAAATTTTCATAGAAAATATTCGTCCTTTGACAGGATTCGAACTTGCATCCTATACGGAACCGCCACTTAGCCGGGCGTGCCTAACCGATTCGGCCACAAAGGATCGTTCGGTTGGCAAGATCGAATTTACTGCTTATAAACTTCAATCTTCCATGAACGCCATCTTCCATCTTGCCAACCGAACGATCCTTTGTGGCCGAATCGGTTAGGCACGCCCGGCTAAATGGCGGTTCCGTATAGGATGCAGGTTCGAATCCTGTCAAAGGACGAATATTTTCTATGAAAATTTCTCGGACATTCAGGCCGGTAAATGTTATTTAATACTGTTTATTATAAACAGAGCATTTACTTAAATACTTGTATCTATAAAAAGAACGTTAAACATAAAAAATGTCTTTAATAAATAAATTGTCGGACTTTGTCCATTTCTTAATATATATATATATATATATATATATATATATATATATATATAAGAAATATAGTCTTAAGATGTGCTATATTTATGAGATGAAGTGCTCAATATCAGAGATAGAGCGTGTGTAAATATAAAAGTGAACATAGAAGGCTAGAGAAAAGATGTCAAAATCAGTCGGGTTTCGATCCCGGTTCGAAGCAATCGGACGTCTAAAAACACTGAAGAGCTGAAAATAGAAGTCAACACTTCGAGGCGACAGTCTGTTTCATGCTAGATGCAATCGTTGTATCTAGCATGAAACAGACTGTCGCCTCTAAGTGTTGACTTCTATGTTCACTTTTATATATATATATATAGTCATCCACAGACAAGCTGTTTCGCAGCTTTTCAGTGTTTCTAGACGTCCGGTTGCTTCAAACATCTTTCTCCTAGGCTATCGTAGCACGGTAGAGAGAAAGGGAAATCTTTATCGTTTTCTATACGAAATACGCCAGTGGCCCGGAGAACTCAAGAATGGTACAAAAGCTTTTATTTTAATTTAAAGTTTAGTTTTTACTTCGGAAACATAGTACTTTCTGTCATGATGAATTAATATTTTTAAATAATATTATGGTATGCGTATATGTATCTGTGTGTGTGTGTGTGTGTATGTGTGTGTGTGTGTGTGTGTGTGTGTGTGTGTGAAAACACATATACACACCTAATCTTCAGACATCAGTTTCGCCAGTAAGAAATTTTGGTCGAATAGATGAACAACCTCGAATGATTAGCAATTTGATTGACAATAGCGAGAAGGTCAAATTGGCCACTTGATTTTAAGCGCTTTAATTTAGCAAAGAGGGACGAGAAAACATCGTAAACATCGTCTGTAATAAGTGACTAACGAAAAAGAAAACAAAACTCGATAAACGCGTCGACAAATTGGTGAATCTAAGCGTACGATTTTTATTGGACATTTCAGTCGATTTCTCTTCATTTCGACAATCGAAAACGTGAAAAAAAAAAGTGAAAGTCAAGGGTCAAAGAAAAGAGCTGTGACAACTCAACAAACAAAGCGATATTAGTCAAATTATTAATGTTTCACTATCGCTTACTTTCATCTCGATTATTAGTTGTTGTTTTTTTTATAGGCCGTCAGTTTCACGCCAGCTAGCAAACAGTTCCGAAACGAATATAAAGTATAGCGTTTCGTTCGGTGATATTCAAACTCGCGCAAAATTTCTCTCTACGTAGCACAGATGATTTCCAGTTAACCTATAAGAATTTACCGCCTTTGTAGAACAGGAAATTTATATTTCCTTAGCCTATTCCATGATCCCTCTCGGCAGCGTATTTGTTTTTAATCGTATCAATATCAGAAAAATAAAGTGCTACAACAATGGGGTGAGAACATCGGAGTACTATTCCATAACAGGAGAGAAGAAAAACCAACAATAAACAAAAGCAGAGAAGGACTTGTAATACGAAGATCTGATGTGAAGTCAGTAAAAGCCAAGATGAAGAGAAGTAAAACTGTAGAACATAAGATTGTAAAAGAGATATTAAAAGCTTCAGATTCTTTTGAGATTAATATGATCGATAAACTAAATATATTACTGTATAAAGACGTTGGTTATTATTTTTTTCTAGAGATGCACTGAAAATTAGGAAGAAATGGGTTATCAGTTCTCAGGAATTCCGGCAAGCATTACTCGTAGATCAGGACTATTATATATATTAGGTTGGTGCCAAAATAATGACGTAATAATGTCGTTTTTTGACGTTAAAAAATACGTCAAAAAACGACATTATTACGTCATTATTTTTGCACCAACCTAATATTTGCGACCTACTGTAAATGACGATGGACTTATTATTGGTAGAAAATTCTCAGTGAAAACGACGATCTGTTTACTGTTTTTTTTTTTTTTTAAATGATATCAAAACAGTTTACAAAAATTAAAATCACTATTTGATAATTTTTTGTATAAAAATTGTTAATGATTTTTAATACAAAACCAGTTCACTGCCATTAACACTAACCCTAACCTCTAACCTCTAACCTCTAACCTCTAATCCTAAATCTAACATATTTCATACTTCCTGCAGTTGGTAAATACATTATTTACATTATTCGGACTATTGTCCTCATCCTTGTCGCTATATTTATCACAACGTTTCGGCCTCTCGAACTGTACCCTTTATTTCGCTCACTGGGGTAGACTGTTCTGGTTCCACTTGCCATGTTTAATGGATGTCTTTTTTTAATCGTAACATCGCCTGTGAGTAACTGTAACGCAATTCCACCAATGACTTGCGAGAAAATTTCGGGGATCGAGACCTAATTCGAGTTGATTTATATTCGTGTAATTTACCCACTTTTCATCAGCGGGCATTAAAGAGTCCAAATATTATGGGATGCATTGCGGAGGGTGCAGACGAGCAGATACCTCTTCTTTACATTCAGTTAATAAATTAATATCATTATGATAAAAAGAAAAAAGAAGGGAAAATACAGCAGCATAAAAAGAACTGGTGTATGAAGACGCGATACGCAATTAAAGCGTGAAGACATTTTTAAAAAGATGAAACTAAAGTAAACTAAAGCGAAAAAAAAAAACCTTTGATTATGTCGTATATAAGCCAAAAAAAAAATTGAACAAGTTATATTTAAATTTCCCTTCTTGGGTATAACGATAAACTAAAACCGGCATCAAGGCCTGTGATCAGGAGGTTTTGAAGATCGTGGAACCACCATTTAGCTTCTGTTAAGGTCCCAGCTACAGGCAAATATTAGGTTGGTGCAAAAATAATGACGTAATAATGTCGTTTCTTGACGTACTTTTTAACGTCAAAAAACGACATTGTTACGTCATTATTTTCGCAGCAACCTAATATTAGGTTGGTGCAAAAATAATGTCGGTTTTGTGACGTTAAAAAGTACGCAATAGTATGCAAATGTAGTGCTGATGTTTTTATTATGCAAATCTATTAGAATTAGTATTACAAGAGAAAGTTATTTTGAATGACGAAATGGATCACCAGTGAAATAAAATGATTTTCCCGCTGAGAAATTATCTTTACCATAAGATAGGCATTACTGAAGTTGTTTTTTTTTTTTTTTTTTTTGCGGTTTATAAACCTTTTGCTGGTTATTCAAAGCCAGAAAATACTTTTAGATTGTAAGATATTTTGGGAGTTAATAATGATTTATTTATACTAATTAACCTATAGTTGGGTGGAGGATGAGGTGGCTACATATCATTTCAAAGGTTATTTGTGCGTAACTGAATGTAATAAACCCAGGTGTAATTGGAACTGGGCTCTTTGATTTCTAATTCCGCGCCAGTAGGCTAGTGATTTCCTTATAGAGGTATATCTCAAATATTTTAGAAATGCATTTTCAGATGATTTTGCTATAGAAATGTATTGCAAGTCCTCATGAACGTTCGTTGGTCGATTTTGTTTAGGAGCATATAAATCTCTAAGCGTTATTTAATGCCGAAATCTAAATATTTTGAATACAATTTTATGCCTACAGATAAAATGTATTATTGGTAATTCTACTATCGAATAAATTAATGTCTATATTTTTTAGATAATGTATTGTAACTATTTACGCTATTTACTTTTTTTCGGAATATTGTCCTCATCTTCATAGCTATATTCATGACGTTTTGGCCGTCGTACTCTCCGACCTTCTGAAAGTGACATACTTTGAAATTTCGAATCGATCCCTTTATTTTGTCCTCGAACAATCTACCCCGATCGACGAAATAAAGGTTTCGGTTCAAAATTTCAACGTATATCATCTGGTGAAGGCCAGAGGGAGCAACAGCTGAAAGGTCGTGAATAGAATAAGAAAACAGGAAGGCAGTAGTCCGAAAAATGTAAATAGTGTATATAAAATGACTTGTTAGTCATTTTACTATAAACATGTAGTATTGGTAATTTTTATATGTAAAAATATATTGCTGGTATATTTACTATAAAAAAATAGATTTATATTTTCATAATTTTTTATTTTTTTTATCGGGGGATGTACAATTTGGCCAGAGCTGGAAGCCTAAAAGGTGCGACCAACCCAGGTTAGGGTGGACCTCAGAACAAGAGCAATTAAGAGATTTTTCTACCCTCCACAAAACCTATAATCTTCCGATCAGAGGCTTTGCTGTTGGATGTAGTTTATTGTCATACCCAGGACTACGTCATGAAAGTAAATGCAGCTGAAAGGGTCTTTCTTTCTTTCTTTCTCTCTCTCTTTCTCTCTCTCTCTCTCTATTTATCGCTGCATCTATATTCATATCTAATTCTATTCACATCGAACTCCCACCTCTCTCTCTCCCCCTCTCTCTCTGCCTCCCCTCTCTCTCTCTCTATTTATCTCTGTATCTATATTCATATCTATCAAACTATATTCACATCTAACCCCCTCTCTCTCTCCCCCTCTCTCCCCCTCCCCCTCTCTCTATTTATCTCTGTATCTATATTCATATCTGTCTAATTATATTCACATCTAACTCCCCCTATTTCTTCCCCCTCTCCCCCTCTCTCCCCATACCCCCTCTCTCCCCCTCTCTGTATCTATATTCATATCTATCTAATTATATTCACATCTAACTCCCCCTCTCTCTCCCTCTCTCTCTCTCTCTCTCTCTCTCTCTCTCTCTATATATATATATATATATATATATATATATATATATATATATATATATATATAGATCAATAAAATAACAATAAAAGAATGGGTAAATAGCCTAAGTAGAAAGTGGAATCGACGTGTCGAATTCAAATACTTGCTTACTCTTTTGCATTCATTTCTACAATAGTGTCCCCGAAGAAGTCATCGCTTCATATCTACCCACACTAGCCATGGGTGAAATATCTGGGAAATTTAGCTTTTCCTGAAAACCAGTTAAGCACAATAACTGCTCTGAATTATTTTTTTTTTAATTAAATGGTTTGTTTTTACGCTTTATCAACCCATTGTAGGTTATCTAATGCCAGAAAATATTTTTAGATTGTAAAAATATTTTTTGAGATGATAATCGTTTACTGATACAATTTAAGTGATACAATATCCGGGGTAGGAAGAAGAGATGGATTCATGCCTTTCACAAGGGTATTTGCTGATAAGTGAATATAACGAACACAACGGAAATTGAAACTCGGCTCTCCGATTAAGATTTCTGAAGCATTATCCGTTAAACCTCCAGCACATCCAAGGTTACAGCACCTATATTACAAAGTTTTTTTTGCCTCTAGGGTATTGATCAGATTCGACGTTGCTTAACGTCGTGAACCGGTGTTTCAACGGGATGTGGCAGTAAGCTGAATTATTATATCTATATAATACTAAATGTCTGTAAGTTATTTGATACAATATTTTAACTTTCTTCAGACAATTTTTTTTTATTTAATTAAATTATTTTTAGTTAAAGACAGTCACAAAGAGATCCCGCTTTGCTGTTCGTCCAGTTGTTTGTAAATAATTATTTATATTTCAGCTTTCTTTAAACGAATAATGTTTTAAATGTTTTAAAAAATATTTTAAAGTTAATCTGATTTGAAAAAATATTTTAAATGACTATGATTTACAAATACGATTTATTTATACAGTAATCATTTTTATTTTAACTTTCTTCAAACAAATATTTTTTTAATTAAAATAGTTTTACGTCAAAGACAGGCACAAAGACATCCCGCTTTGCTGTTTCGTCCAGTTATTTATAATTATCTATATTTCAGCTTTCTTTAAACAAACAATATTTTAAATATTTTTGGCATATTTAAAATATTTTCAAGTGAATATGATTTTTTAATATTTTTGGAATAATAAAAAATATTTTTAAGTTAATCTGACTTAAATTTCAAGTTTATCCCGGAAGTTCTATTCCTATTAAATGCTGTAAACATTCAGTAAAACGTTAAACATGAACTTGTAAACCAGACCGATGATGATACGAACAAAATGAAATATTAACTGAATCATAATAAAATTAACTTTCATTTCGCTAGAATGTTGAAATCAACGGGTCACGGTTAGTCTAGTATATATTAAAAATGAAAGAATAGCTTAAGGATTAACGAAGCGGAAAGTTAACACGACAAACCGAGTTTACATTCTTGCTCTGTTGTGTTCATTTTTGTTGTGGTGTCCTCCCTCTAAAGAGTCTATGTTAGACTCTTTCGCCTACTATAAGTTCAGTAGGAGAGAAGGTTCTGGGAACAGTGTACAGTGAACTGTGAATAGATTGATCGCAAGTTCATTCGATACACACTCACTAGCCGTGTAATACTCTTCTGGTGTACTTACTGTTTAATATACGATATATCTGCAAACCAGGTTGTTATTACTTAACCATTTACTTGATCACGACATCTTGGAGGAGAGAAGGATCCGTGAACAGTGATTGGATTGAGTACTAGTTCATTCGATAAACTCTCACTAGTCGTGTATTACTCTTCTGGGGTACTTACTGTTTAATATACGATATATCTGCAAACCTGCTTTTTGTTGTTACTTGACCTTTTGTTTGGTCACAAAAATTTCCAAACCAGTGTACTCGGAGATGGCATGATTTCATCTCTTCCCACCCTAGCTGTGGGTGAAATACTTGGGCAGATTTAGCTTTTGGTAGTAACCAGTTAATTGTAAGTTATCCTCTGAATAAAAAGAAAAGCTAACGAGAAAGCAACCGGGAAAAGAAACTCGACTATCTTTCCTTAGAAGTAAGAGTAATCAGAAATAATAAAGAAAAAGAAATTCCCGGAGAGTTATTATTGTTAAAATCCCATAGGGACAAAGCATTAAAAAATAACAATAATAGGTGAAAACGACATTGATGATGATAAAAATAAAAAAACTCTTACAAAGGATTGAAGTAAAATAGGTTTTTGAATCAATAATCAATAAGAATTTCCAACGAAGAGAAGCGATTCAATTAAGTTCCTAGAACTGTCTCTTAACGCCGCTAATAAAAGGCCTTAATAGCACACTTATTTGCTACATTGAGGGACCTTAAATACATCGAGGTGGACAATTTGGATCGCGCATTACTGGAGGTTATAAAAGGCTTTAATTGTATTTCCCTTAGTGAAACTCCTGATTTACACAATAATCACATTTGGGATGATGTCGGACGTTATCTAAAATGTCAAAGGTCAATAATATACCAGACATTTAATGGATATATAAATATCCATCTGGTTTGTTTACATCAGCATAGCGTGGACGCGTGGATAGAGCAATGGATATCGTCATGGAAAGTGAATTAGACGAGTTCAATACCCGCTCGATTCTGATTCATTCATTTCTCGCTAATTTCCTTGGAATAGACATGAATCCATATTCCCTCTCGATTCTGTTTAATTTATTTCCGCTAATGCCATTAGAAAAGGCATGAACCCAGCTTCCCGCTCGATTTTGCTACGTTCACTTTGCAGTAATGCCTTCGAAAAGGCATGAACCCATATTTCCTATCGATTTGTTTCGTTCACTTTGCGCAAATGCCCTTCGAAAAGGCATGAATCCATATTTCCCCTCGATTTTGTATCGTTCACTTTGCACTAATGGCCTTCGAAAAGGCATGAACCAATATTTCCTCTCGATTTTGTATCGTTCGCTTTGCGCTAATGCCCCTCGAAAAGGCATGAACCCATATTTCCTCTTGATTTTGTATCTTTCACTTTGCGCTCATGCCCTCCGAAAAGACGTGAACCCATATTCCGCTGAATTCTTTATCGTTCATTTTGCGCTATTTCCCTTGGAAAAGGCATGAACCTATCTTCCGGTTCGATTCTTTATCGTTCATTTTGCGCTATTTCCCTTGGAAAAGGCATGCTACTCCAGACAGGGGTTAAATAGCAGAGCAGAGTGGCTTTGAGATTAAAACCAATTTAGGAGAATGAAATCTCTTAATTGAAACCAACGTGAAGCGGATTGGACTCCCTCAGGCTATCCTACCCTAGACACACAACTGCCGTTATGGCTGCAGTAATTGTGTTGCTTCTACAACCATAATGGATTATATGTCACACACACTCATACAGCTTCTTGCCATTAAATCTAAAGCTGAGCGGTTGTCGTATTCGTTCATTCTATTTTCTTATAAATAAGTAAAAAAGGTAAACGTTTTAATTCTGGATAATTTTTTATTAAATTTTAGATAGATTTGAAAATTGTATATCAATAATTTTTTTCACTCGTTCTAATAATGTCTACGGGGGTTTCGCTTATGTTTAAATAGATTAACCGTGTGCGTTGTTGTCAGGAGTTATATATGTCCGACTGTTTTATTTTTGACTGGGTTAGGTCGTACAAATGAATTCCTTGTAAACACATTTGTATTATTTCGGTTGCTTTCCGAATAGATTACATTCGTTCGATGCTACAATTATTTGTGCTATTCTGAGCTAAAATCTAACTGATCGGAAAACTTGATTTATATGGGAAAGATATTAGAATAATCCAGGACATTTATTGAGAACAAACCTATGGATAGAAAAATGAATCGAGGAAGTGCACAAAAATAGAAAAGGGACATAAGACAAGGTAGCGGATTCTTTTCATCGGATTTATATAATCTGTACAGCATGGCGGACTGGAGAAAAATATAAGTCTTTCCAGGATTTATTATTGTTCGGCACGGTCTTAATGATATGAAATATGGAAAAAGGCAGGTTCTCTTAGACATGCTAGTCAAATAAAGCGTGAAGAAAGGACTAACAATTGTAAAAAAAAAAAGATAGTATACATGGCTGTTCCTCAGAGTGGCCGCTCGAGGTGTGAGGAATTGGAAACGCCAAAATCAGACCAGTACAGAAATTTAACTATCTGGGAAATGTTATAACAGAAGGCGAAAGATGTGAGGCAGAAATCGGAAGGTGCATTAGAATTGTGGAAGACGCCTTACAAAAGCTAAACAAAGTATTAAGAAACAGGAAAATTTCGTTAGAAAAATTACGAACTGCTATGTAATATCACTCCTCTTATACAACAGTGAATAATGGAAATGTATCCACTGATGAAGAGGAGAATTAAGTCAAAAGTGATGTGGTTCTACAGAAGGATACTGGGAATATTAAGGGCATTTTATGAGAAAAAAGGAACAAAAATAACACGTATAATTAGAATTAGAAAGAAATAATTGAAATTTCTAGGATACATATTGTGAAAAATAGGTTTGGAGAATTTGACATTCCCAGGACATATTGAAGGGAAGCAGTACAGACGGAAACAGAGAGTAACCTATCTAACGAGTAAATTGATAACAGAACAAGGATTCAATGAGGTAATAATTAGATTTGATTAATTGATTTATTTTTATGGTTTATCAACCCATTGTGGGTTATTTAAAGCCGAAACATATTTTTTTCCTTTGTGAGTTAATATTCCATTATTTATTTTTTTTAGATTAACAATGATTTTTTTTTTTAAGAGATTTATTTAAGGGAGAAGTGATGGATTCATACACCTTCCAAGGTTATTTGTGTATAAGTGGATGTGACGAATTCGACTGGAATTCGAACTCCGGTCGCTGATTTCTCATTTGGGACCCCGTGTTAAGGCTAAAACGGCTGATTAAATCTACAAAAGATATGAAACTGCGCAGTGTAATGATCGTTAACGCTCTGAAGGAACCCGGCATATAGAAGAAAAAGAACCTTTAAGAATACCACCAGTTTTCGGTAACGACAAATTATATTTTAATAGGTTTATCTTGTTAAAATTTCTCGGTGTTCACATTTCAATTTTCTGATGAATCATAATTCTCAATTTAATGATAGAATAAGCTCATAGCGAGTTCTACGACATCGAATATCGCCCTGTCGAATCGTTTAATATTTGAGCTTAACAATCTTAACAAAATTTTACAATAACAATCATAAAGGTAAATGCTTTGACATTTAGTACGTTTCCATTTCACTGAAACAGACGTTAAACATTTATATATTCCCTTCTTTCTTTTATTTTCAGACTGAAACCAAGTAGCGTCTTTGATATGTCTTCTCATGGAATCAAAACGGAATAGTCCATTATTTATGAAGTATTAGAAGGAGACGTTAAACATTTCTATCTATCTATCTAATGGCTTGGCGAGGTCTTGTTTCTAGGTGGAGGCAAGTGCTCGACTCGGTGCCAGCTACCACAACCTCTGGCCAACAAACCAAAATAAATCAAATACTATTTTTTTAGAAATTCAAATACAAATATTCTTGCGATTATTGGCGCAATTGAAAATACAAATATACATTTTCTGTCAGATTCCAAAAAGACAAAACAAATAAAATACTTATGAAATTTGGCTAAAATGTAAATAGAAATGTTTTTTTCACATAAATACAAATGCCTTGTAAAAGTATTTATATACAATTCAAACACATTTTTAGTTTATCCTCCATTACCAACAAGCGCTCTTTATTGACATAACCTGAATTAAAAGATTTAAAAACTAAAGCAATTCATTTCATCTATTTAAATTCGTGAAGCCAAGACATACTCTTGGTGATTCAAAATTTTCAGTAGCACCATCCACATTTCTATGTCCAAATTCTTCTTATTCAGTACTTAATAAAGTCAAATTGATTAGGCGTTCCTGACCGGTTGTGCTTCGGAGATAATTTTATTAATTAAAATTAATTTTAATTTGATGAAAGAGCGCTCACAGGACGCCACAGAGACAACAACAGCCAACATTATGTTCACTGCTATTTGTAAATCGTGGAACAGATCATCGCCGTAAGATAATGTGGAGTTGTAAAGCTAGATTGGGGTTTTGGTTTAACGAAGCCACTGTCTTTTCTTTTTTGTATTAACATTCGACAGCGTGTAATTTCGCTACTGAGTTGCATTCCATCAAAATGACCCTCGTATACGTCAGCAGCTACTTTACATTCTTCTACCGAGGCTTCGTTCGATACAATGAGGTTTCAATATCCAAGAGGAGCCTAAATTGCTCATGTAACTGATTCAATCTTGTAAATCGATCTTTCAGTTCAGTATTCCACCTGCGTATTACTACCTTCACGGTAACATCCATTTCTTCTCTCACATTTAGAGGGTAATCTTTCGTCTCCACTCCAGCCATATTCTCTATTTACGACGCAGCCTTCTTTGTTGACCAACGTCAATACCCTATTCAAACAATTTTCCTCGCCTTTTGCGACTGTTATTTTTCAGAGAGAATCACGTTCCCTCATAATAGATTGTAACAGACTTTGAATGCCAGCTCGAGCTTCATTGAAGTCCATTCTAGGGCCTCTTCTGTACAAGGTCAATGAAAGTCAGGACGTCTTTTTAGAACGGCAGCATAGTTATAAAGTTGAAAGTTTTCATGCTGTGCATCAAGCAGCTGGCGCCACTTCTTGCGTTGAATGATACTGAATTGTCAGTTGCCATATCCCCCCAACATTTTAGCTATGTCATCCATCATTGTTTTTACAACGTGAATAGGATTGCTTTCGGGTTTTATGCGTTTCTGGAAAGCGGACATCTTCCCAGCTATTATTGTATGATTGTCATACGTCTGCCCACGACAGTCGTTCAAATCAAGACCATCTCGTTCCAATTTTGAGGTAGTGTCGGATATAATCCCATAGTATCTGGGCGAGAAAACGGATTGGGGGGGACAACAACTTACAAACCAGAAAAGAACGCCTTCTTGCGAACCTGAAACGAACGCCTTCTCTTCCGAACGAACACTTTACGACAGCAAACGAGCAAAATGGCACGCAAGACTGCTGCCGACGGACGACCGACCGACCGCAACGGCTTTTGTCGCCCAAGAAAAGACACCAAACGACTCGCGCGTCTTCTTCTTGTAGTCCTCGGTCGAGTCCATTATGGTACTCCAAGCTGTGCCCGGCGACAACACACACACGCAGTTCGAGGACGCTTCCGCGCATGCTCGTTACAGTATCTGCTTCTTTTGACTCTCTGTAGGAAAGACTGACGGAATCCTTTGTACAGTAGCTCAATGAATTCATGACATAATCCAAGAGAGTCGTACTTGCTAAGTAGATTAACGAGTGCCAGAAAATGACTGGGATTATTATTTGATGCAATGATTTCACCGTGTCAACGAAATGCCAAATATTGAGTCACCAAAAACTTGATACAATCCACAAAACGCATGAGCAAATTCCTCTACAATTGCTTCTCTTCTCCGCATATGTTCCAGTTTTACTCTGTCAATTGTGCATCCATCTGACATGCGTCTCTCAAGGTCTTTTCATCCAAAAATGACTAACGGTGATTAGTGCCCTGTTCATGTTCGCGTATTCTTTCGTTCCATCTTTTTTTCTATTTCCGAGATCCATAAGATTTTTCGAATACTGTGCTTTGGTTGATTGGGGCTGTTGAAAACAACAAAGGGCAAAAACAACACCCTGCATCATTTTTTAATCGAGTACAGCAAGCAATTAAGCGGGATCGTAGACCCATCCATTTCTTTGAAACCAGTAATTCTTGAACCTGCGGTTGGTAACCAGTAGTTTTGTGCACATTTCACTACTCAACGCTTCTTCGACACGCCGGCTCTTAATAACCTTCCGATCATTTGTAACTTATAAAACGGCTGTCTTTCTTCTGAAAAGCGTTGGCAACCATCTTTACCATTTGTACGCATATATCATCAGAAATTTGTGGTTTGTCGCAATTTACATACAAATTTAAGCAACTTACGTCTTTCTTCGTTAATCCTGAATATTTAATTTCATCATATTGGGCATGTTCATAAGATTGGTAACGAAACAAAATTGAAGGCTGATTGCAAACATCCAATAAAATCGCTTGCTATGCTTCAGAACTTATCAGTCGAATACATATATACGTTTCAATAAAACATTTTCCTTTATATTCTCAGCGGGAATTGATCGTTTTCTGTAACAAACTTCTAAGACACACATTGGGTCTCTTGACGTAGTATAATCATATTATTATTATCATTATTATTATTATTATTATTATTATGGAGCACCGAACGTTGCAAAAACACCCTGCAAATCTTTTGCCATCACAAACGACAACCAAAATTTTGCCATAAAACTCGTGAATCTTTTCGCATCACAACGTTGGATTATACGGTACGTTATATCCAACACTGACTTACAATAAGATAATATATATTTATTTACCTTCATACCTACATTTAAACAGCCCTTAACTTTTGTCACTTTCAAAATAAATCATCAGATAAGACTACAGACAGAAAACTTGTTTCCTTTTATATATTATCGGTGAGACTTTGGCTGCTGTATCACTGATGATTTTTATTATCGGGTTTATATTTAGTAACATTGAGAGATATGCCGGCACTACTATTTTCATCCGTCAGGCTACTCCTGTTATGAGAATTAACAAAGTTTATCAGTGATAACAAAGATTCACAAGCATATGTAGATGAAAACATCGATAGTAATACTGCTGCAAGTTTTTTTAAACAGATAAAATTTTCTGGAATGGAATTCCAAGTCCTTAATACTGTGTTTCCTGCATTTCTTTCGGATACTCTCATCTCTCATCGCTTCTTTTCAATATTTTCCAAGTGAAATCTAACTTTATCGAATTTCTGCTTCAAAATTCAATCAAATGGATTTAAAATTCATCCATGTCTATCCATGAAAACATTTGCAAGTTTAGTTCATCCTGTCTGATACTGTCTGTAAACTTAATGAATTTTGATGTCTCTTCCAATTTGTCGAATCTTGTAAAGAAATGCTTGACAGTTGATTCGATAATGTTTACAGACAGCATTTGAAGATATTGGCGGTCTGTTCTGTCATTTTTGGGGTGAGAATTGATGTAATTTTTTTTTTCTTTTTTTTAAGCATTACGCCCCGAGCAAGGCGTGAAGCCACTAGGATGCAGGGAGTTGCAGAAGATTTGGAGCAAGATCAGATAGAAGTGATAGAAGAAAGGATGAGGAGAGGGATAGTGGGTAGATCAAGGTGACTGGAGATGTCGATTGACATTACATTTGAATATTTGGAGATTATAGCTCTCAGAGAAACAGTAATTGGGAAGATTGTTCTGCAGGCGAGAGGTGCGAGGTATGAAGCTATTGGAGTAGAAGAGACGGCTACATTTTAAAATTTCTACACTGTAAGGTTGGGATCGGGATGCCAGCCTCGTAGGGCGCTTGAATTCATGGAGTCTGGGAACCAGTGAAAGCAGCTCATCAGAGCAATTACCATGAAAGTATTTGTAGAAAAGACAGAGAGAGGCGACGGCGCGTCTGTGAGAGAGTGATTGTAGACGAGACGGCAGATCAGGGCCAATTATATTACATATCCGCCTCTGGATCTTGTCAAGAACTCCGAGGTAAACAGGAGGAGCCCCAGACCATATATGGCAGCAATACTCCATGCAAGGGCGAATCGTTGATTTGTATATTTGAAGTATCGATTCCGCGGAGAAACATTTCCTGGCGTGGCACAAAGAGCCAACTTTCCTTGCGGTAGACAAAGCAGTTGACTCAATGTATTTGTTCCATCTCAGGTAAGCAGTCACCGTGTGACCGAGCAGGCGCAGGGAGTTGCTCTCGAGAAGTTGACTATCAGACATTCTAATGGGGGGGGGGAGTGTCTAAATCTCTCATTATCTACATCCCACTTAAAAACTTCTAGTTTCATTTGAAAAGCATTTATGTAAAGAAACATAACATCAAGTGTCTCAAATCTTTTAAATGTCCACACAAACCCGCAAAAAAATACATCAGTTTACAAACTCACGTAATGTCAAACAATTCTTGGTAAGACACTTGTTGGTCATTCAAAACGAGCTTTATCTCGTCTAAGCATTCAACAAATCGTTTCAGAACCAAACATCGACTAATCCAACGAAAACTGCAGTAGATGTTTTAGTTCTTTATATAAAGATTCTATATCATGCAGTAAAGTTTGAAATTGTCTTTTATTTAAAGCTCAAGCAGAAATGTAATAAACAACCTTGTTGTTGTGGATTCCGTGAATGGAATCCTGCACAAATAAATAAACAACGCCAGTAATTGAGATAGAAAAATAAGTGTATTTAACGTAAGAATACAGACTTGAAGTGGAGATTAGTAGTCCAGGAATGCGGGTTAGTAGAAAGTACAGGTACAAGTTTCTGTAAGTAAAGCCGTAATCACCTCTCTCTCTCTGGATTGTTGTATAACTCTCTGATAACACTGATGTATCTGTCTCCGTATCTCTCAGCCTGTCTCAACGTATCTCAAAGTATCTCAACGTATCGCGGTATTTAATATCCCACCCACGAGGAATATATGTGGCACGAGGCCGAGTTTAAAGTGGGTTTCTCCGAGCCCGTAGGCTCGGCCAAAAATATACCCTTTGAACCCGCTTAGACGGGTTCAGGGCCTGTCTACCTCCCCGGACAAAATTTTGCCCTTCGGCAAATCCTCGTCTGTGTTCCACTCTGACAAAGCAGAGAGTCCGACAGACGTCGAGACTGTATCTCGACGTTATCGAGATGTATCTCAGTATTTAATTTTCCACCCACGAGGAATATATGTGGTACAAGGCCGAGTTTAAAGTGGGTTTCTCCGAACCCGTAGGCTCGACCAAAAATATACCCTTTGAACCCGCCTAGACGGGTTCAGGGCCTGTCTACCTCCCCGAACGAAACCTTGCCCTTTCGGCAAAGCTTCGTGCAGGTTCCTCTCTGCCAAATCAGAGAGTTCGACAGACCTCGAGACTGTATCTCTACGTAGCTCGGTATTTATCGATCCCCACACGAGGATTAAATGTGGCACAAGGCCGAGTTTAATGTGGGTTTCTCCGAGACCGTAGGTTCGGCCAAAAATATAGCCTTTGAACCCGCCTAGACGTTTTCAGGGCCTGTCTACCTCCCCGGACGAAACGTTGCCCTTCGGCAAAGCTTCGTAAACAGTCACAGACTGTATCGAGACGTATCTCAACAGCAGGTATTCTCTGTGTCAGTAAAAGTATACTTTGGACGAGTCCATCTTATTTAAAAAGGGGAGAGCCCCACAACACTTTTTAACTGTTTGCATCACTTCCTAAGTTTCCTTTAGGATAGCTTTTGCCCACAAAGCCTCCTCATGTATGATACAAATGGATAGTCAACATCTTTTGCAAGCATTTAAAACTTCTGCCTTCTCACCAGTCATATTAGGGGCACCATCTTTTATGGCAGATACTATTTTTGCAATATGAATTTGTTGAGTAGATAATTCATTCACAACTGCTTTACATATTTCAGCCCCAGTAGTACGGTTAGGTAGTGCTACAAGGGCAACCATCTTGTTACATACTTAATCACTCCTAAAACATCGTGAAAATAAGGTTAGCCTAGCTGATGATGTAATCATTGTACTTTTATTAACACAACTAAAAAAACTAACATGAAGAATAATCGTTTTCACATATTTAACTGTATTCCTTTCCAATTTAAGTATCCTAAACTATTTTCCTACTCACTAACAAATCTTTAATGCGCTGAATAATCTTTTCCTTTTCTGAAAAATGGTCAAAAAGCAAAAACGCACAAGCTACTTTAATATACTCCCTATCATTGAGTGTCTTTCCATGTTGACCAATAACTTTTGAAGTCTCAAAAATAGCAGCAACTAATTTGGAACTGGGCCTATCTGAAATAAAGTCAGAAAAGTATCAGCTTGTTTTGTTCAGTTCACGAGAAAATAATTCTCTTTGTTCCTCCTCAGTTTTATTGCTTAAATTCTTGGGAACACTTTCAAAATGTTTCTTTACAAAAGACGTTCTACAAACAATACTTTCGGAACAGAAAATACACAAATCAATAAATCAATGATAAAAAATTTTCAGTCCAGTATTCTTTAAATTCCCTAATACCCTCTTCATTTGAATGGCGTCGTTTCTTAGCTGATGATCACGGCATTCTGCATAATCTGTAAAGGGCAGAAAATAAAAATACATGAGATAATGTATCAATTTTCAAACCCTCATAATGTCAGACTATTCTTGATAAGACTCTTGTTGGTCATTCAAAAAGAAAGTGGAGAATGAATAATAGTAGGCCAAAAGGGGAATTTAATTAATAAGTTTTACGTGCCAGAAACAAGTCATCGGCATACCATGTTTGGCATGTGTGCCAAGGGTTGCCAATTCCTGGTCTAGTTAGGTGAGATTTTTACACAGGTCTTTTTATAGAAATATTGGAAATGGATACTTTTCGCTTGCAATTTACTCACAGTACCGGCAAAAAACTTGCCAAATCAGACCGATTTTTCCGCCCCATGATGATACGGCCCGAACGGCTTCACTTCCCTGCCCGTTTGTTTCGATACTCAATCTATCTATCTATCTATCTATCTATCTATCTATCTATCTATCTATCTATCTATCTATCTATTTTCTTTTCACTGGAATCAGGTAACGTCTTTGGTATGTCTTTTGACTTTTCACGCGATCAAAACGGAATAGTCCGTTATTTATGAGGTATTGGCAGGACGTAACGGTCGTACGAACTAACGTACTCTGTTTACTTTGCCCCAACGTCTCTATTAATTAAACACGATTAGTTTCTTTTTAGAATCATGGATACCTAATTATAATTGAATGTGTTTATAACAACCATTAATACCATTTTGTGGAACGGAAATCACACATACCATTCTATATCGTTTCAGTTTGAAAATAAAATTAGGCTCTTTAATGCCAATCAAAATTGTATAGTGTCACTCAAAATCTAGTAGTTCCAGTCACAAATAAATAATACCAATGAAAATGGTGTAATACTAAGGAAAATGGTATATTAACAAGCACTATTGAATAGTACCAATCAAAATCTAATAGTGTCAATCAAAATAGCATTGTATGCTCCAAAATGGTATATTACCAACCAAAATAGTATATAAAGTGGTGGTCTGTCCGGTTCGACAATGAGATTTATGCGTAAGATGAACTTGAAGGTGACTGTAGCGTCCAATAAGGGAACTGCAAAGACGTCCGCAATGGGAACAGGGAAAATAGACCGGGGGTTTGGTTGTTTCTATTTCTGCATTCTTTTTAACACGGGTCTCATTGATGCACTCATATCGGTTTACTTCAAGTGTATCTGTTGCTTTACATGTCAGGGAACGCCATCGAGTTCGATCCTGTGCGCTTGTTGGGGACAATTCCCAGCGTGGGCGATATTGACTTTCATGCAGCCTTTAAAACGTTTCAATGGCTTATCTTGCTTTCACTTTCCCTTCATTTCGGATTCTGTCTTTCAGGATCATGGCTTCAATGTTGGTGGTTTGTGAGCGGTCCAAGACCTCAAGGTTTGTGATTCTAGTCGCAATCAAAATGGAATAGTACCAATGACAATGGTATAGTACCAACCAAGCTGCAATAAAATCATTTGAAAAAAGTGAACTCGATCGACAATAGATTTTCGTACAAGGTGGGTAAATGAGGAGAGTTTGGTTTATGTTAAAGTAGTCAGAATGGGGGTAGCTTTTCTGAGTCGGAAAGTATCGATGAAATAGCAAAAATTACTTTGTTGCGCTTCCAAGGGTTAAACTTTCTAATCTAAACAAAGTTAGTAAAGTTAGTGATTCTAGTAACCGGCCTCAGGCTTTATTTACAATGCCGAATTTTATATTTAACCATTTATCCCAAAGAAAGATATCGAAAACAAGTGCAACTCTTTTTTCCCTATTCCTGTTTAGGGTGGGGGGGTCACATATTAATCGCCCCCTTCTATAGATTTAAATCAAAATGTGGGTATTTTGTCGCTTCCCGACAATGAATTGTGATTAGTTTTATTTGTTTTTATCTTAAAAGATAATGGTATATTTAGAAGTTTTTTCATACTAATAATAAAAGTCTGTATTAACCAGTTTTTTGATTGACTGATTCGCTTTCTCCGGCTTATGCAGGTTATTTAAAGCCAGAAAATATTTTTTAGGTTCTAAGAATTCCTTCTGGAAGTAATAATGGTTTAATGCTATAGATCTTACTAATTCAAACATAGCTGGGTAGAGAAGAGGTGGATTCATATCTTTCGCGAGGGTTTTTGCGCGTAAGGAAATACAACGACTCCATTTCCATTACACCACCCGTACATCCACGCTTACAGCACGTGGTATTCCTAAGAGGTCACCCATCTAGGTACTGACCAGATTCGACGTTTCTTAACTTCAAGACATGGCCGTTATCCGATATTACTGAGAGAACACTGTTGTAAGCTATATGAAGTAAACGGTGGGATCGTGATTTTCTTATAGAAGAACATCTCAAATATTTTAGAAATGCATATTCAGATGATTTTGCTATAGAAATACAATGCAAGTCCTCATGAACGTTGGTTGCTTGATTTTGTTTCACGTTGATTTTCGTTTTTGTTCCTATGGGTTATTTAATGCCGAAATCTAAATATTTTGAACACAATTTTATGCTTTATACCTGCAGATAAAACGTATTATTGGTAATTCTACAATCGAATGAATTCGTATCTATATTTCTAAGATCTGGTATTGTAATACTTTATACTATTTACTATTTTTCTCACATTTATTGTCATAGGCAAGACGTTTCGGCTGTGGTACGCTCCAGCCTTCTTCAGGAATGTTGGTTGATTTAGTTTAGCTGCATATTTTCTCTAGTGTTACTGTCTTAAACAGGGCTTCTACACCGATCCATTCGCGCCGACGATATGTAGAAGACTTTTGACATATATTGTAAAACTTAGTACAAAGCGCTACACATGACGCCACACGCAATAACCAAGTTAGATGAACCTCTGTTAAAATATTAAATACATACACTGATAAAAGACTTTTCTAATGTTGTTATAGTGTATTAAATATTAATAATGTGATCAAAGAATGTCGCAGAACAAGAGAGAATACTTGAATGTTAAAACCGTTTCCTTTATTGTTGCCAGGAGTACGGGGGAAAAAGCATTTTGTTTTTTTCTAAGAATTCTTCTGATTGGTATTTATTTTTCAGCGCACCCACGTTGATACTGAATGTGACACAAGGTCGAGTTTTAAAGTGGGGTTAACGGTAATACCGTAGAAAAATTGCCTCAGAAAATAGGCATTTTCTTTTGAAAACACCTCAGGCGCCGCGCAATAAAACCAGCGCCTCCCGCCAAGGAAAAGTACTGCCTGGGGTGGAGAGCCCCTTCGGCTTGGGCTTAATATTTTTTTATATCTCTTTAGCATGTGTCAGGTAAGTATGAATTCTTCCCATTATTCTCTTCTTTTTAGTCAATTCATTAAGCTTCAACTGCATCCGGTAGTCATTGATTGTGCTCCAGTCTTTTTGGTAATAGTAATGGTAATGGTAATGCTAATGGTAATAGTAATGGTAATCGTAATGGTAATGGTAATGGTAATGGTAATGCTAATGGTAATAGTAATGGTAGTGCTAATGGTAATAGTAATGGTAATCGTAATGGTAATGGTAATGCTAATGGTAATGGTAATGCTAATGGTAATAGTAATGGTAGTGCTAATGGTAATAGTAATGGTAATCGTAATGGTAATGGTAATGCTAATGGTAATGGTAATGCTAATGGTAATGATAATGGTAGTGCTAATGGTAATAGTAATGGTAATCGTAATGGTAATGGTAATGCTAATGGTAATAGTAATGGTAGTGCTAATGGTAATAGTAATGGTAATCGTAATGGTAATGGTAATGCTAATGGTAATGGTAATGCTAATGGTAATAGTAATGGTAGTGCTAATGGTAATAGTAATGGTAATCGTAATGGTAATGGTAATGCTAATGGTAATGGTAATGCTAATGGTAATGATAATGGTAGTGCTAATGGTAATAGTAATGGTAATCGTAATGGTAATGGTAATGCTAATGGTAATAGTAATGGTAGTGCTAATGGTAATAGTAATGGTAATCGTAATGGTAATGGTAATGCTAATGGTAATGGTAATGGTAATGCTAATGGTAATGGTAATGCTAATGGTAATAGTAATGGTAGTGCTAATGGTAATGGTAATGGTAATGATAATGCTAATGGTAATAGTAATGCTAATGGTAATGGTAATGGTAATGCTAATGGTAATAGTAATGGTAATGGTAATGGTAATGCTAATGGTAATGTAGAAAAGGCACGGTGGAGTAATGGATAGCGGCTCGCATTGAGGAATCGGAGAGTCGAGTTCGAATTCCAGTCGAATCCATTCACTTGCGTGCTAATACACTTGGGAAAGGTATGGATCCTCTTCTTCTCCCGCCAGCTATGGGTACATGGCAGGACAGACCAGGTTCTACAGCTTTGGATGGCAACTGATCTACCGCAAAATTAAATGTTAACCTACTGCGGTAAAAAAAGAATCTGCCTCGTCATTAGTATATCGAAAGATACATGATTGCCTAAGCGTGTTTCACGCAAGGCACATAATTGAATGATAATATTAGCCGTTTCTTTATAACGAAGAATTTAGCATTCATTAGCAGAGCAGCCTGTACTGCTGACGATTGAAATTTATAAAATCTTACATTATTTCAGGAAAATGATTTTCTCAAGTTCTGTAGCCATTATCACCCTGTCTAGTATTGATGGGAGGGGGGCTTACATCCTAACCTTTTGTTTGAAGTAGTATGAAATATCAACATCTAGATTACGTTATTACATTCTCTTGGAATTCCATTTAATATCTATTTTAGTTTAGTTGTTGTTGCTGCTAGTTGTTGTTGCTGCTAGTAGCCCTCAAGTGACGTGGTATCTGTTACTAGTAAATTTCTTTGATTGAAATTCTGTAGCGCCACTCACACAAGTTTCCAAGAATTATATTTTTCCCCAAAACACATAGGCTTCAGTCGCTCAAAGACATTGACCGGAGATTCATCCGAACTGGTTTGGTGCCATGCATAACACTGACGAGACTATTTAAGAAGTTAACTCGTGTTTTCAGGTTAATGTTTTGGCTTTGTGGTGTTGGATGAAACTACCTTTAGCGCAGCCTATTCTATGTTCAGTTTCCTGATCTTTCATACTAAATTTGTTATAAGTGATCCATACCCTCTAGTTTAATATTTACGAATTTCACCTCATCGACTTTTATGATGGATGCAGGACAAGTGAGCACTGAATAGAGAATTCAGTAGACATAGCATGCAGGTAATGAGGAATTGTTTAGGAAAATGGGTAGGAAATGTACGCTTGTACTCTTTCGTATTTTCCGATATGTTTGGAGAAGTATGCGTTTAAGTGAGTGTTGGTAGAGTGTTTGATTTATTTAAGTACCGCATTAATTTCGTCCATTTAATTCATATTGCTGCCACGTTTAAGGATTGTAGGTAGTGTTTATTAATATTTTGTTTCGTTGCTTGTATATAGAATTTTAATTGGTTTAAATACTCATTGGGGATTCATATTTTAAAAGTTATTATTTTATTTCCCATTTCTACAAACAAATTATACATATGGAGATTAGTAAGGACTTTATAGTTTAAGATGTTTTGGTTGCTGTAGTAAGAAATATAAGTAAGAATATTATGTTTTGGTGCAAGGAATATTGTAGAGTTTGTTGGATTAAGTGATTGTGGCTTGCTAAGTTTAAGATTGGTCAACATTCCCATGTTCCCTTTTGGCCTTGCGCCACATCTGTTTTATTTCAGAAATGAATATAATTTGTTCCCTGTATGAGGATCTAATGAACCAGTTCTTCTCTGATTCACGGCTATTTTGAACAAAGGTAACATTATGACATAAAGAGAAACTTACCATCCTAACGTTCCTGTGCAAATGGATGACAGAACAGTGACTGTGAGAGGTAGTAAGAAAACAAAGGGAAATTCGACCCAGAAATACATCGGTGAATGAGGAATAGCTAAATATACCTTGAGATCTTTGATAAAATCCAAAAAAACCATCAGCAATATTATTGGTCTTGATCTGGCGGCTCGGCTTCTATCTCTTTCCTACCGCCTTAAGATTGCATCTGAGTCTTTTCTATAAATACTTTCATGATAGTTTTTCGGGGGAGGTCTTCGCTATGGTACGTAGACTTTATGAATTTAAGCGCAGGGTTCGACTGGCATCGAGATCTTATCAATTTACAAGGTAGCTAGCTAGATATAACCGTAAGTTCTATGCTAACAGTTTCTTTACTTACACTTCACAAACGTGTAGTGCAAGTAAAGAAGCAGACAGTTTAGAGATTTCTGAACGAGTTTGGCTCATCACATCCATATGCAAATCTCCATCTTATTAAAGTACATGTTTCGTGATTTTAGGTTAATGTTTTGATTTTGAAGCAATTCACTGTGTTGGGTGAATCTACACCTACCATAATCTATTCTGTGTTCAATTTAATTATCTACTGTTCTGAGTTTGTTAATGCTGACCCATACACCATGGTATTTGAAATGTTTAGTATTCTATATCTTAATTTTCTTTATGATGGATCCAGTATAGCTGAATGTGACACAAGGTCGAAGTTTAAAGAATAGACTATGGTAGGATTAGATTCACCCAACACAGTGAATTCAGGCACACCTCAATCGCCGGACAATAGAAGAGGAAGTACTGCCTGGAGAGAAGGCCCTCCCAAGGCTTGGGCTTCATAGTTTTGAAACCCGGCAAATTGCCAGTATATAGAGCTGATAGTTTAGAGATTTCTGAACGAGTTTGGCTCATCACATCTATATGCAAGTCCCCATCTTATTAAAGTACATGTTTCGTGATTTTAGGTGAATGTTACGGCACTTTAACTTTAGTATTCCACATCCTGATTTTTTTATGGTGGATTCAGGGTCGGTGACATTATTGTTTTCATTCTAATTCCAGCTTACGGTTATCGTTTTGGAAAGGTTTATCTTGTCTCCTAATTCTTGTAATACTTTACTAAAGATGATGACTTTTGTTCAAGATCAGTGTTATTCCAACCATGAATAATAATCAGCATAGCCCTCTATATCATCCGCAAAGAACATTGTGAGGGCCAGAGATTACGTCAGAAGATTCGTTTAGGATCTAATATAGAAAGCTGAAATGTTCGGTACCTATCTCTACGCATCTGTGTTTGTAAATAAGTCATAGTCTAGAAAAAGATTAAATAGGTCGTGGCCGTAATTCCCTCTTTGTTACACTCCTGATGAGGTTTGAAATGTTTCCGTTTTGGAATCCTCGCCAAAGATGTAAGATTTTGTGGACCGATATAGTTCCTCTAATTAGATGTAGTAATTAAGTTGAGTCAGAACATGAACAATGTAATTGGAATGTATTGCAAGAATAATAAAAAGCATTAAAAAATAATCATAGGTAAGGTAAAAAAAAAAAGCACATGTGCGATTTTTATATACAGAAGAATTAAAGGAATAATTATAATGCTTAGATCTGGCTTCTTTAGAGAATATATTTATACATATTTTTGTAATCTATATATAAAATTCTGTGACTTCTGTCCGTCTGTCACGCACTCTAAAATAACCTTATATTGACCGATAGAAACTAAATTTTGTGGAGAAGTGCAAACAGGTAAGGGGATACAAAGTACATTTGGTTTTACTAGGGTTCATAAAAACCGTGAAAAATATTTTTCAAAACAAATCAGTTTATTCAAATTTCGCTGGGTGGTCTGCGAAATTGAACGAAACGTAGAGTTTGTAAATCTTAATAAAAATATTAGCGATAACTTCAGCAATGCTATTAGGTTGGTGCAAACGTAATGACGTAATAATGTCGTTTTTTGACGTTAAAAAATACGTAAAAAAACGACATTATTACGTCATTATTTTTGCACCAACCTAATAAATACTGTGAGAATTTCAACGTGCATAAGTGTGTTGCAAAATATTCTAGAACATAAAACAATAAAAAAAATAACTTTGATTTTTGCCTCGTCACTTA
Organism: Acanthosepion lycidas; assembly: GCA_963932145.1. Lineage (NCBI taxonomy): Eukaryota > Metazoa > Mollusca > Cephalopoda > Sepiida > Sepiidae > Acanthosepion > Acanthosepion lycidas. The sequence goes on along the minus strand of OZ010587.1, from coordinate 61,866,876 downwards.
ATAAAGTCTTCAGCATTTTTGGGTTTTTTTATGATTTAAAACAAAGAGTCGCTTCTTGTTTTATATCTTGTTACTCTCCTCTCCAATGTCTTAGTTTTTTAAAAAAGAAAGAAAGATTTCGGCTATAATTATTCCGAAAAACTTCGGTCAGCACAAAGCATTGACTAAATTGGATTCATCAATGATAAAAATGATATGTTTAAATGTTTTAAAAGAGATTCCTCACCCGTATCTTAAAAATTACTTAAATGTTACAAGTAAACATTCGAGAATGGCAATACCACAATTACCATCTTGACTTTAGTCTACCACAGTGGTTCTCAAAGTATGCGAAGCACGTCATAGGTGTGACGCAAGAGGATAGCAGGTGACGTGGAAAAAAGACAATCAAAGATTTAGAAACAGTTTCAAAAATTCATATGCCAAAGATAAATACGATTTCAAAATTTAAAATATTATTCTGAATCACTTGTAATTGCATGCATGAGTCCCAGTGTAAATATTTCTAAATGATTATTGACCGATTTTATTATTATTATATTTTTGCATTACATTAAGTATTAAGAATATAGTAACTAGTGACCACAAATTGGAGGAGAGAGTTATCAATGATAATGTTCTGACTTCGAATCTGCGGTTATCTCCCTTTAAATCTCTCTCTTATTTTTATTTTAAAATGTACTTTTATCACATAAACTTTGGTGAGTCGCGAGCGAATTTTTTTTTCCGAAAATGCGTCCCAGAGAAAATGTTTGGGAACCTCTGGTTTAGCACAAGTCGAAAGTTGTGAGATACCTGGTCACGTTTGTATTCTTTAGGCTAAAGATCCTTAGTACTCATACAACCGGTGAAGCCTGTATCTACGCAAAAATATAATCAAATTCATATTTTTGGAACGGTATAATATACACAATATTGCATGTGAATTGAAATTTTGAATTTTATAATTTATTACTATTCTTTTTATTGTCATTTAAACGTTTTGGCTGATTCACCCTACAGCTTTACTTTCGTGTATACCATATAAGTTAATACTCTTGGATATTTGAAAAGAATTATTTATCTAAACTGTAGCATTCGTTTGTTTATTTAACAACTGGGTTTAATATAAAGTGTGTGCAAAAGTTTCCAGATCTATGCTTTTTCTTTAGGTAGAAGCTAAATACATGATACTCACCAATAAACAAATGCTGGAAGTTTTTGTCGAAACGTAATTTAAAACGAATAATATTAGTGCAAGGTAGCGTAAAAGATATGAGTTAGGAAGACGAAATCAATCATAGCAGAAATTCTAGCCAAGTTTTCACTTTAAAGACTATTTTACAGGGATGAATCTAAATTTCCCTGTGGGCTTTACAGCCGTTTTGATCATGCTGATAATTTATTGCTTTACAGTTTATTTTCTAAATTCCTGTTTCGAGTTTTTGATTGTAATTATTTTGTTTTGTATTAATTAAATCTCTTTCTTTTTCGTATCAAATTTTATATGAAGTTTAGAGAAAGTTTTTTCACTTGTCGTTATTTACTGAGCTGGTACGAAGTACATAGTGCGACAGAAACACCTCTCGCAGAAGTACGTCCCACATAATAGATAAATATATCATTGACAGTAAAGTCAGTGGTATCTCAATGGACAGTGGACGGTTTTTTTTCTGGGAGCTATATGCGGGAGGTGGCACGATGGAACAATGAATAGCGGCTCGGATTGAGGAATCGGGGAGCCGAGTTCGAATTCCAGTCAAATCCATTACATTCACTTACGTGCTAATACCCTTCTTCTGCCCCCAGCTCTGGGTAAATATCAGCACAGACCTGGTTCTGTAAACTTGGATGGCAACTGGTCTACCGCAAAAAGAAGTGGCAACCTACTGCGGGAAAAATCCTGCCTCGTCAGTCATGTATCTAAAGATACATGATCGCTTACGCGTGTATCCCGCATTGCACATAACTGATGTCGGCGGTATTTCTGCCGTACCCTGCTTTATATGCCTATTGTTATAAATAATATTTGCCATATTATTTTTTTAATTGCTTGAATTCTGTAAGAAGTTTGTATTGCATTATACAGCTGCTGAAACTAGCAGCATAACCTGTCTTAGACCGGTTTTTCATTACTGGGAAAATTTGCGGTTCAGTTGGAGTAGGTTATGTTTAAAATCAGCCCACCCGAAAATTACTATTAGTAACAACAATTGGGTGCAACTGGGAGGTTAACAATTTAAATGGCGGGAAGTGGGGCTGGAAAGGGAGCTGCATGATAATTAATAATATTATTGTAATAATTTAAAGTATTTATTTTTATTAAACTTTTTATGAAAGATATATATATATATATATATATATATATATATATATATATATATATATATACACACAAGAACAAACAACAAATAGTAAATCGTTGCTGAGAGTTATAATGGACAGGAAATAGTGGAGAGCCATTGTCGCCAAAAATTTGGACTCAAAACCGGCACTGAAGGATTATCTATGAAAAAAAAAACATAATCGAAATCGGATAAAAACTGTGGATACGCATAAACTTCATCCGATCACACACATACACACACACATTTTGAGAATTATATAGACAATGCGGATATTAGCGGAATGGTAATAGCAGTTTTGATGTTATTTCGCTTAGTCTTGTAAAATACCCAGTTGTATATATCTTCCATAAAAACTTGTATAAAAATGAGTTAAGATTTTATTTCATTTAAATGATCTGTCTAAGAATATAATCAAATCGTTTGTAAAGGTTTTATGACTACATACAGGCGCACCTGTAAAACTCTTGATGGTCAGAGACTGGCAACTGATCTCTCTTCTGATCGAACCCAAACTGCCCATTAACTGGTTACATGGAATGCCTCCAAAACCAACCTATCTCAAGTGGCCCTCGGGCCTTGTAAAGGGTGAACATTAGTGTAAAAATCACACAATAAAAAAACATACAACTTATTCAAGTTAAATTCAGTAGAAAGCAACAGTTAGTAAATAACGATGTAATAATTAAATTTCGAGAAGGCTTCCACCTTTATCGAAAGAAAAAAATAATTGCGATTATTTATTGAAAACTCAAATAAAGGGATGAATTCAAGAAGACATTATAAGTGCGTCAGTTGATTAAAGTTGGAAAGGAGAAATCGCGTTAATCTAATGGAAATTAAATAATGCTAAGAGTAGCCTAAAATACACTTTTTACAATAGTGGCCGCCATCATGCCATCTACCCCTTAACGTTGATACTTTCAAACATATTATATGCGCATGATCAGTTGTCTGCACCCAATCTGAAGGTGTTATTTCTAAACTGATGCACTTTATGAACCAATTGCTTTTAATTTCGTGAATATATATATATATATATATATATATATATATATATATATATGTATATATATATATATATATATATATATATATATATATATATATATATATATATATATAGAGAGAGAGAGAGAGAGAGAGAGAAATGGCGAGATGGAGAGAGGCGTTGTATCCAAGAATATAACTGCATCTTATTTCCTGCTTTCCCTAGGTGATAATTAATAGAAACAGAGAATGGGGTTGAAAATGGAAGAAAAGATTGAATAGCGTTGATGCGTGCAATTACGGACGAAACCGGTCAACTAAAACTTGTATCGTTCTTCAAATAGTTTCACTCTTTACGGAAAAGAATAGAAAGAAGAAGAAGAAGAAGAAGAAGAAGAAAAAGAAGAAGAAGAAGAAGAAGAAGAAGAAGAAGAACAACAACAACAACAACAACAACAACAAGAAGAAGAAGAAGAAGAAGAAGAAGAAGAAGAAGAAGAAGAAGAAGAAGAAGAAGAAGGACAAGAAGGAGCAGAAGAAGTAGAAGATATCGGTAACAGGCCGGACGAAAAGGCTGCAGATAATTAGCAGAATTCCGTGCATCGTGAGCACGGAGACGCAATCTGTTCAAAATTGCTCGCGGAAATTCTTCTAGGCAGTTGAAATTTAATTGCCTCAAAACAAAACACACACATAAACACAGACGCACTCAAGCAGGCACAGGTACACACACATGCATATATGGAAGCATTGGTTAACGTGTTGCATACATATAAATACACGAACGAACACAAGCACACCTACACATATAGACATACACACATTCTCTCTCTCTCTGTGTGTATATATATATATATATATATATATATATATATATATATATATATATATATATATATAAAGGGTGTTCCAATAACTTGGACCGATTTTAAAAGTGAATTAAGTTTAAGTTTCTAATGATTGTTTTTTTTTTTTTGTTTTTTTCTTTCTTTCAGATATAACAACTTCAGTGATTGACTAATTTGAAATGTAATTTTGTTGAGTGTCGGTTGCTTCGTTTTTTGGGGGTCATCTACATTAAAACGAAGCAACCCACACTAAAAAAAATTATATTTCAAACAAGTCACAACACATTACATTGCATCTAGACATTGCTTCTGTTGTAATACTTTGGTATATCGCGTGGCATGACGTCATAGAACCACATCTTGAACTTACTATCTGCGTCTGTTATTCCGCGACCGTTATCGTCGCATAGCAATTTTCTATATCAAAATAAAAAATAATTATCATCTTTGACGATTGATATCTTTGTTTCATGTTTGTATAACCACTATGAGGATGGCTTATGTGAGCCGAAAGCTTAGAACCAACTTAATGAAAAAATATCCAAATTTTGGACAATTTTTATTTTTATTTTCACTAGGAAAGCAAACATTCGAACAGCTCATGATCAGACGTAATATACATTCATTGTCTGTTATATTTAATAATATATGTCTATATATATATATATATCAAGGATTCTACCTCTTTGTACCGCTGTATCTATAAAGCAATTTTTAGCAGAAAAGCTGATCACATTAAAAATATATTTTGCTTTCTGTACTCAGTAACGAGATAGATCAAAACTGATCGATATTTCTTGAGTTCTCTTCTTTTGGGATCCAAACACATTCTGCGTACCACCATTGTTCTGCAAAATTACTTTAATGATCTTCCCATAATTTCATGAGAAGACCTGCGCAACGCTTGTACACGGAATAGAGCCCGCCACTCGGACCTGGCAACGAAACTGATCTAGCCGCCATTACTATCTGTTTGACTTCACTGAAACTTGGCAACGTCGTGTCAAACTCTAATTCGGGGTGGTGGGTGTAATTAAGCCATCATTAAATCCTAATTCCTCTTGGGTCCCTAAAAGAGCTCTTCAAAAAGAAATTCACCCTGTCTTTTGGGCATACTAATCTGCCGCTCCTCTTATCTCCCAGAAGTCTTCTGGCGAAACCAAATGGGTCAGAGATAAATGAAACCCTCTTCCTGGACCGCTCTTTCCTACGGCGGCGATGTCCTTCTGCTCTTCGCAGGTTTTTCAGTTTCTGTCTTAAAATATCTTTCAATTCCGAAAGGGCTGGCCGTTCCTCTTCGCAAGCGGCCCTAAATTGTTTCTTGAGAGATCTTAATTCCTGTCTTACTTCTCTTAACCTCCCTTCATGCCTATTCTGAGTGTAGACTTTATTTCTCGTTTTATCAATATGGCCGAAACGCTCTGATCCGTAACTGACAATGAATTTACTAAGATATTGAAGTCGTCGGTCTATGTTACCTGCGTATGTACCTTGGATTATAATGTATACGTCTTCATCAAAATCGTGCCATGCTTTCTTGTTGCTTGCTGGGGGCCATTTAATCCGCTTAGAGACTTCTCTGTCCGGCAAGGTCCGAGTCCACACTGTGTGATGTTGGGCGCTGGGGTTTATCAGCGGGACCTGCTCCACCTCCGTCTTACTTGGTGTAATACCTATGCGTTGTGTGTTCTCAGTCAATACTGTACATTTGATCTTGGCCTGGTGTATTTTTAGGTCACGATGATTCTTGCACGTTTATCCGCAGCGGCACATTGAGTAAGAAGTCCTTTGGGCGTTTGCTGTGGTCGTAACTATTGTATCGGTACTACCCGGGGTATCATTCTCCAACCCCTCTCGGGATCCCCTGTGGGTATGTATTCCATGATCTACTTGTAGCATGAATCGGAAATCTCTTTGCAACAAAGAGACATGTCATTAGGGATGCGAACCCTGCAGACTCAGTATAGCCGTCTTTCCGGCTTGCCAAGTGTCTTTCCAGTTGTCAGCGAGTCTTTCTTCAGTCGTCAGTATATATATATATATATATATATATATATATATATATATATATGCGCGTGTGTGTGTATGTATATATATATATATTTATATATATATGTGCGCGTGTGTGTATATATATATATATATATGTATATGTATCTATATATGAGTATATATATATATATATATATATATGTATATGTATCTATATATGAGTATATATATATATATATATATATATATATGTATCTATTTATGAGTATATATATATATATATATATATTTGTATATATATATGTGTATATATATATGTATATATATATATATATATATATATATATATATATATATACAGTGTAACCCGGATATAAGAGACCCAGATATAAGAGAAACCCGGATATAAGATAGATTTTCTCTGGTCCCAAATTAGAGCCATACTTACCTAAACAAAATAGACCAAACCCGGAAAGAGAAACCCGGATATAAGAGACTTCGTATCCGGTCCCGACAACTCTTTTATATCCGGGTTACACTATATATATATATATATATATATATATATATATATATATATATATAATAGATAGGAAAAGACAATAAGAAGGCATTTTTTAAAAGCAAAAGCTAAAATAAAAACAATCGGTTTCGTCCCAGGACTTATCAAGTAATTTATTCTAGGAATTTAAAAGCGTGTAAATTAATTTTAATTAACGAATGTAATTAAATGGGGAAAAAATTATGAATTTCAAGAGACGAGAGTCCAATAATATTCAGACCCAGCAAACATTCCCTCTGTTTACAAAGGGAAGGCTCACGAGATCTGATATACAGGGACTCCATGACCTTGAGGTGAAATGTGGAGTGGGACTGAGATAAAATTATAAATCGGTCACCACTAAAATTTTCCACACATTTCCTACTATTTATTAAATGTTCAGCAATAGCAGAACCAGAACTCTTGGTCAGTTGGCTATTCCTAGAGGACGGATTCAAAGTCCTGGGGAGTAAATGTTGTTTTATTCTCGAATCCAAACGCTGGGACGTCCTCCCTATGTAGTCGTGTCCACAACTACACTTTTATTGGTAAATCACTGAATTAGCATGATGGGGAGGGAGGGCGTCCTTACAAATGGAAGAGAAAGCAGAACGGGTAACAAATATTACCCTAACATTCGCCGAAAAATAACAACTATTGATTAAACGTGAAATACGTTTCGATAAATTCTCACCCTCTGTACCAATATAGGGAAGACGCAAATAAACTGAGCATTTATCAGCTAATTGAGGCTTCACCCTATGGAATTTACAGATGATATATTGCATAACGGAGTCTAAAACATCCAACGGATATCCGTTTTTTGATAGTGTCATTCTAACTAAGTCAATTTCCCCGCAGAGAAAACCCTCAGAACATAACTTAAGTGCCCTGTGAATTAAGGACTTAATTAAATTAATCTTACGTTGTCTGGGACAAAAAGAGTCCCAACGCGTGTAAAGTCCCGAAAAAGTGGCCTTCCTAAATACAGAAGTCTCAAACTTGTTAGCAATCTTATGGACAAAAACATCCAAAAAGTAAAGACAAGAATTAGACTCCTTTTCTACGATGAACTTAAGAACAGGATGGACAGAGTTTAATTTTGTGAGAAATTTGTCGGCTTCAGCCTCATTATTAAAGAGGCAGAAAGTATCATCCGCATAACGAGGATACATAAGAGGACGACCAATACTAGTAAATAAGGAAGTCTCGTGAAAACCAACAAAAATATTCGCCAACGCTCGACCCAAAGGTGAACCCATAGCTACCACGTCGTTCCGTCGATACATAATATTATTAAAACTAAATTCGACAGGCGCAGTGGCGAACATCATAAGCTCAACAAATACACCCTCATGAAAATTCGGAAGAGACAAAGAGGTACGATACAATATATCGCAACACATCTCAATAGTCTCAGACAGGGGAACACATGTAAACAGGGAGCAGATATCAAACGAACACATGAACCCACCATTAGTAGAAGAATTACGTTTATTTTCCACAAAGGAGAAGGAATCTTTAATATGTACTAAAGAGTGACAAAACTGGTTGCAGCACATTCGAGAGCCAACTTGCGACTTTATTCTGGGAAGACCCAATCATAGACAGAATGGGTCGTAAAGGAACACTGTCCTTATGGATTTTAGGTAACCCATATAAACGGAGACGAATAGACCCAGTGGGTCTAATTAACTCTGAAATTTCAGAGGAGAGTAAACCACTCTTGACCCACTTTAATAATTGCCTTTGAAATTTAGTTTCAATTGAGGCAGTATGATCATGGGTCTCAACTGGACCTAATTTTATGAACTTTGATGTGTCACCAAGTTTATTGTCCATCTTAGAAACATACTCAGAATAGTCCAGTAGAACAACACCAACACTTTTAACAGGTTTAGTTATAACCAGGTTATAATTATTTTTTAAATTTTTAATTACCCGGCGGTGTTGTTCTCCCCATTTTGACTCTGATGAAGAAACAGAGGAGCCAGCATAAGAATGGGCATAACTGTTGAGTTTGGCCTTAAAATCACTCAGAGACTCAGCAGAGTGAGGGACAAGTCTACAAATTTGTGCATATAAAACCTCAAACTTTGAGAAACTTTTTTCACGGTCAGGCATTAAAAATGGAACACAAAAATCCAAACCATGAGCCAAGATACGAGTCTCCAAATTGGAAGCCTCATAAGAAGAATAATTAAAGATAATTCCTTCCCCAGTAGATTCATCACTGCATCCAAACCGTTTACGAATTACTTGAATCTCCTGGTTATCGACTACTTAATTTTACCCCTACCACGAGGCATGCTCACACACGCACACAAACATACCTACTGCCTCTTATCGCATAACTGTATAGGTTCATCACTGCATCCAAACCGTTTACGAATTACTTGAATCTCCTGGTAGCCGACTACTTAATTTTACTCCTACCACGAGGCATGCTCACACACGCACACAAACATACACACTGCCTCTTATCGCATAACTATATTTCTTTTCGTTTTTTTTTTTTAGCTATCTGTAAATATAATTGTATCTTTCACCTCTTTTGTGAGCTATGTTGTAACTAATATATAAATAAACGTATGCGAAATCCTTCACAGGTTTAAATTCATTTATTTTGAAGAAAAAACTCCCTTTCCAATTTTTCAAATATTGCTATTATAATCGTTGACACTGTCTGCTACAAACCGGTGACCAACGGGTGTGATAAGAACACTTAAAATATCGCAACTACAACAAAACGCCCACCACGTTACAATTGATGAACTCGCTAGGAAGATTTAAATCTACGACGAATCAAAAAACTCACAATACACGTGGGAAGATACTGATATCAACTACGAATGACGACGCTTAATACATCTTTGTCACGATCACTGGCAAATTAACTCTTTTACCTACCTACACCAGTGCACTAAAATCACTGTGATTAGACAATTATATTTTTCCACCCCTGCTACCCGACGTCTGTCGTTGACTTTAAAAGTAAGCAGAACACGTCCACGTAAAAACGGATATATTACTAGAATTTGAACAAAATAATTCACTACACATGTACAAAAATACACCAACAGCACTGGAAACTGAACATTTAGTAATTAAAAAAAGACTTTTTTAAGCGTTTCAACACAAGCAAAGCAGGAGTCATACTAGTACGCAGGCTGTTACGGAAGTGAAAGTGAGAGAAAAGAGTAGGTGAGGGTGGATTGAGGAAAAGGATAAAAAAACAGGGATTAAGGCAACAGAAGATGGCGATTGACGTTGCATTTAATATTTTTAAGATTGTAGTTATCAGGGAAGCAAGTAAGAAAAAGAGAAATCCAATGTCGGTGAGTGCGAGAAAAGAAACTTGGAGTACAGGTGGCGGTTACATTTAACTATTTCACCTGTAAAAGGATACCAATCTAGTAGCACGCCTAAATTTATGCAGTTGAGGCACCAGTGGAAAAAAAAGCTCGTCAGAGCAGATGCCATGAAAATATTTGTAGAAAAGACAGATGGAAGTCATATCACGTCTGTGAGAAAGTGACTGAAGTAAAGATTGCCATGTCAGGACCGATTACATTGCAGAACCTTCTTTGGAATTTGTCGAGAACCTCGAGCTGATCAGCTGGGGCACCAGACCAGATATGATTATATGTTAACCCTTTGAACCTTGACCCTCTTATATATATATATATATATATATATATATATATATATATATATATATATATATATATATATATATTCACTATCAGACAGCAACCAGTATATTAGCCGCTCAGGTTCCAAAGAAAATATCTAAAAGCGGCTAAAACAGATGCATAAACAATCATTTCGACATGAAATAAAAGCTCGGACCCAATTATAAAATTAAAATCAGAATTTTATATGCAAAAACCATAGTACATCGTCTCCATTCTTTTTAACAGATACCTCCCATCTACAAGATTGTTGCTGCCATTTTCGTAGAAATTTTCTTTTTTTGTTGGAAGAAGATTAAGAGGTAGTTTTGGACGCTGAGGTAGACTGTTCTAGTTCCACGTGCCATGTCTAATGGATGTCAGTTATCAGTTGGCACGTGGAACTAGAATAGTCTATCCCAGCGAGCGTAATAAAGGGTTCAGTTCGACATTCCAATCACCGGAAGAAGGCCGGAGCGTACAACGACCGAAACGCTGTGATAAATATGGCAACAATGATGAGGACAATAATCCGAATAAAGTAAATAGTGTACATAATGCTTCATCTCGGAAATATAGTCATATATATATATATATATATATATATATATATTCATTCAAACGCGTTTCATTAAATTCTTGATTCATCCAAAAATGCGCCGTAGTTTTTATTACCCAACGACTTTCGATCTTCTCCGAGATCATCCTCAGGGGTGTATTGCAAAGATAACCTTATTTTAACTGTGATCGCTAAGAGGGCTGACCAGAAATGTTGGAAGTGCCAAATAACATTAATTCGGGGAGGATCGAAAGTACTTGGGTAAGAAAAAATCTACGGCGCTTTCTTTGATAAATTTCAACATAATTAGAAAGGATTATTTAAAAAAAAAATAGACATAATATGTCTAGATTATTTAATAAAACATGTTTGAGTGCATATATGCTGATTATATATATATATATATATATATATATATATATATATATATATATATGTGTGTGTGTGTGTGTATATATATATATATATATATATATATATATATATATATATATATATATATACATATTAGGTTGGTGAAAAAATAATGACATTATTACGTCATTATTTTTGCACCAACCTATTATATATACATATATATTCGATACAGGCTTGAAACAATCGGATGTCTACCACACTGATTAGCTGCCATACAGCGAAACAGGGCTGTATGTGGATGACTATGTATGTTCTCGTTATAAATGATTGAGTACTGTATAGAAACGGTAATTTTATAAATATTCGCTGTTTCTGCTATTAACGTATCGCTCTTCAGCCATCTTGGCTACTGGCGTTTTTATACATCGCGTATATAATAATTTAAAATTACCCTTTCTCTGCTGTGCGGCAATAGCTTCGGGATAGAATCTCCGACTCAAGCTAAATCTATTCCGGCTTGAAGCCATCGGATGTCTAGCTACACTGATGTACTGTGATACAGTGAAACAGGCTTCTATATGGATGACTATATCTATACATGTATATATATATATATATATATATATATATATATATATATGTGTGTGTGTGTGTGTGTGTGTGAGTGTGTGTGTGTGTATGTGTATATATATATATATATATATATATATATATATATATATAAAGATATATATATTAAAATATAGTAAAAATGATTCCTGCTAAAAGACCCAAACTGTGATTTGGAGCCGATACGACTGATATAAATCCCCCGATTCAACGCCGCAAAAGCAAGAGACCCGGCCGAGATGTCGACACGTGGAGGCTGTCCGAGAACGCAGCAGACACACTGAATGCGATGCTATCAATTTCAACTTTCAACGCCGACAGCCACCGACATTCTTTCTCCTTCTCTTTCTCTTACTTTCTTCCTCTCCCATTCTGTTGCCTTTACAATGGCAACAAGCAGTAGTTTGATGGTTCTGTATATATGTAAATACATTATACATTTATTTACCCCAAATCCAATGTATTCCTTTTCCTTGAATTCACGTTTGCTGAAGCGAATAAAAAATTAACCTCTACAGCAATAGCAACAGGAGAAATAACAAAAAGATAGAACTTCTTAAGAGCCACAAGGGAAGATGTGAATGGCCAGGGTCTCATGTATTCTGAAGAGACACGGTACATCAAAGAAGATGAAATTACCAATATCCCAACTCTTGCGCACTGGGATGAATTCTTAAATTAAAGGCATGAAATGTTCATTGACCGCGATTAACCGAAATGGTGGGTAGCGAATCGGCGCGAAGCGAAACCATGAAGAAATGAAGTGCGAATGTAATAAAAGATATTAATGAGATATGGACACGCAATATGATATCACCGCAAATTTACATTAACAACAGGCTGTGTGTATATTGCCAGGCATTCGTTTCTTTGGCCATGTTAATTAGTTTGAAAGGTTGTCGATTATTACAGTAAAGTTCACTGGAAGGTTAATACATCTTTCCTCGGAGAATATTAATTTTTCATTAGTGCTCAACAAGCAACCGGCTAAAATGACGAAAGACGACAAAGAGATATTCTTCGTTTCCTTCAAGAATATTTGATTCTCGTGTTTCAAGTTTAGCATTGCTGTCCAAGAAGTAACCTGATTCTGTTCGTCATTTGAGGAGAATTCTTCGGTTTGTACTTTGAAAACCGCAGCAATTCCAGTTATTAGTCTTATATAGAGAGACTTCCGACCGTATCACGTTTAAACACCGGTTCCAATACGATAACCGAAGTTGAGAAATGTCGAGCCTTGTCAGTATTGTTATGGGACCTTACCCATAATAACATAATGGACTATTCCATACGTAATAAATACTCCGCCTGAAGAGGAAGCAGAGAGTTCAGTCCGAACCGGCCTTGTGCCACATGATGCCCTCGTGGGGGAGTGACTAAATACCGTTCAGTCTGAAGTCGGGCGACCAGCTGACCGGCTAATCGGTTAAACTCTCTGCCCTCGGGCGGGGAAGAACCCGAACGAGGCTACGCCGAAGGGCGGAGTTTCTTTCGGGGAGGTAAACCGACCCTGAACCCGTTTATACGGGTTCAAAGGGCATATTTTTGGCCGAGCCCACGGGCTCGGAGATCCCACGTTAAACCGGCCTTGTGCCACATGATGCCCTCGTGGGGGAGTGACTAAATACCGTTCAGCCTGAAGTCTGGAGTGGGGTCCGTCAGGAATCTGTCAGTCAGTCGAGTCAGAGGCAGCCCGAAACAGAGTCACGTCCAGACAATTACTACTAAACCTGATTGTTCGTACTAACACTTTCTACTTCTCTGTATATATTCCTGTTTGTAATATATCTGTGTTATTCCATATCCGTGTTCGAGTTCTTCTTTATTGGTTCTACCTTGGACTATCACCGTGGTACAAGGAACCAGACCATAACAAGTATCTAGATAGATGACCGCTTGGGAATGCCAGGTGCTGGATGTGCGTATAGTCTAAGGAATAAAATAATATTTTTAGATTGTAAGCATTTTGTCTGTCGGGCGGAATATAATTTAGTGATACATATCTTACTAATTATCCCAAAGGAGGGGGAGAATAGATGGATTCATAATTTCCCCATATTTGCGCGTAAGGGGAATATAATGAACCAAACGGGAATTGGAATTCGGCTCTCCGAATTAACAATTTCGACCCATTATCTATTACACCACCCGCACATCCAACTTAAGCACATGACATTCCCAAGTAGTCACCCATCTCGGTACTGACCAAGCTCAACATTGCTTAACTTCGGTGAATTTACGGAATCCCGTGTTTTAACGTGATATGGCCCTAACGCTCGAGTTTCGCGTAGTGTAACGGTTATCGATTCACAAGGCGAAACCAGCGAGCCGAGTTCAAATTTCGAGGGAGTTCGTTGCATTCACTTACGCAGAAATACCCTCAAGAAAAATATGAATTAATTTCATCTCCGCTTAATCATTGGGAAAATAGTCAGACAGGCTAGACCCTCTAGCTGTGATTGGCAACCAGTCTAGGAGGAGACAACTCTAGATGCAAAACTGGTATATAGAATCCGTGATGCGCGTATTACAAAGCCATTGAATTATTGAGTTGGTAATTAAGTCCTACGCGCAATTGTTTGATTTGTGATCTGAACTTACGTTAGGGTTTTAAAAAAGCCTCACAAATTTATATTTAATTATAATTTATTCATTTGAATGCTTGTCGATTATTACAGTAAAGTTCACTGGAAGGCTGATATATCTCTCCTTTCAAATCTGATAGACATTAAGACGTCGAGTAACTGATACCAATAATATCGTCCTTCATTAACTGCCCCCTGGGTTTTTAAAAAGTCTCTCCGTTATTATTTACACTATTTACATTCGGACTATTGTCTTCATCTTTGTTGTTGTTACCACATTAAGATAAGAATTGAACGCATAATTGCTATATCATAAATTCACGAACCGTCACTTTGATCAACTAGGCTATTGTCAATCCCTGGCCTGGGCAGTTTGTCCTTGAACTCAGTGGGCTATAACGGAACAGTACTAGGAAAAAGAACTACGCGAGATATCCCGAGACATGAGCTGTGGAACGAGAACAGGCTACCCTTGTTGATTAAATAAATGGTTCAGTTCTGAAATCCCAGTAGATTACACAGATCGAGATACACCTTATGAAGGACGGAGGATACAACGACCGAAATGTTGTGATAACGACAAGGGTGAGAAGAATAGTCCGAATATAAATAGTGCAAGAAATCCAGACAGATTAATTTTTCATCTTTTCGTATTTTTAAGAAGCATTCCACTAAGAGTATTCTGTAAATTCGGGAATGGCTGCTAATCATAGAAATTAAGATCTGAAGAATAAAAAAGGTGTAAAATTCCCCAACACCCAGCCTGGATGTTCAGATTTATTTTTCACCATTTCAAGGTAATAAAGCCACTAAGACGCAAGGGATTAGGGAGAACTAGAGTATATGAAAAAGGTGTTGCTATAGTATGATATCTACCGAGGTATTAGGTTGGTGCAAAAATAATGACGTAATAATGTCGTTTTTTGACGTTAAAAAATACGTCAAAAAGCGACATTATTACGTCATTATTTTTGCACCAACCTAATATTTGCGACCTACTGTGAATGACGATGGACTTATTATTGGTGGAAAATTCTCAGTGAAAACGATGATCTGTTTACTGTTTTTTTTTTAAATGATATCAAATCAGTTTACAAAAATTAAAATCACTATTTGATAATTTTTTGTATAAAAATTGTTAATGATTTTTAATACAAAACCAGTTCACTGCCTTTAACACTAACCCTAACCTCTAACCTCTAACCTCTAACCTCTAATCCTAAATCTAACATATTTCATACTTCCTGCAGTTGGTAAATACATTATTTACATTATTCGGACTATTGTCCTCATCCTTGTCGCTATATTTATCACAACGTTTCGGCCGTCGAACTGTACCCTTTATTTCGCTCACTGGGGTAGACTGTTCTAGTTCCACTTGCCATGTTTAATGGATGTCTTTTTCAATCGTAACATCGCCTGTGAGTAACTGTAACGCAATTCCACCAATGACTTGCGAGAAAATTTCGGGGATCGAGACCTAATTCGAGTTGATTTATATTCGTGTAATTTACCCACTTTTCATCAGCGGGCATTAAAGAGTCCAAATATTATGGGATGCATTGTGATTATGTCGTATATAAGCCAAAAAAAAAAAAATTGAACAAGTTATATTTAAATTTCCCTTCTTGGGTATAACGATAAACTAAAACCGGCATCAAGGCCTGTGATCAGGAGGTTTTGAAGATCGTGGAACCACCATTTAGCTTCTGTTAAGGTCCCAGCTACAGGCAAATATTAGGTTGGTGCAAAAATAATGACGTAATAATGTCGTTTCTTGACGTACTTTTTAAGGTCAAAAAACGACATTATTACGTCATTATTTTTGCACCAACCTAATACTAGGTTGGTGCAAAAATAACGTCGGTTTTTGACGTTAAAAAGTACGTCAAAAAACGATATTATTTTTGCACCAACCCAATAGTTAACCACGATATTTTGATGAAAACGCAATGAAAGTACAAAAACTGTTATAGAAAAAATACCAACAATACATTTCCATAGTAAATAAAATTGCCAGCAATAATTTTTTTTGTAAAAGAAAAAAATAACCAGCAATACATTTCTGTAAAAAAAAAATTACTAATACTCCCAATGCAATTAAATTTCGGCATTAAATGACCCATAAGGAGTTGGTATGCCGTTAAACAAACATACTCATTTAAATTTCCATAAGAATAAAGGAAAATGGCCAGAAATATGTGAAAAGTAGACATGAAAATCTTTAAATCTTTAAAATTCTTTATCATAACGAGGCGTCTATCTAAACTAAATTCAAAAGCCCCATTCCGTGACAGTCAGTCTAGGACTGAGGATGACTGGTATATTTCAGTGCTAGTCTAAAATAGACTTTATCCACATGAGGTAATTTTGTATTTTTTTGCTGTCTAAAATATAATATTAATATATACAGGTAATAATCCATTAGGTATATAATCCAAGTGAATCCTAATTATATAAAATATTAAAACTCATCCACAAAGAAGAGCTCAATGTTTTTATTATAACAGATCATATATAAATAAATAAATTACATAGAATAGAATTTCAAATAGGGTAATTTTGAATTTATATTCTGTGTAATATATATATATATATATATATATATATATATATATATATATATATATATATATATATATATATATATAGGTTGCAAAAATTATGTCGTTTTCTCACATATGTTACTATGTGAGAAAACGACATTATTTTTGCACCAACCTAATACAACTCATGAGTAAACATAATTTTCGTATAATTAACTGTACACAGCAGTATAAAAGCTAAATATACATAGAAAAATGAAACATTTTGATTTAATAAAAATAAATCCCATTTATAATGTGTGAAAAAAGTATTCATACAATATAAAAAAAGAATACATAATTTTCTTTAATACTTTATAGAATAGTCACTACTCACTTTTAGTGCAAACAACATCTTGTAGTTCTCAATTAATGATTTGTAAATATAGTTGATATTTTGTTCCCTTCCTCTTCACATATGATCTTCAGATTCGCTATGAATGTTGGAGCTCTTGGTTGGATTTGAATTTTCAAATAATGCCACCGATCCTTGATTGGGTTTAAATCTGCAGACTGCCTTGTCCATTTCATGATATTTACAATATTTTCAGCAAGCTATTTTTTTTTCGTAGATTTGCGGTGTGCTTCAGATAATTATCTTTTTGGATGATCTAATCAGGATGAAGTTCAAGATTTTCAACCGAAATCATTAAATTTGCTTTCAAAATATTTTGATATGCTGCTGTATTCATTCTACCATATATCACTGATATGTTAACATATTTTTTTGCAGAAAAACATCCCAAAACCATGATGCTGCCACCACCAAATTTCACCGTTGAAACTGTGTTCTTTTTTTTTGAAGGCATCACCATCTTTTTTCCATACATGATTTTTAGAATTACGTTCACACAACTCAGTGGTTTCGTCTGTCTATAATACTTTCTCCCAATACAATTTTTTCTTATCCTTATATTTCCAAATGAATTTCAACTTGGCGTCACTGTGTTTTTCAATAGCAATGGAGTTTTATGAAGAGAGCCTGACTTTAGATTTTTCCTATGAATTTCACTGCTTATTATCCGTTTAGTGACACAGATTCCTGATGAAAGCAAATCATCCTACAACTTTAGACGAGTAACCATTGGATGTTGTTTTGAAGCACCTGTTGCTCTTTGGTTTTCAACAATTTTGAATTTTTTTTATACCTTACAATGAATGAACTAATGGTAATAAATGGAATATACAGGTTGTCTGAGATTTTCCTGTAACTTTTACCTCCTTTCCAGAATTTAGTAATCAGTTCTTTTTGCGAATTTGTCAATTCTTTACCTCTTGTGATGATGATAACCTTCTTGTACGAATATTTATCAATTGCCGAATGTCCCGTTTGTATTTTTAGACTAGAAGTAAATACGGATAGCATTATTGGAACATTCTAGAATGTTCCACTTGAATAACTTATAGTAAAGCAACTTAAATGTTTTAAAATCTGAAATTTGCATTGTACGAATACTGTTTCAACCATTAAAATAGATAAATGGCATTTTATTTCAATCAAATAATTTTCTCTATTTTCTATGCATATTAAGTTATTATGCATTTGTGCGTACGAATGTGTGTTTTCCCCCATTGTATATAAGTGAACATTGAGGTCATCATCGACCAGTAAAGTTAGTTTCATGTTTGGAAGCAATCTTCAGGCCATGTGTGTCGTGTTAGAAGCTAGACAGTGGTGCATTATCGGTAGCGATGTCTATTGTATTATCCTAACGTCTACTGGGTGAGCGGTAATGGCTATGTTTCAAATTATTCCAGAGTTTAATAAGTAGTATTACTTGTGGATCTGTTCTGTGATGTCAACAAACACTCGTTGCCACTTTTGTAATGTCAACGAATACACGTTGTCACTTTCGTAATGCTCGTTGTAGTAGAGACTTTGTAATCACAAATACAACGATAGTAACGCTGTTGAACAATACTGGTGTTAGACGCATTCGAATAACACTCGCACTAATAGTACTTGCTCGATAATACTCGCTCGAAAAGTAACCACCAAATAGTAATCCTAATGGTAATCCGTATAGCGATCAGTATAGAGAATAATATAGAGAATAGCGATCCGAATAGTAATAGAGGATAGTATAGAAATAGTGATCAATTAGACGCCTCACTAATTCCCATATATACAGTAACTTTACATCACGTGGTCTACTTATTCAAAATGGAGTCGCCTGTGTTTGCTCTCTAACGAATTATGTTAAAACTTCAGTATCGGAGGCAACAATTTATTCCTGTATAACAATCTGATTGTTGTTATTTGTAGTTATTTTATAGGGTTGTTTGTAAAATTTATACTTATTACTTATTATTGATTGCTTATTTGTTGATTATTATTATTATTATTATTAGATTTACTTGTGTTTATGTGACCATTCATAGTTTGTAATTTTTATTGTTATTGTTTTATATTTACTTAACTTTTTTAATTATTGATTTATATTATTTATTATTTTAATATTTTATTCGGAGCTTTGTTGTCTTCTGGATTTAGTCTAAAGTATTGGCTTTGTCTAAAGCAGTGTTTCTCAAGCGGGGTTCTCCGGAACCCTGACATGCCGCAAAAGGACCACAAGGGAGAACAGGTAAGCTAATGCACTTTTGACTTTTTATTTAATTTCATATACGTAATATTACTAAACACGCACAATATATTCTTGGTTATTGTAATATTTTAATATTGACATCATCCTATCTAATCTTATTATGTCATAAAAAATTAACAATCATTGGGAATATATTTAGTGATGAAGTATTATAAACGAACAATATAAAGTTTATTTTGCATTACCGAAAAATTTGACAAAGAACTATTAATATTTCCTTAAACGAGTTATTCAAAAATATATATTATGATATTTACCACGCAAACAACGATGAAAATAAAATGAGAAAGATATGTTATATAATATTGTTTCTGTGCAGCTGTTCCTTGAGACATGTAATTTATTTTAAGCGTTACGCAAAGGTTGAGAAACGCTGGTCTAAAGTTTGTTACATTAGCTGAGTTGCTTATGATGCGTCTGTCTGCATTCTTCATGATGGAGTTTTCGTTTTTAGGTTTCGATTTTTAATTAACCTAATAAGAAATTGTTTTCGTGTTTGTGTTTTCAGATAAATACCGATCGATTATTTAGTCATTTTTGTTGGCCTGGGAAAAGGAATATAGTTATTTTCTTTAGAGTTCAGATGTTGGGGATTTATTGGTGTAGGCTGGTTTCCATACACTCTATCCCTGAGAGTTTGTATGGTAGGCAAGCTTGTTATGTTCGATCAATTACGACTGAGTAGTTTCGAAGCGACTCTTAATAAATTGCTATATATGTGTGTGTGTGTGTGCGTGATTGTGTTTGTGTTCAAAGAGTGAAATAGAAAGACATATATATATATATATATATATATATATATATATATATATATATATATATATACATATATATATATATATATATATACATATATATATATATATATATATATATATATATATATATATATAGAGAGAGAGAGAGAGAGAGAGAGAGAAAGAAAGAAAGAAAGAGAAAGAGAGAAATAGAGAAAGAATAAGTTAATTAACCATCGAAGAGAAGATGCTACAAAAAACAACCAATACCAAGCCTGTCATAAAAGGAAAACGGCCATCTCCCTCAGCAAAAATCTTCAGTGGTTAATATCTATAAAAATAAGAAAACTGAAATGGGAAAGTCCATCTAGATTTCCTTTGTTCCATTTAATCTTTATCTTAAAAAAAACTGTTTTGTAAATTTTTGTAACTTTGTATAATATTTATGCATTACATCTTAATCTTTCTTCGGTATAAATTTCATTGCTAATCATGCCTTACTTTTTAAGTAATACACATATTTATGTCTTTGTTGTTTCCGTTCCTTATATTATGGCCGCTACTGTATATATATATATATATATATATATATATATATATATATATATATATATATATATATATATATATATATATATATGCGTGTGTGTGTATATGTGTACGTGCGCACGTAAATTTTTTGGAAATTATTCTCATATATCGAACCCTTTTTGCCTTCCATTAGTTTGGCTGATGTTAACCTCCAGGCAAGTTATTCATTGTGCCTTTTCGTACTAAATAATAATAATAATAATAATAATAATAAGAAGAAGAAGAAGAAGAAGAAGAAGAAGAAGAAGAAGACGAAGAAGAAGAAGAAGAAGAAGAAGAAGAAGAAGAAGAAGAAGAAGAAGAAGAAGAAGAAGAAAGGAACAAGAACAAGAAGAAAAGCTAGGAGAATTAATGGAAGGAAAAATAATTTAAATGCACATATTTATTTTCTTTAATGAGAGACCGGTAGGAGAATGATTAAAAAAAAAAAGAAGAAGAAACAAACAAACCAAAAAGAAAGTGAAAGGAAAAAACTAAATAAAAAATAACAGAGAAATAGGAAGAAGTAAAAGAAAAGATAAAAATGAAAATGAAATATAAAAGGAAGAAAATTAGAAAATGAATAAAAAGAAAAAGGAAATGAAAGAGGAAAAAAAGAAAATTAGGAAAAAAGACAGTAAGAAAAATGAGAAACTATAAAGAATGATTGAAAGAATGGAAAGAGAGAGACAAAGAAATAAATGATAAGAAGGAAAATGAACAAAAGTTAAAAAGTAGAAAAGACTTAAGACATAGAAAGAAAGAAAGAAAGACATGTATGGGAAGAAAGAGCGAAAGAAAAAATGAAAAGAAACAAAAAGAAATGGAATGAAAAAAAAACAAAGAAGTAAAAGAAAAAAGAAGGAAAAGGAAAGAAACAAAGAAAAGAGTGAAATAAAAAATAAGTCATAAAAATGAAGAAAATATAAGGAAAGAAAGAAATGAAAGAATGAAGAAAAATGCAAATAATTATAAAAAGAATATATGAATAAAAAATCGAAAAGAAATGGAGAATAGGACGATAAAGAAAGAAATTTAGATAGAAATTATCTATAACAGAAACTACTTTTTTATTTATTTTTTTTTATAACTCAAAGTAAAATAAACGAACTTTTTGTAGATACTAGGATAAAAAAAATCGGAAGTCCGTCTCGAAATAGTGTGACAGTTAAAAGCTGGTTAAATGCAGCCAGAAATACTTTCCCCCCAAAACGAACACTACGACATTTGACAGCCGTGTCAAGATAAAAAGATGCTACGCATTCGGGGGTCGCAGAATACTAAGCGAGCAGAACTGTCGAAAAAGTTTTCATAGAACAAATTCATGACATGGCGTATGACATAACCAACTGGCTCCAGAAGGGAAGATCTCAAAATGTACATTGTATTCCAAAAGGCAATTTGCAATTCAAAACGACATGTTTCTCAAAAAGTCCAATGCATATGTGTGTGTGTGTGCGCGCGCGCGCAGTTATGTAGGAAAATATGAAAGAACACGTTAGGTAAATAATCCGGAGTTCTTTAGTATTTATTTAAAAAAACAAAAAACAAAAACAAAAAAAAAACAGTGTTCCCTACAGAAGTAGAGCTTAACTTATAATTATTTAAAAAAAAATATGATTCCTTCGCTATATAAAAGTTCTCATGTTTCAAAAACCAGAGCCGAAAACCTCAATATAATTATTAAAATTAAATTGAGTTAAAGTATCAAGCCCTGTTTCATCCTCAAGTGAAAATTTAGGAACTTAGGAACATGGTTTTCGGCTCTCGTTTTTGAAACATGAGAACACTTATGTAGCGAAGGAATCATATTTTTTTTAAATAATTATATATATATATATATATATATATATATATATATATATATATATATATATATGCGTGTGTGTGTGTGTGTGTGTGTGTGTGTCATGGTCGAACTGCAAACGTTCTAACCGCCCAGCTACGTAAAATTGTGAAGACGGAACCCTTGGTGGCGGTCGATAGCTGTGCTAGCACGAAGTCACAAGTCATCGTGGCCGAGGGCTTGAGCGCGCTGGCCTTGTTCAAATTGTTGATCACGCTAGATAACACGCTCTTTCCCAGAAACTGTTATTGAGGTCTGCTCAGCATAGTTCCAGTATAAACTACAGGCTGGCTTTGTGGGTGATGGACTCAAATGAGACTGAGCAAGCCTATGCAATAGGGATTGGCTAGCCGCCCTAGTAGACTAGTATCCTCGAGTTGACAGCTAAACTGATATATATATCTATATATATATATATATATATATATATATATATTATAGGGTGTAACAGAAAAGTTATCCAAATCGTATAACAACATGGGATAATTGTCCACTTCACAAAATAATGTCACATGAATCACTGAAAAAACATTTATTTAGCTAAAAAGAAAACAGGTTAAAATTGTTTTCTATCGGCCTCACTGTCTTCACAAATGATAAATGATGAGAGGGAAAAGATCATTCAAGCCTTCAGTAATGGTACCTACATTCATACTCGCTTCCATCTTCAAAGTCTGTTCAAAAAACATCAAGAGACCGGAAAATAAGTTTAATAAAGAGGGAACAGAAAAGTGGGAAACTGGATGTATATATATATTTCCAATGCAAATATTTCATAAAAGATGAAATAAACTTGAAATTCTGTTCCCCTGTGTGAGTTGGGTTGGCTGGTTGAGTTTAAAACATTTTATGTTGCGGTATTAACGGGCTTTTTCGGTTTTCCCTGAACAGAATTATCTTTTTTGAGGAAGAAATGATTTTCCCATAGTACATTAATAAAAAATAGCAGAAGGTGGAGAAGCCCCCGTAGAAGACACAGGGGGGCCTCTTAGGGGAGCAAGAATTGAACGTAAAGTGGCCCTGAAAAGGGGGATGTTTTATCGTTTTTCCAGTATCCCTGGAGAAGCCACTGGGGCATCTCAGGTGGTGTAACATTCGATTGAAAGTGAACGTGAAAAGGGCCGCATTATCATTCTCTCAATAGCCCTGAAAAGGGCTGTTAACCTTTCACAGTTGAAACGTCCTTTGACGGTCACATGGAAAGCCGTGGGTGCGGTGGTGCCGAAACTTATGTCATCTGCAAGGTGGATTGATAAGCTGTAGCGGTAATATTTAAAAAGTCTTTAAAAAACAGTTATTTTATAAATAAAAAAAAATAAAAAAAACGGCAACAAATTTACCATTTAGGCAAGGATGTCTGCGGTATGGTTGACGACTTACAGGACTTCTCGATAGACGATATTTTTCGTTTTGGCTCTTGGGGCAAACACGAAAAGGGTTTTTGCAACCCACGTATAACTAACCGTGTGAAAAGCATGGTTCCCCTAAGTGTAGTCCGGCTGTTGTCAGTGTTTGGCCTTGCGCCTTGTAGATGGATATGGCAAAAGACAGGGTAGGGTGAAATGAAGTCGCCGCAGAGAACAATGGCATTCCTTACCGGATGGTGTTAGAGGTATCCGTGGTATGAAGACACTGTTTCTGATAAGAATGGTTGCTTCAATGATATGGGGTAGTGCATTTTTAACCACGAATCGTAGAGGCGTGATGGGTCTAGGTTCCTCAGCAGCATGACTGTGTCTCCAATTTGGAGATGAAGTTGGTGAGGCGGTAGTCCGGAGAGGTCGAAGGATTTGAAAAACTCGGTGGGGTAATGAACGGTCTCTTCCAGGTCAACAAGAGTGTCCACGGACTTATAGGTACGGAGGTGTCTCGGAAGGTTTCGCAGTAGGTCGTCGTTGATTTTATGCTTTTTGCGGTGAGTATTTCTCTTTTACATAGCCAAATTAGATTGTTGCAGTTGGTGTGTAGGTCAGGAAAAATAGCTGCCGTAGGATCGTCCGCAGTGTCAACGGGTGTGCCTACGTGTGAAACAGCTGTCTCTCCGGCTGTATCTGAGGGAGCTGTGCTATCACCAATGTCAAAAATTACATTGGAGAGGTCATCCGCTAAACTGTCGCTAAAAAGCTTGGCCTTCATGTTTGTTATAATGGTCAATGTTGTCACGATCTGCCACGGGGGAGATGAATTAATGCAAGCCATTTTATCGTCGGCTCTGGTACCTTTTGGAATCACGGGCAGGGTTTATATGAAATCACCAGACAGAAAGAGGGAATCGCCTCCCATTTAGCTTTTGCAACCTATGATGTATTTCAAGGTGTTATTCGGTGCCTCTAGGGATCCTTTATGGACCATGGTGCATTCGTCCCCAATCCTGGAGCAGGCATCTTCGCAGAACTTCTGATTTTCCTAAGTCTTTTCTTATATTGCAGGTGGCTGAGCCGGACTCAGAAGCATGGTTTGAATGCAGAATGAGCCGTTCTACCACCGGGCAGAAGAGTCGCCGTAATCCATGAAGAAACTATAGACAAGGCGATCCCCTATTGCTGGCGCACTTTTGCAAGGAGTTTAGCCACGAATGTTTTACCAGTTCCTCCTGGGGCGTCTAAAAAGAAAATACACCCTCTGATTTCATGGACTGAAGTATAGACAACGATGTGTGCGTACTGCTGATCCTGAAGAAACTTCGGCTCATTTTCCTCGATGTACTTTTGAAGATCGTTGGCTGTTTCCTGAATGACACCCATTGGTAGTGTGTGAGTCCGTTCTTTTGGCTTTTGGCAGAACATAAGATGGTAGCTCATTCCCACTGGCAGTAAGTAAGCTGTCCTCAATTTCAGTAAGTGCTCTTTTAAAGAATTCAACTTTGACATTCAAATGAGGCAGCAGATGTTATCCTTGGTGGTGGTAGTCCTCTGAAAGGTCTTCCTTGTATTTCTTCCCTAGAGACATACGATCACCGAGTTCGCATCTTTGAAGTAGCACTGACAGAACTTTCGAAGATTACTCACCGAGCGTATTGTAGCTGCTTCTGTCCTCGTTTCGTCCCACTGAGCGCCGTCCTCTTAGCAGGTATCGTTTAAGGCTGGTTTCGCAGTAAGTCGAAAATGTTTCACCGTTGAAGGTTTTCAAGTCGTCGAAAGATGTCATTCCCATTACCTTAAGCAGCAGTAGGCGAAGGTAAAAACAATCCTGTTGTTTAGGGCTGATTCTGTATACTCTTCCCAGGGTGAGGAAATATTTTAAGTTTGGCAGTCCGTCGACTTCCCAAAAACGTGTTTCTTTTTTCCACATGTAGTATGATGGAACCTGGGAATACAGGAGGGTCTTGGTAAAGGGGTCATTGGTGCATAGCTTGAAAAAGGAGATGAGCGCTGTGTCCTTGGGTTCCTGTGCAAAATGAACGGCATTAGAGCTGGAGAAGTAAACTCTCTGACCGTTCTCAAGGTGCACAGTCAGCGGTTCGATGTGTGGATAGCTTCCATATTTGGGATAGTGGAAGAATCGCCAGAAGTCTTCACCGCAGCAGAGGTACCGTGAGACTTGTGATCAAGTGACTTCATCTCGGATGGTATCAATTTTGAAGCCAAAAGATGCAGCGTCGCAGCCCTTAGTGATATACTTGCAGATGTACTTTATAGACTTAAAAGAATTACAATATTTGATGTTCATGTGGGCGTTGAAGTTTTTAAGAAGGAAGGGGCCGTAGGACATAATTCATTGATTTTTGACGTGGTAGTTTCTTATGTTTACCGTAATCCGTCCATCTGCTGGCTCTCAGCAGCGGTAAAGTGGGTAGCCGTCGAGGCCTGTCTAGGTTTCTCGTAGAAAAGGTCTTGGATATCATTTAGCACACCTCTTTTCTTTGATGCACGATGCATGTTCATGGACCGCTTCCAAGTGGTCCATGAACAATGTGCGCAGTCACAAAGTCAAAGCGGTCCTTGTCCACATTTTGGTCGAGCATTTCTGCGGAGATAAGTCTGTCAATGTCGGTCACGTTGATTTTATTCAGAATCCAGATAAGAAGGTGGATGTGTGGCAGCCCTCTCTTTGGTCCCTCAAGTGTGACACATAGGCTGTCATGTCTCCAAGCGCTTTACCTGAATGAATAAGTCGAATAAGTAGTGTCACCTTTAACTGGAAGACTCGAGCAATAAGGTCGTGTCTGTCTGACGTTCTTTGTCCCGGTAGCAATTCTCTGGTAATTTTAGAGCACTTCGGGTTGTAGGTGAAGGTGACAAATAGGTCCGACCGGCCAAAATGGTGCATATAAATCATGGCATCTTGCATGCGTTTATTCATGTATCGTGGGCTCCCAATGAACGCTGATGGAAGCATGAATACTTTACCAAGTTTTTTGGGATCGCTGTCGTTCCTGATTCCGTCTCCCAAAAGAATGTATCTGTCTGACCGCAGGTGTGTTTGATAGGTCACTATGTAACAGAGTCGTTCAGATTCCATTTTCGCGCATTTGACTCTTGCATGCGTCTACAGGAAGTTGACTGAAAAGAGTTCTTGCGCGATGAAGAGGATTGAGGCTGCCATCGCGAACTATGAAGAGGTAGGCGTAAAATTGCCTACAGGATAAAGTTGAGTTGCTAACGAGCAAAGGAATTCCAAAGTGATATCCGTCGTCATCGTAGGGAAAAAGGAGTGATTAATGGAATGCGTCTTAGGACCTGTACGTCTCTCTGATCCTCTGCTTATTATTGCCCCTGCACTGCAGTATGATATCTCGTCTATTGTGCTGTTGCCCATAAATAACCACATCAATTTCATTAGAAGTTGGTGCGTTAAAAGGGCCGATATGGGAGCTCACAGGATTCTGTCAGCGTCAATTACAACAGAAAAAATGGGTGTAGTTGTAGCTTTCAATGCGTATTTAAAGCTGCAGATGTAGCTGTTCATCTTGTAAAGTATTTTTGTAGTTTCAAAACTATTTGTTTTTCTGTGCCTGGTAAAAATGTCTTGCGCCGCCGTTTGGTTCATGTAGTCTGTGACGAAGTACAGTTGTATAAATCGGGGCACTCGTTTGCCAGAGGAAGAAGTGAACCGGTTCTGTGGTAAATCTGTCCATGGACTTTAAAAGTGGGTATGTAACCACTCCCCTGTATGATGTTAGCGCCGAAAAAAGGTCATCATAAAAGGGCAGTTTTATCTCCCGGAATTTTGATGGAAATGTTCAGGATTGTGAAGATGCACCTGACAGAAATAATTTTAAAGGTTCCGGTGTTTCCCGCAAATGATGCAACTGTACTTTACCGTCGGAGCAGCATAGACTGTTAGATTCCCTTGGCCATTTTTGGCCCAGCATTGCTGACAAATGACGAACATGGTTTCCAACTGAAAACAGGAGAGTATAGTTGACTGTCGGGCCGTATTGGAAACCATTATTGAACCATCTTGCAGCACTGATTCGTGTAATACATCGTGCAGCGTCTTTTCGGTGTGAGTTTGCGTTTATCCAACTGACTCGAACTGGTTCACTCTCCACTGTGCACGAAAACCCCGTTGTAGTGGCGTCTAATCGTTGACGTTTTTCGCGCCGTTCCTTGGCCTCACCAGCGCGTTCAGTAGCAGCTGAATCAGCATCTCTTCTTCACTGTCTACACGTTGTTCATGGTCTTCACCTGCACGTGCAGCATTGGTAGAGGCAGCAATTGCTTTCCGTCGTCTGACGCGTTGTTCATCGCTTTCGTTAGAACGTGCAACAACGGCTGATTCGGCGTCTCTTCTTCGCCGTCTAGAACGCTGTTTATCATCCTCACCAGCACGTGCGGCAGCAGTAGAGGCCGCATTTGCTTTTCTCTGTCGTCTGCTGCTTGGTTCTTTACATTGAGCTGCGCGCGTAAGAGCAGCCAGGAAAGTGTTTCTAGAAAGGCGGGGACTTCTCTGCTCTTCTGTTTCAGTTGACCTAGTAAGTGCATTTCGAGTAGCTTTCTTTGACAGTCTCAAGGGACCACTCGTTTTATTTCCTTCGTTTTGAGGCTAAAGCCGCTGAAGTCTAAGACGCGAACTTTTCTTAGGAGGCATAGCGGGAGAAATATGTTACTGGGGAAAAGCAAATAGTAAAACAGACGCAAGAGAAGCAATCACTAATTAAACATGTGTTTGAGTGGAAATAGTTGTTTGAGCAAAGGGGCTGCAATAGGTTTTAAACAGACAGTAACAAGTAAATGTAAGAATATAACTCAAATGACAGTTCAAACTTGTAAGGTAAATCGTTACAAAGTTATGCACAAAAAGCGGGAACCATGATATCGTGACGCATAAGTGAACCACCACGGGCGCTAGTGTGTTTTCAAGTGCAAAAAGGTGGCGGGTAGGCGTAAATTGGGCGTGAACAATTTAAAACAATTTAAAGAGGTGAATAAAATAGGGAGAAGCGTTTTCTGTATGTATGGTTTGGTCAAGCGAAATAAAGAGGGAAACGGGTGGACAAAATTGGGATATGTTTTGTGCGGGCGTGTGTGTATAGATTTTTTTTAAAGTGTGAAAGAAGGGGTGTGTGAATTGGGCATGTGAATCTAGAAAAAGGGGAAGGGAAAAAGGGGGGATCGTTTTCAGTGATCACCTAAAAAGTGATAAATTAGGTAAAGAGTCCA
This sequence comes from Acanthosepion lycidas, assembly GCA_963932145.1. Classification (NCBI taxonomy): domain Eukaryota; kingdom Metazoa; phylum Mollusca; class Cephalopoda; order Sepiida; family Sepiidae; genus Acanthosepion; species Acanthosepion lycidas. Next base: position 61,837,448 of record OZ010587.1, on the reverse strand, counting down.
AAAGGGGTGCAGCCGAGGGTATACGATTGACGCACTTCACAATATGCTGTACGCATACTTGGAAGGAAACCGGAGTGGAAGATGGGTACTGCTGTATGTGATAGATTAGATCGAAATTGAAAGTGGAATTAATGAGTTTAAAAAGGCTACCAATGGAAGTGGGGAGTGCTAGAACCGTCTATTTTAGTAATGGTATTGACGGGTTTTCTTTGGGTATTCCTTGGGTAGAAGTGTTCCTGGTTTGATTCGCATTGAGCAAATGTATGAATTTGTGAGTTATAGAGAAATAACTTCAATGCCTCCACCTGATTTACACCATTCCCAGTGACGCACATATATATCCGTCACCCTCACACGTACTTCTCCTGTAAGCCGCACATGCACACCCAACACCCCATAACTACCCACCTGGTCCACAGTCATGCTGCCTTCAGCGATGACCTCGTTACCTCAATTACCCAACTTAGTCACATAATGTATGTTTGGCCAGGTTTAGTAGGGACTTTTATTAAGAAGTTTTTTTTTCCCGAATATTGGGAAACAACATCAATTATACGTGAGCCGAATACATTTATTTGACCGTTATTAATGCTTAGGCCAAATTAAAAGCAAATTGACCGAAAACTACCGGATCAAAGAACCAAAATGGATTTTCAAAAAAGTTTTGTTCAACTCGTCATGAGGAGAGAGCTATTTTTTGCAAAAAAAATTGCGTCGAAATCGGTTGAAGCATGCAAAAGTTGTGCTAGGTTGTTTTTGAGAAGGTTTCAAAAATAACATTTTTTCAATGTCTTTCAACATTTTTAGGTGAAATGACAGAAAAGGGTCACAAGGTCAAATATATTGCATTATCGCCTCTGCGGCGGGCATCTTTTGCGTCCGGTTTGAGCAAAATCGTCTTTCCTGGAATAAACTTTTCTTGCGTGCAACTTTTGCAAAGGGGTGGTTACCTTAAGTTTTATCGATTGTTCATCTAGTGGATATCTCTGTGCGTCCATAATGCGCTGTTGGACTGCCTCGGTAATTAAAAAAACTTCATCAAACTTGGATGAAAAATATGGAAACGCAGAAAAAGTTTACACATACATAGACACACACAGACATTTTGAGTTTTATAGATATAGAAGATTACTTTAAACATTATTTTTAGTGTATACCCACATTTCAGTAAACGATCCGTTTATTTAATACAGTATTTTATATGGTCTAACAGCTTGAACATTCAAGAAAATCTTATTTAAGACAATGTTCCCTCTGGCAAGAATCGAACCTGTGTCCCTCTTTGATGGAGAAACGGTCATTATCACAATGACCTAGTAAATAATATCTATTTATTCCATAGATTCAGACAAAACTGTACTGTAATATGTGTCTGATTTCAAACTGACAAACATCAAAATAAGAAATAAATCAATGTTTAGAAAGATGGTGCTAATGTTATCAAACGTAAAGAAATTGTGAAAAATATGAAAAGATACAATAATGCTTAAAGAAAGATTTTTTTTTTAAATTGCAAAATTAATTACAGTCCTAATTACCACCAGATAGATTTACGACCAGATAGATTTACGACCGCAAACAAAAGTGATTGTACGCCAACGAGGATCTGTATATCGTTTAAGGAGACGAAGAATAGTGATCTGATTTTCTCGGTCATCTGAAATGCATTCTCTGGTTTTCGACACTTTTGGACTTAGTTCTCGAAGGGAAAATGATTTTCAGCCTTTCAGCCCAACCATATTCTAATTTAACATAGCTAAAGGAAAGAAAAAAATGTATTAATTTTTTCGTGCTATTTGAATCAAATTTTAAGCCTGTGGATCTAGCAGCTTTTAATTAGAAAACGTAGGGGGGTTTAGTTGAAAGCGATTCATGAGGGCACATGTTCACGCCACATTGTATGATTGCAGAATCTCTAACACTTGGATACGGCTGATTTCTCATGCTATCTGCCATGAAATCTCCATTCAACCCAGGCTTCCGAAAGTAACGTCACAGCAAGTGGGACTGAGTTTAACTTTCGTGTACGTAATCTCATGGGTTGAATTCTTCGCCACAGAATTAATTACGTCGTCACTTTGTAATTAAGAACTTAAAAAATAGCGTTTAACTGTGTAAAAAAATAACATGCTTTCCTGCATTTTGATTTTGGAAAAAACAATAATTCTACGCAATACTTTTTTACTCGAAACAATATATATATATATATATAGTCGACTCTCCCGTCGAATTCGACGCATGAGGGCCAAGCAGATCAGTTTCCAGGAACCGACAGCCCAACAACGGCACATGAGATTTGATTATAGTGGTGAAGGCTTCGTGCAGGACCATCCACACTTTTTGAAACGACCCTCCGCAGATTTTGAATTCAGAATTGTCCTTCTCCTAGACCAGTTGGCATCCAAGGCTATAGAACCCAGTTTGTCCTGCTATTTTACCCATAGCTGGAGGTAGAAGAGCATTCACACCTTTCCCAAGGGTATCAGCACGTAAATGAATGTAATGGATTCGACTGGAACTCGAACTCGGCTCTGCGATTCCTCAATCCAAGCCGCTATGAGGATATTTCGTTAAATTCAAACTGGTAGCTTTTGGTGGAAATGAAAAAAATCACCTCGCTAATAAAATATATATATATATATATATATATATATATATATATATATATATATATATATATATATATATATATATATATATATATATATATACTGCGTTTCAAATTATTAGCGTGGTGACTTTTTTCTTTTTACCCAAAAGCTACCAGTTTGAATTTAACGAAATATTCTCAGTGTAATGCGAACAGGTATATGCACAGGCTATATAAAAACTGTACAGTTCTGCGCAAGAGGAAACAGATGGTAGCCATTTGAAATATTAACACGACATAGAAGTGTTCCAGATTATAATCGAGTGTCATTATAATCGTGCAATTATTGGTCGCAAATGTAACTTGACACCTTCTGAGAAAGATATTATAACAACTGAATTTTCCCAAGGCAAATCTACATTAGAAATATCCAAAATAATTGGAAGATGTCACCAAATTGTGAAAAGATTTGTTGCAGCTCCTAAGAAGATACGTAAGAGTGCCGACAAATGTCAATCAAGGGTTGTTTCCCGACGTTCTTTGCCAAGAATGAAACGTGAAGCTATAAGTAACCCAGGCTTGTCCAATGGGGCATTTTTCAGGACCAGTGAAGAAACAACAGTGTCAAGAAGTAAATTACTGTCTATCGTTTTTTGAAAAATGTCGGGACATCAGTTAGAGCAGTAAAAAAAATGCAACGATTAACAAAATTACACATACACGTTTGAAATCGCCAAAAGAGAACATGAACGTCGATTCCTCGAAATTTTTCTTCACAGATAAAAGTCGTGCTACACTTGGTTTTCTCTGATGGTTGGAGCAAATTTGAGTCGTAAATGGAAGAGATCGTCGTCAACTCTTGATGCGTCTACAAGGAGGAGGAGGTATGATGATTTGGGCTGGTATTATTGGAGGTATTATGGTAGGTTCTTGGAGAGTGCCTGACGGTATGAAAATAACCGCAGATGCTTAAAAAGCCTTCCTCAAAGAGTACTTTGTGTCTTGCCTAAAAACCAAAGAATCACCTTCAGGAGAACCATCGTATTTGTTCAGGATAAGGTTCCTTCGCTTTCAATGCATAAATTAGGCAATTAAGTGATGAATATAGACTGGCAATTAGGTAATTTAATTTTTTTAAATGTATCTGTTTGTCTCAATGTTGGCATAGATGAAGAAGGTCGCAGCTTACAACGGCCGAAATGTGAATATGCCAGTAAAGATGAAGATAATGTGTATGCATACAGCAATATTCAATGTAGAGGCGAATGGTAGATTTATAAGCGTGCAAGGTGGATTCTCGTGAGTGAACCAAATTTCCTAGCAGCCGACCTAACTAATGATTCGGTAGAATTATTCCACTTCATTTCAGTGGAAAACGTGAAACCATGAAGGCACAAAGAGTTGCTACCCTGGAGGCTAGCGTCAGCTATGTTGCTGGAAAGAAAAAATAAGTCTATATGATGACAGAAGACTAAATTTAAGATGATGCTTGTGAGTATTTTTGGTCTGTTTACCTTTGCGAGAAATGATTTAACAACACATTCTCTCTATATGCTGAAAAAAATCAGTAAAGGATAGTTACATTCTGTGTATTTACAACGGCTACAGGGAAACGCTTGAAAATTAGGATTATGTACCGTTTGGTAAAATATCTCCAGGAGAGTCAGACAAGAGGGTCAGGGAAAAGACACGTCAATACTTTAGAGACCATTACATAAAAATATATTTGTCCACAGATCATAGAATTAGGGTGAAATTTGCTGGAGACATTCGTGAATGACGAATCGGTCTTCTATGTATCTAGCTTCACAGAGATTAACAGGGACACGTAGGAGAGATAAATAGAGAAGGAACTCATAAGGGAGCATAGAGAAGAGACACATAAGAAAGAGAAAGAAGAGAGAGATATAGAGCGGCAACTCTTAATAGAGATAGAGATATAGAAGAGACACATAAGATAGTGAGAGATAGAGAAGGGACACATAAGATTGAGAGAAATAGAGAAGGGACATATAAGAGAGAGGAAGAATGGACACATAAGAGAGAAAATGAAGGGACACATAAGAGAGTGAATGAAGGGACAGATAAGAGAGATAGTTAAGGGGCACATAAGAGACAAAGAAAATGGATGCGTAATAGAGAGAAGGGACACATAAGAGAGATAGATAGAGAAGAAGCATATATGACAGAGAGAGAGAGAAAAGGGACACATGAGAGAGAAAGAAGGGACACATAAAGAGATAGATAGAGAAGGGACACATTCATTTGCGACAGAGAAGGGACATATAAGGGGAAGGGGGACAAAGAGTATGAGCACATAAAAGAGTGACAGATAGAGAAGGGATACATGAGAGAGAGAGATAGTGAAGAGGCACGTTAGAAAGAGAGAGAAGGGACACAAATAGAGAGAGATATAGAGAAGGGACACATAAGAGAGATAGAGATATAGAATGGACACATAAGAGAGTGGGAGAGATGGGAGACATAAGAGAGTGAGAGAGAGAAAAAGAGAAGGAACACAAAAAAGAGAGATAGAGAAGGGGCACATAAGTGATATAGAGAGATAGACAAAGAAATTTGCATCAATAAGTGTCTGTTGGGTTAAAAACATAGAAGTAGTCGACTACAGAAACACTTGGGAATTCAGTCTAAAAATATTCACATAGAATACGATTCGAATAGTAAAGATGCACACACTCAGACACACACTCAGAAACACTCGAAGACACACACACTCAGACACACTCGAAGACACACATACTCAGACACACTCAAAGACACATACATAAATCGATTTCCAGCAATGCCGCCACTTGATACATTCTCAAATATGAGCAACGTGCATGTATTAGGTTGGTGCAAAAATAATGACGTAATAATGTCGTTTTTGGACGTTAAAAAATACGTCAAAAAACGACATTATTACGTCATTATCTTTGCACCAACCTAATAGCTTTTTAGTTTTGCTTGTATATTTTTCATTATTTCACCCCAAGCAAGGCAATAAAGCTACTAAGACGCCAGGGGTTACTGAGTGTTAAAGAATATGATAAAAAAAAAACACTTTTAAGGAGAGAGAACGATAAAAGGACAATAATTAAAAGACGGAACATAACATTTGTTAATGCATTTAAATTTGTGATAATCAAAGTTAACTGGTGAGAAAAAAAGCCGGACACATCTAGCCATTTCAAATGTAAAATGATGTGACGTTTTCGCCAATCTAGTACTGTGCTTAAATTCCTAAAGTATATTTACCATAGAAGCCATCAGAAGAAATTACCATGAAAGTATTTATAGAAAAGACACAAGTAAGCTACATTATGGCGGTGGAAAAGTGACTGAAGCTATTATACCAGGTCAGGACCAATAACATTGCAGATTCTTCTTTGGATTTTATCAAGAATCTCTAAGTATATAGCTCGAACATCAGACCAAATGTGGCGGTAGTATTCAAAGCGTGGATGAATTGTAGACTTATAAATATGTAAAATACATTTTGACAAGAAAATCTTTCTAGCACGACGCAGTCAAGCAACATTCCGAGCAGCAAGCGTAGCAACTGATTTAATATAATCTCTCCACTTCATGTCAGCATAAAAGGTTAGTCTGAGAAGGCACGACGAGGCACTCTTATGGAGGTTAGCATCAACCATACTGATGGAAGGTAAAAATAAGTTCTCTCATATAATTAAGAAAGGACAGTTTTGTTTTGTTTAGGATGTATTTACATAAACGGGCCATTCCTTGCTCCATTTGACAAAAGACTGTCGGTTATGATTTAAATTAGCTGCAAATTTGACCTTATCGAGCCGATGAAACTTACTATTTATGAAATAGCTACGGCATCAGCATAGATAACGAGTTCGGTACTGATGGTATCAGTGTTGCCCCGACACGCCAACGTTGGACGTCTTTCCCTGTAGTTTTTACATAAATGTCCCATAACTTGTAAAAGAGGAATTATCTCTGTGTGTGGAGTTGTTAACCCCAAAACCCTTACTAATATCTCTCACGATTCTGTTTACCAAGTCTCCTTTTACCATATTGTCATATCTCGGCTTTTGAACGATCCACTTTTCTTCATGTGATATACGTTGGAATTTATAACCGAACCGTTTATTTAGTCTACGGGGGTAGAATGTTCTAGTTCCACATGTCATGCCTCTTCTGGATAATACAGTTTCAGTTAATATCCTTTAGTATCTTAACTCTTCAAGTTCTCTGTTATTGAACTCAACTCTTTGCGCCAAGTCACTGGATGGCTTCAACAAGCGCTTTTATCCAGTGGGGACATCAGTGTATGACTTTTTGTATCTTATAGAGCTAATGTCTCAGTGGACATTTTTCCAGAGCTCATATTACAATTTTTGTTATCGTTGTTTTTCTATATCTTTCTGTATTACCGGTTCCCATATTGTATTCATGTCTATGCTGGGCTGGCTTATGAGATTTTTGTGGCCTAGTATATGCGCTGATTCCTTAAGTTTTCGTATTTTCCAGTGATTTTCTCTGTCTATTATTTCAACTTCATCTCACAGTGGGTCAGAGGGTTCACTAGAATTCACAGTGCGTAAATAGTTACATCAGAAATATAGACAAATGTCTGTTTTTAACATTGTGCACTGCTTTCATCCAGAAATGAAGGATTTAGAGTTACGTTACCGGGGCAACAGGTCTGATTGCAACAGACGTCTCTTTGTCTCTGCTTGAATAAGCTCAAAGTATACTCAAAGAAGCGAATCCGTTGTTTGCTGATAGAATGAAACAACGTTTCGTCTCTCAAAAGTTCGGTTCTATAGATCATTTGGCAGCTCTGAAAGAGTGAGTTCAATAAAAACAAAGTCTCAATCCCTCCTCTCTTCAATCAATTTGAAATCCTGACGTACACATCAGTTAAGGTTGAGGGCTTTGCTCGAAAGTTCTCCTCCAACTACACACTCGACTCAACTGGAATACCCATACTTGATTCCCGCCACCCCCTACCACCAGAACGGATACTCTGCTGAATGATATACGTATAGCTCCGTCACAGGTTTCAGAGATCATTTCCCAATTAGACTCCAAGGCAAACATATGTGACGGGATCCCAGCCGTCGTTCTCAAGGAATGTGCATTCGATCTGGCGCCAATTCTTGTTAGACATTTTTATGACGGTCGTCTTCGAGTATAGAATCCAGAGGTTGGCAGTGAATATTTCAGAGACAGTAGAAAAGCGTAGTTCAGGTTCGCAGTGGATATTTCGTAGCAAAGTAGCAGGCGTAGTTCTTCCTTCTGTCATCTTCGCCTGGTCAAGTTAGCACTAATCCTTCGGTAGAGTAAACAAAGATGGCCGCCTTTATACACGACAGATACAATGTTCTGCAGCTTCTGATTGGTTAAACCTCTATTGGTAGACTATAAAGGAAGTTAAGTCATCTGGATTGTCTCACTAGTCCTATATATATATACCCAAAAAACCGTAACAATTATCTCCAAATTCTACAATTGCCGCGCTGATTCCTGCTCCCCAGCTTGTTTGAGGTCCTCCTCTGTAGTTCTTGTATTTAACAATTCTAGAGAACCCTCTGACCCATCAAATTATAACGCTATTAGTTTCTTACCACATTTTGGCAAAGTATTAGAGGCTCTAATCAATGCTGAAGTGCTTAAGCATGTTACTTCTCAAGACTTCCTTTTGGGCATCAATATGACTTGTGTTTCGCCAGCCTTCCCACTGATGTGTTAACGGCCATCATTAAATTTGTATATTAATCTCTAGATAACAATGGCGATGCTCGAGCTGCCGTACTAGATATTCCGAAGGCGTTTTACAGGGTTTGACATACTGATCTGCTACATAAGTTCCTATGCTATGGTGTCAGAGGACGAATGTTTGATTTAATCTAATCGTTCCCACCAGATCGGGAAATGAAGGTGGATTTGGACGGGCGTGCTTCCTGATCCTTTCAAACGAATGTGGGTGTGCCCAATGGCTTTCTACTGGATTCTACGCTATTTCTGATCTTCATCAATGATCTCTTCGATGTAAACAGTTTCCAACTAGATATTTATGCAGATGACATCCTTAATTAATAGCAAATCTGTCTGACAACACTCTTGAAAGGGGCCTCCAATCAGTGGTAAAATGGGTCAAGAAATGGCTTGTAAATTTGAACATCTCCAAAACAAATCTACTCTCATTTATCCACGATAGAGTCCTTTTCTGCTTTCCATCAGCATGGCCGACGCTAAATTCCAGGAGTACAACACACTGCATCTTCTTGACTTGAAGTGTAGCGACTATATCGAATCAATAGCTGTATTCGCTATAAGGAAAGTCAGATCACTGTGTCGTGCCAGAAGTTTTTTCTCTTCTGGATCCAATTTGCGCATTTAAAAATTTACCATTCGACCTTGCATTGAACACTGTTGCCAAATCTTTCTCGGGCTCCTGCTCTACATCTCGAGATTCTTGAAAAAATCCAAAGAAAAATCCGGTATCTCGACTTTCTCACAGACGTGGCGTGACCCACCTCTGTCTTTTCTACAAATATTTCCATGAGTTTTTCTATAAATATTCTCTTTTGACGAGCTTTTTTGCCTAGCTCCCTGACTGCATGAATTTAAGCGTGCTTTTATGTTGGCATCTAGGCTCCACCTGTTTACTGCTTAACTAGCTAAATGCAACCGCCGACAGTTTCTTTTCTCGCATTTAACACCTGCAGAACACCTTTTAGGTTCCCTGCTTCCTTGATAATTACGATTTTCAGTGGTCTAAATGCAACATAAGTCGCCCCCTTCTGTCTTTTGAATCCCGTTAATCTTCTGTCCATTCCTCAATCATCCTTATTCTCCGTCTTCTCTTTCACTGTGACTCTCTGTAGCCTCCTGTGTACAAGTGTCATATTCCCACATTTGCTTGGGGTTGAAATGGTTTTTAAAATTTACCTCATGTTGGCTTTCTTCATTGTGTTCTTAATGCATTCTTCATAGCTAAATTTCATCTTTGAACGGTGGTCTTTTTCCTTCATCCAATTCACTGCATATAAATTTAATTCTGACCACATGACCACTCTATCTCAATAGTCGCCGAAGTAACAGAGACTCTATATTAGAATGGCTGAATTTGAGGATATCAACGCTACCCACTTATATTTACCACCATATACAAAAAATACTAAGGGGAGATTCTTGGAGAAATCACTCTAACTTGGATCTTCGGTAATGACCTAGATCTCACATACATATAACAATGAAGACAAGACTCATATATACATACATTCATACATATATACATACATATAGGATGGTGATGTAGTGTTATTTGACCAACCGACATTTTTAAATAAAATCGTGTAACGAAATATTCATATTTTGCGGATAATTCTTTTTTGGTGTACAATAATTTCGTGATTGTCACTTCTATGGGAAATCTCGAAAATTCCTTGATAAAGCAGGTCTTAGAGAATGACCAGACTGATTCAAACTGGTAGAAACGAAATAATTTCTCAAATTACCACTCTTTACAGTGGAAGTATACAGAAGATCATATCTGAAGTTACAACACATCGAACCTTGAAACAGACAAGCTACAGCAGCAGAAGTCCATTCTGGGCACCACTCCTTAATCCGTCAAGTATCGCAAAGCCTGAACAATAGAATATTTGTATCTGGAGCTACGTTGATCCCTGATCTGAAGAGTCTCGATTTCTCCTGCAAATTTAGGATAGTAGGGATATAATTTTGCATAAACAACATCAACGTATAGATGTGCATCCAGTTCGATATCAGTGGTTCATATTGTCGGTGTATATGTAACGGTACGGGGAATATTTTCTTGGCATACACATTTGGAAACTCGTATCAATAGGAGATATAATTTAAATATCGCAGGCTAACTAGGTACAATGCGCGCATTCTCAGGCGCTCACTTCCTTCAGGATAACAACACAGTGTGAGGTAAATAAAAAAATAGTTGCTGATTCGGTCATGATATAAAATAATGTATTTTCTGTGATAAAGTGATTTACCGAGTTATCGGATCACGATTCTAGAGAACTCCTTTGGCATGTAGAAGAAAGGAAGATTTGAATCCTGTATGTAGAGACAAACAAACTTGAAGAATTGCGGGGAGCCATAATAAAAGCATGGACCGACATTTTTAAAAAACTGAGCATATATATATATATATATATATATATATATATATATATATATATATATATATATAACTTCATGAATCATTCATACAAAAAACAAATATAGAGGTTAATGATTTAAATGGCGAGAATACATCGTCGCAAACAATATAAATAAGATACATCAACCCCGAACCTGTATATGAATGATATGATCCCTGTTTATAAATTCCAGTTGCATAAGGTCTTTTTAATTTTTTACAAGCTTTCGTCTGTTCCTAAAGACATCATCAGGTATGTAAGTAGATTTTGTTCTTGTTTTTACTTCTCGGTAATAAGAGGACAACGAAAATAGAAATGTAATCCGAATAAATGCTATGAGAAATGTGTTATTTTTTTTGGAACGTGCGGTCGCAACGCTGAGTTTGAATTTAAATTTTAAGGTTGTTCGTTTTTGTACAAATATAGCAATAAGAGAATTCTTTTTTACTGGTAGATTTTCCGTGAATATGGCACGAACTATATTGTTCAATAATTACGGTAATGTCACACTTATTATCCGAGAGATGCACGTTGGATCAGTTATTTTAATTTAAATTAAAATGTGCAATTATAATTTATAAATTCATGAATCATTCATACAACAAAACAAATATAGAGGTTAATGATTTAATTTGCGAGAATACATCGTCGCAAATAATATAAATAAGATACATCGACCCCGAACCTGTATATGAATGATATGATGTATCTTATTTATATTGTTTGCGACGATGTATTCTCGCCATTTAAATCATTAACCTCTATATTTGTTTTTTGTATGAATGATTCATGAATTTATAAATTATAATTGCACATTTTAATTGAAATATATATATATATATATATATATATATATATATATATATGTGTGTGTGTGTGTGTGTGTGTGTCTGTGTGTGTGTGTTTGTGTGTGTGTATGTGCCTGCATATGTGTGCGTAGGAAATGGACTAAATCCAACATATTGTTATTTTAATTTCATTGTTTCAACGTTATTTTTTATGGATACATATATTCGAATAGAAGCGCTGCTATTTTTTGTTTGTTTTTTTTTTGGGGGGTTGGGGGGGTTCAGAGAGATTTACCCTTTACAAGGCCCGGGGGCCACTCGATGCCATTTGTGTGTAGGTTTACCCCACCCTTGAACAGGTTAAGATTCTAGTGATCGGGGAAATATCCTGTTGAGAGTCGTTTCCACAGTGTAGTAGTTTGCCGGAAGAAGCTGTTCGAGCGGAACTTACTTTCTCACCGATGGGATACGGAAGGAATGTAGGTGGCTTGCTACTATGTAAGTGGCATGGCTTGCTCTTGCTGTGAAGGTTTGCCTCGGCGGGACCAGAAAATACGGTTTTCCGAGAACTTTCCGTGGAAGTAACTGTAGAGCAAAGAGAGGCTTGCCACACCCCGCTTGTGAGAGAGAGTTTGAAGAGTGGAGAATAGTTCGTCACCCACTAGAACTCGGAGACGCTTTTGAACTCTATCAAGAGTGAGATCTGGGCTGCTCCCTCCCAAATATGATAACAGTACTCCATTTTTGGTCTGATCTGGCTCTTGTAAAGGCAGAGGATAGCAGGAGGGATCAAGTACTTACTGCAGAGCTACAGAGAGCCAACCATTTTACCTACATCCTTAGCAATGGATTGTATGTAAGAGTTCCACTTGAGGCTGGGTGTGAGTTTGAGGCCTAATCGTCTCTCAATGAACGGTACTTGCCCGAGATGAGCTTCGTTCATCAAGATTGAGGGCAGTTCGGGGTCAGATCGATGATGTTAAAATGTAACTAGCTTGGACTTCGAGGGATTGAATGTAACCAGCCAGTTTTTTGAACTCATTGGGTAGTTTGTGCAAGATCGGAAGAGTGTTCAGTAGCCAATCTCTGACGATCGAGAATTTTAGAGGTGCCCCGTATATAGACAAATCATTGGCATAGATGTTTACAAATGATCTGAGTATACTCTTAGGCAGATCATTTATTTAGATCAAAAAGAGGGTTAGTCCAAGGAGTGACACCTGGGAACGCCTGCGGTAGACTGTCCATTGTAACTACCTTCAGGGGCCTAATTGTTAGGAAGGATTTGATCATTGAGAACCTTCCAGTGATACCATAACTGGAGAGCGTGTGTAGCAAGCGTTTGTGCTTCACCATGATGACGTCCTTTGATATATCTAATGCTATTGTCCTCGAGGTGTGCGTGTCGTCAGAAGCCTCATTGATTCTGTGAGTGACAGCAGGGAACAGGACCGACCGAAACTCATATTACACGTCGCTGAAGAATTTGTTCTTTTCTAGATGCTAAACGATCTTCTTATTGATTATGCCCTCCAAGAGCTTGCTGATGATATTGAAGAAACTAATGGATCTGTGCTGGGAAGGGAATATCGTACGCCTGCATTCTTGAAAACTGGTCAAATGCTTGGCACTTTCCACGGGTTTGGGAAGGATTTCTTCTTCAAGCTGCTGTTGAGTAATTTTGCTAGGATTGAGGATTGATCCGGATTGATGTTCATAAGGACAACAATCGGTATTTTGTCTGCACCTGAGTTTTTCTGACGCTCAGGATTTATCAAAGTCTAGATACCTACGTGCTGTGACGGTAATATTGCTGAGATTGTGCTCACTTGGCGAGAGGATGTTATTTGTCATCTAACGTTGAGTTAGATGCAAAGATAGAGGCAAAGAGATTAGCCTCATCTATGGGGAAGATTTATAATTTTGAGCATGGCCATTTTATCTCCGTTGATGAACTTGTTGGTGATCTTCGAGAATTTACGGGGTCCAGTTTGTTTCTTTCCGACCATAGACTGAACCGCTCAAAGGTAGCTGGACGTAGGGTTTTCTATGAAATTTTTACAGCTATTACCGGCAGTACTGAGTGCAGTAAGGGCCGAACTACTTCGCTCCTTGCGACGGATATTGAAGTAGTGGTTTCGGTGAGTTATGGCTGCAGTGCATTCAGGGCTGAACCACCGTTGACTATATATATATATATATATATATATATATATATATATATATATATATATATATATATATATCTGTGTGTATATGTATATTCAAGGATATTATAAAAGAAACTCCTTACATAAGAAGTTCGTGTTTGGTCATTTCGTAAGAAAGATTTCGAGAAGTGGTTCGGATGATATGAGTATTTAGGCAGTAATATATATATATATATATATATATATATATATATATATATATATATATATATATATATATATATATATATACATTACTGTCAAAATACTCATATTCACATACATACATGCATACATACATACATATATACATTCATATATATATAGATATATATATATATATATATATATATATATACATATGTGTGTGTGTGTGTGTGCGTTTCATGCATTGTAAACTCGAAGTCTCATCAATACCAAAGAGTATTTTTTGGTTTGTTTTAAGAAATTAGTTTAAATATTTAATGCATTTTTCAATAAGCTTAAATATTTATTATTTTTCTTTCAACATTTTCTCATTTGTCTTGCTCATATATATATATATATATATATATATATATATATATATATATATATATATATATATATATATATATGTATATATATATGTATGTATGTATGTAAGCAAGAAAAATGATACACGGTCAAAGAAAAAGAGTTTCTTCTATGAAATCCTTGAATATATATATATATATATATATATATATATATTTATAATGAAATATACAAAATCTGACAATTATTTCAAGACATTTTTATGTTTATACGTTCTTTTTATAGATACAAATATTTAAGTAAATGCTCTGTTTATAATAAACAGTATTATTGACATTTACCGGCCTGAATGTCCGGGAAAGTTTCATAGAAAATATTCGTACTCTGACAGAAATCGAACCTGTATCCTTTACGGAACCGCCATATAGCCTGATGTGCATTAACCGATTAAGCTACAGAGGATCGTTCGGTTAGCAAGGTTGATTTTACTGCTTGTAAACTACAATCTTCCATGAATCTCTCGCGTACATTCATATCTGCTCAACGCATATCCAAATGCAAACAAATGACGTCACACATTATGAAATGGACAAAGTCCGACAAATTTTTTGAGACATTTTTATGTTTACATATATATATATATATATATATATATATATATATATATATATATATATATATGTATGTATGTATTCAAGATTGTCATAAAAGAAACTCTTTACATAAGAATTTCGTTTGTGGTTATTTGGTAAGAAAGATTTCGGGAAGTGATCAGATCAAGAACTTTTCAATATACCACATAACACCCTTGGAGCGGGTAGAATGGAGATCAACGTGTTTTAGTAGACTCAGCAATTTTCAATCTGCTTGTCTAAATCGTCTTCAAGAAGTGAGAGCAAGGTCTAAAAGGTCAGCCAATCTAACAGTGATCTCATCTCACAATCCTCACACTTGCTCCATATGTGGCCTCCTTTGTAAATCACTAGCGGGTCTTAAATGCCACTTAAGATTATCGCACAAACTTTCGTAACTGAATCAATAAGATGTCAGATCCTCATACGTCGAAACCGACGGGAGAGTCCATTATTATTATATGTGTGTGTGTGAGTGTGTGTTTATTTCATGCATTGTAACCTCGAAGTTTCACCAGTACAAAATAGTAATTTTTTCCAGTTTCTTTTAAGAATTTAGGTTAAATATTTAATGCATTTCTTGAATAAGTTCAAGTATTTATTATTTTTCTTTAAACCTTGCATCGTTTTTGTCTTGCTTATTCTAATATTTTTTCCCGTCTGATATAAATTATATGACTGATATCGTCAAGATGCGGTTATAGTATCATCTAACTTAATGTGGTATTTCTTTGTACTCTATTCAAAATCTTGTCTTCTTTACTCCGTTTCTATTTAATTTACTTGCCACTTTTCAGTATCTCTACATATTTATTAACAAATCATAAATTGAAAACAGCAGTTCAAGTGATCAATAGATTGTAAATTTATATGACTATTTGTTGGTATTAATCTTGTGAAATTACTTTAAAAAAAGACTTACTTTTGGGTAGTTTTATTCTTTACATTTGAGAATACAGGATTTCATATAAGCAATTCATGGTACCAATTAATATTACTGACCAATTCATACATTTGTAAATCACCAAGAAGAATAAAAACGGTCCTACAGTGAAAAACAATTTAACCTATTCTAGAATCTAGTTTGACGCTTGACCTTTCACAGATTATTGGTTTTGTTTCTCGTCTTTCATGCTAGAGGGCGCTCACAATACAGAATATTTACAATCGTGTCCGTGAAAGAATAACACTCCAAGGAATCGGTTATTCTTCTGAGAAATAAAAGTAGTTACTGTTTGCCCATAACCACAACTTGTGATGCTTCTTTTATTCCAAAATGAACGAAGCACAATAACGCTACAAGATATATTGTTTCTTAGAATAAATATAAATCCAATAATATCAGTCCTCCCATATGACAGTGAATGCTGGACAATCTGCTCGCAAACGAAGAATAGATCTGAAGCAAAAGACAGGTGGTTCTACAGAATGATAATGAGAATACAGTGGCCCGAACATGTGTGTAACGACAAAGTTTGAGAAAAAATGGAAGCAAGAAGAGCAGTTATGCATAACACCAGGAAGAGATATTTGACATTTCTAAGGCATATGAGGAGAAGAGAGAGCTTGGAAAAATTGATACTCACAGGGCAGGTTGAAGGCAAGAGGGACAGAGGAAAACACCGCATAACCTACCAAGCGAGCTTCAGTAAATGGATGTCGGAGCTAGGTTCAGGAGAGATAAAAAAAGACGAAATTTATAGAGCCTGGTACTCGTACGGCAGTCTTTAGCGAACAAGCGAGCATGTCGCCGCCGTCGATTTTCGAAATTTCGTAAATTTTTTTAAAAATTCGAAAATTAAATAAAACCGTTTCAAGGACAGCTACAAGCTACAAGGACAGGAAATTGTGGAGAACCATGACCGCCCTGATGGAATACGGTATATAGCGCAATATAATGTGAAACAACAAAATACTGTTGAGACACATTAAGAAAAGATTGACTTAATAAAAAATGAAATAGTGATTTTATAATTATCACAGAACGAACTATGACGGTATATCCGAATTAAGCTAACTTTTTAAGAAATATAAAATTAATATACTGAGCTGTCTTCTCGATTCCACTCACTTTCTCATCAACGTGACTTGGTTTTCTTCTGTCTTTTCTAAAAATATTTTCATGGCAACTGGTCTGACGAGGTTTTATCCACGGTACCCCAAGTGCATGAATTTAATCTTACTACTAGATTGGTATCTAGGTCCAACTTGTTTAATGTTGCAATAGCTAAATGCAACCGTCACTTCTTCTCTAACAGTTTCTTTGCTCGTACTTCTCACCTGTGGAACTTCCTTCCGTTTAGTTGCTTCCCTGATAGATTTTTGTCATGTCAACGAACACAGGTTTGACACTTTCGTAATGCTCGTTGTAGTAGAGACTTAATCGCAGATACAACTATAGTAA
This sequence comes from Acanthosepion lycidas, assembly GCA_963932145.1. Taxonomy (NCBI): domain Eukaryota; kingdom Metazoa; phylum Mollusca; class Cephalopoda; order Sepiida; family Sepiidae; genus Acanthosepion; species Acanthosepion lycidas. The sequence goes on along the minus strand of OZ010587.1, from coordinate 61,820,188 downwards.
CACTGTTGAACAATACTGGTGTCAGACGCCTTCGAATAACACTCGCACTAATAGTACTTCCACAATAATACTCGCTCGAATAGTAATCCGTATAGAGATCTAAATAGAGAAATAGTATAGTGAATATAGTAAATAAAAGCGGTCCGAATAGTAATAGAGGATAGAGTAGAAATGGTGATCCGAATAGTAATAGAGGATAGAATAGAAATGGTGATCAGTATGGTAATAGAGGATAGAGTAGAAATGGTGATCCGTATAGTAATAGAGGATAGAGTAGAAATGGTGATCCGTATAGTAATAGAGGATAGAGTAGAAATGGTGATCCATATAGTAATAGATAATAGAATAGAAATGGTGATCCGTATAGGATTAGAGGATAGAATAGAAATGGTGATCTGAATAGTAATAGAGGATAGAATAGAAATGGTGATCCATATAGTAATAGAGGATAGAGTAGAAATGGTGATTTGAATAGTAATAGAGGATAGAATAGAAATGGTGATCCGTATAGTAATAGAGGATAGAATAGAAATTGAGATCCAAATAGTAATAGAGGATAAAATAGAAATGGTGATCCATATAGTAATAGAGGATAGAATAGAAATGGTGATCCGTATAGTAATAAATTATAGAATAGAAATGGTGATCCGTATAGTAATAGAGGATAGAATAGAAATGGTGATCCGTATAGTAATAGAGGATAGAGTAGAAATGGTCATCCGAATAGTAATAGAGGATAAACCAGAAATGACGATCAATTAGACGTCACGCTACCTTCCATATATGCGTGTCCTCTATGGTCACATGGTCTACTTAATTCAATAATGGGATCGCCTGTGTTTGCTCACTGGCGATCTATGTTCAAACTCAAGTGTCGGCAGCGACACTTTATTCCTATATAACGTAACCACAATGTTAAAAAAAAAATTTAAATGAAACATCAATCGCAATTTTCATCTTCTTGAACCCTGTTCTTCTTTAGTTTTTTCCTCAATCATCCCTGTTTTCAGTCTTCTCTTTAATTTTCACTCCCCGTAAACTCCCAATTTCATTATCGTTTTGCTTGCGGGAAAAGATGAATAATATTTCAGATCTTAATATAAAATCAAATTTTCCTAATAAATTAGTACTAATCAAGCAATTGATTATAATTAGTCGCTATTTATTCATATTAGTAATATATGATTTTTTCAACTAATAAACACTAACCCTATCACTTAACATTCACCTTCTCACAAATGAGTTAAATAGCAAGGTGAACCGTACTCTCCAGCCTTGAATGGTAAACAATCAAGAAGGTGAACAGTTCTGAATGCGAAACCAGTTGAACGTGGGGATGGCAACCATAACCCTTCAAAAAGTATTGAATACATAAACCATAACAGCAGCATATAACGAGGCTAGTCTTTTATTTTGCACGAAGGAGTTTCTTTGCAGTGTAAAACATTACACCTCTAAAATTAATTATCACTTACATTTGTATTAATAAGGCATTCTCTGACTAGCTTGTTGCACATTGATTTCTGTTTGTAAAAAAATAGCATCTGTAACAAAAACAACAACAACAACAACAATAATAATAATAATAATAATAATAATAATAATAATAATAATAATAATAATGTATTCAATAAATCAATAAACGTTCAATAGACATATCATTGACCAACTCCAGAGTTTCGCATCAAAATTCTCATCAGGCCGAGATGTTCGATAAAACTATTGAAATTATAATCAAATATCATACTTCTATTCCTCAGAACCAACGTTATTCATGAATCTAAAATACTTAACACACACACACACACACACACACACATACACACACAGACACACACACACACACATATATATATATATATATATATATATATATATGGGAATGGGTAAGATAAAAAATCTACATGCACGCACAAACAGGTGCACGTACGTATAAATATATTTCTTGCTCAGGTGTTATAAATACAGTGTTCCATGATATGAAACAGTTATAAGTATATATTACAGAAAATACATAATATCCAAATAGCGACGTTGGATTTTATGTATACTTACTAATATATATATATATATATATATATATATATATATATATATATATATATATATATATATATATATATATATGAATGTATTTTTAAAAAATTAGATCAGCAATCCTAATCCTGCATGCTAAATTATTACTTTTTTAATTTTCTTTACATGCATTGAGCACTTTTTAATACAACTGTTTCTTGATCTAATTTCACTCTGACCAATAAATGTTTTTTAATTATATAACAATGTAAAACAAACAAACAAAAAAAGATATTGTAATAAAGAACACACTTAAAGAAATGCTCAGATTATTTAAGCAATTATCTTAAACGATATTTTAAAAAGTGTTTGTCGCCAAAGAGTAAAATAATTTACAAAACAGATTTACATACATAAATGTTATAACAAATGTATAGTGAAGAAAACACTAATTAATTACACCCAGAATCCCTTCTTTCGCCATGTCTTTTTTTGCACTGCTATTTTAATGGTAATATTAACCGTTTCCTTATAAGGAAATATTTGCCATTCATTGACAAAGGTGCTAGTGCCCCTATCGCTGGAAATTTATAAAATCTTTCTCTTAAAACAATTTTTCATGAAAATAAGTTTATCATATCCAGTAGCTGCTATAGCTCTTTCCAGATTGGGATTCCCTTCCTAACCTTTTATTTGAAGTAGTATGGAATGTCACAGTTTTCACTAAGTCATTATTTTCTCTTTCAGTTACATGTGATATCCACTTTAGCATTTGCTGCTGTTGAATGTCCATGAATGGTGTGGTTTCTGTTATTTTGTACAGTTATTTGTTTGTGATTCTGTAGCGCCAATCCACAATTTTCGGAGAAGGACCCTCTTTGCCAAGACTCTAAGTCTTCACTCACTAAAAGCCATATTTAAACATTGATCTTAGAAAGCTGTTGTATACAGCTGACAGTTAAGAAAGGATGTGACGCCATGCATGGCATTCAAGTGAAAATCTCGATCTTACGAGAAGATTCCAGAACGTACCTCAAGTTTTCAGGTTAGTGATTTAGTTTTGTAGCAATGTGCGGCATTGGGAGAAACTAACTCAAGCGTTGCATATTTTATGTTTAATTTTCTTTTCTCCTATACTAAATTTGTTATAACTGATCTATACACCGAGCTATTTGAAGTGTTTAGGTTTTACTAAATCCACAGCCTAAATTTTCATGATGGATTGAGTGTACGTGACATCACTGCTTTCATTTCAATTTTCATAGTTTCCGTTTTGCTGTAACACTTCGTAGAAGATGTAAATCTTTTTTATTCCAAACATGAATAATTATGCCATCGGCATAGCCTATACGCTCTCTAAATAAGGAAGATATTTGTTGATAAGTATGATTTCTGTTATTTCAATAGTCTCAAAATGAAGCCACGTTTTAATTTTAGCAAGGGAAACAAAAGAAGTAATAATTCGAATGCGATTTCGTATATATAAAATTCAATTCTACTTTTAAACACTCAGTGAGACGCTTCTAAACGATGGTTATTTTCATATTTTCTTCAGAATTTCTCCAGAATGTGCCAATGAATACGCAACCCTTTCTGTTGAGAAGAATGAGGTACATAGAGGCAGCTTCTGTTTTTCTTCTTTTTTTATTCACCATCCACTGGTTCTTTTATCACTATTCCAAGATTATTGGCAGGATTGAGATGAGGTAAGTTTATTTATTTTCGAGTTCCAAATCGACGAATTGGGTTGATTTTTTTCTTTTTTGGAGACAACTTGATTCAAAAAACTTCTTTTATAAAATATTCAGGAAAATTCCGCTTATCTCTTAATTTACAATTCTTTTTTTCCTTATTTTTTCCTTATTTCTGTTGTCTTTCTTTCCTCCTTTCCTTCTTTCTTTCCTCCTTTCTTTCTTTCTTTCCTCCTTTCTTTCTTTCTTTCCTCCTTTCTTTCTTTCTTTCCTCCTTTCCTTCTTTCTTTCCTCCTTTCTTTCTTTCTTTCCTCCTTTCTTTCTTTCATACCCTTATTTGTTCCTTCCTTCTTTCATTATTCCCTTTACTTGTTTTTGTTTCATATTCTTCCTTCTTTTCCTTTTTTGTACCTTCTTTCTTTCTTTCTTTCTTTCTTTCTTTCTTTCTTTTCTTCGTTCTTTTATTTGTCCGTTTCTTTTTCTTTCTTTTTTCTTCTTTCTTTTTTCTTCTTTCTTTTTTCTTCTTTCTTTTTCTTTCTTTCTTTCTTTCTTTCTTTCTTTCTTTTCATTGTTTGTTCCTTCTATCTTTCTTTTTCTCTCCTTCTTTCTAATGCGAACACGATCAAAAATGTTTAAAACGAGGCAGAAATTGGGATGAAAAAACATTATATTTCTAACGACATTTCATCAGTTGTTTTTATTTATTATTTGATTTTGGAAATTTTCGTATTACGATTTGAAAATTATTGCTTGCTCGTGATTTCGTTCTTGCTACCTGGTAGGTAAATCACTTCAACTGATCGTCTTTACTTAAGATCCAATCGGAACAACGGACAGCAGGAGATATCTGGCTGCAAGAGAAGAGCTTTATTAGTCGCAACATCAAAAGAACCTAAATATATCAAGGAACATTACTACAGGTATAAGAAATTCAAAAGATGGAGTTTATACACACACACACATACACACAAAAGTGTGTGCGTAATATGCGTAATGTCTCTAAATAGAAATTTAAGTATATTCT
>OZ010587.1:61790457-61810457 GCA_963932145.1 Acanthosepion lycidas | reverse complement strand
ACTAGAAAACCCAAATATCAAAAAAATTATATTGGTAGCACTATGAATTCATTCAAAGAACTTTGGCATGTACATATGCACTCTTTCAATAGCAGTAATTATAAGTATAATACTTCATTATCCAAATATTTTTGGAGTCTAAAAGAGAAGAATAAAACACTTACTGTTAAATGGAAATTAATCAAGAGAGCCAACACATGTAACTCCCTATATGCCCTTTGCTATCTATGGCTTAACGAAAAATTTGAAATAATTACATTTAAAAATAAGACTCATCTCTTACATCAAAGAAATGAACTAACCGTTAATTGTAAACACAGCTATAATTTTAATTTACTACAGGGGTTGTAATGCTTTCAACGATAATGATATGTAACTGTAAGCTTAGTAGGTTATAACTTTTATTACCTGATGGTCCTCCTGTCGATGTGGGTATGTGTTGGTGTAGTTGTATTGTGTTGTCCGTGTCTGCACGTGTGTGTGTGTGTGTGTTTACTGATAAATAAATATATATATATATATATATATATATATATATATATATATATATATATATATATATATATATATATATGTAGGTTGTTTTAATAAAAAGAAAGAAGCAAAGGTAAAAAAGGAGGAGAAGAAGTGAAGAGGAGAAATATATATATGTATAAATGTTTGTGTGTATGTGTATGTATATATTTCTATTTGCGTGTACTTCTGTATGTATGTATATGTTTATGTGTATGTATGTGTGGGTATATATATATATATATATATATATATATATATATATATATATATATATATTTAAATGAGTGTATGTGTATATACGAATATATCTGTACTTATATGTATATATATATATGTGTGTGTGCATGTGTGTGTGTTTGTGTTGATACCTGTTATATATGTGCTAGTTTGTGCACTTGTGTATGTGTGTGTGTAAACTTAGGTATGTGTCTGCATGTATGTGTGCATGTGTCCGCGTATATGTTTATATATATATATATATATATGTGTGTGTGTGTGTGTGTGCGTGCGTGCGTGCGTGCATGTGTATATGTTGATGTGTATAGATACATGTTTATATATATGGGCGAATGTGTGTATGTCTTCGTACATATATATGTATATCTTTGTGTCTTGGAATGTATCATCAATATCAACTAAAATCTACTTTTGTTTGATATTTTTTATAATTGCTTATGGACTTGTGTCTCGTTACATTTTAATCTTGCATGCACTTTACAGTCCTTTATCGTCACTAAGATAATATTGTTAGAATATGTGCAGGTTTATGTATGTATATATGTATTTATGTGTGTGTATATATATATATATATATATATATATATATATATATATATATATATATAAGCCCCCAACCACGACACCTGGATGGGGGTATAGCATCCCTAATAGGAGATATGATGCAAGCTTTCGAGCTTTTACAAAAGAACTTCGCCATGCTTGCAAATTCAAACTTGACCCATACGGGCGAGTTATAAATTTGAGTAACAATAAATATTCGCTCAATACATTCAGGGTATTAAATAAGGGACTAAGCTTTTGCCCTAGTCCCCCAAGGTTTGATAAAGACACCTTGGCAAAGGACCTGAAATCCTTCTTCAGAAGAATACGGTTAAAAGCCCACTACGGGGAAAATGATCATACACCTTCCATACATGAGACATTAAAAGAGAAGGACACTACCTACACCCCCAAAAACACAGACATGACTATACAGACAGTTGAACTAGCCGTAGCAAATGACATAAAGAAAACAACAGCACGTAAGCTGCCACGTGACAATATTACTGAAGGGGAACGTATAGCCCTCGATACGCTTACACATAGAGATGACCTAATCATAACACAGGCTGACAAAGGTGGTGCGACAGTGATCTGGGGAATCGAAGAATACATTAAAGAGGCCAACAAACAGCTAGCCGACAAAGAAACCTATAAAAGCATACCTACAGATCCCCTTTCAGAACACCAAAAAGAATTAACTACCTCACTAAACATAATGCTTCGCAACAATCTAATCGACAAGGAAACATACACAGCACTTACACCCACAAACACACACCCACAGCAATACACACGCTTACACATATCATACTCACTCACTCCCTAAGAACCAAATAACACACACACACAAACACTAAACAGAGACACATCCCCTCACCAAGTCCAATAAAACTGTCAAACTGACCAGAGAATTCATAGCAGTATCCAGCTCTTATCTCAAATAACAACTTAAAAGAGACTGTTTGACCAACACAAGGAATGTTAAAAGATTCATGTTAAAAGAATAAAAAAATAAAAAAAACAAATGAAAACTACAGACAAAAGTTCATTTTCTCCATCAAGACATTCATTTCTGTAGTTTAGTGCTAGCAGCAAGCAGAAATATTTCTCCTCCCGATGATGGCCATTTCGGCTGAAACTAGTCGAGGAATCTAAATGGAATAATAATAAAAAAACGAAAGAATATTAATCTACAACCCAGTGTGTCTGAGGATTTTAATTTTTCAATTTTTTTTATTGTTCAAAATATATATATATATATATATATATATATCATATATATATATATATATATATATATATATATATGTATGTATGTACATATATATATGTGTGTGTGTGTGTGTGTGTGTGTGTGTATGCATATATATGTATTTATATATTTGTGTGTTTATGCTTGGGTTTGTATGTGTTTTTATATATATACATGTATTTGTATATGTGTATGTGTGTACATATGTATGTCTGTGCATTTCTGTGTGTGTGTATATATATATATATATATATATATATATATATATATATATATATATGTTTGTTTACTTTTTTATGTTGCTATTTAGGTTGATATATTCATGCTTGCTTCTGTATGTGTATATATGCATATACGCCTGCGTGTACATATGTGAGTGTATTTGTATATATATATATATATATATATATATATATATATATATATATATATATATATATATATATATATGTATATATCGGTATATATATATGTGTGTATATGTTTGTCTGTAGGTATGCTTTTCTGTGTTTCTGTCTGTAGTTAAGAATGCGTGTACATATATGTCTGTATGTATTATTTATTTTCTTTCACATATTATTATATTTTTGTACTCGTGTATGTGCACTAGTGTGTATATAGGTATATTTGAAATATTTATATTTATTTATCTATTTGGAGTTTTCTTTTTTTTATATTAGATGGTGTTTGCCTGTATAATATATATTTTATAAGAGGTTAGAATTCGTTTAATAATACTTGCAAACGTGAATATTTCTTGGTGGATGTATCGGCTTGTCTTTATCAATGTATGTGTATGTATGTATGTGTCTTTGTCCCGGTCTCTGTGTGTATGGTCACTTGTGTGTACCTTTCAATGTATATGTATGCTGTCGTTTTTTTTAAGGGCCCTGGAGCTATTTTCTGTCTTGTGGCTTTTTGGCGTGTTTATATATCTAAATACGTCTGCCTGCTTATGTATTATAATATGATTGTGTATGTATTGCAAGATTTCATCCTCCCCTGCCCATGTTCTTGCTTCGTTGTCATGAAGTTCAAAGCAGCATAGGATCTTAACATTTATTCCAACTTAATTTCAAAAACAAAATAAATAGAAAACCATATATATTTTTCCTCGTTTTCTTCTTTAAATAACTTTATAATTTTAAACTTAATATAGATTAAATTTAAAATTGGTAATTTTAAATTTTATAGTTTAATAATTATTAGCTAGAATGAATTCTACTTTAGTCTAACCTAGGTCACTCCATGAGATCGCTAAAAAAAAGAGCATAGCGTGATGAAAAAGACGCCAAACTTGACGAAAACAAAATGTTATCGTCTAAATGTTCATATTATTATAAAGAGGAAAGTATTTTGGGGATATTTTTTTTACATTTTCTAATCGTTCCTAGCACGTCCGAAACTTTCGTTAAAAATCTTGTTTTTTTGAGTCATCAAAATAGGTAGATAATCAATCATGGCAACCCTTCTTCTTTCTATTTTATAAAAAAAGTAAAAATCTCATTTTGAAATTCTTTTAAAAATCAATTATCATTTTTTCAAAACTTATTTTAAGAAAATCAGAAATTATAATGTCTATTTAGGATATTTTGAATCAAGCTTAACTTAGCTTCTGCGCCGAAAAGATGTAATTTGAATATAAAACAGAACAGGTCATAACCTTTCGCGCCACTTGACAGGTATCTAAACGACAAGTCTGGCGTCTTTTTCATCATGCTATGGACTTTTTTAGCGATCTCATGGAGGTACCTAGTCTAACACCAACATTAAAGCATTAAATAATTATCATAAGCTCAAAGTCCGTTGTAATTTTTTTTTTTTGAATTCCCATATACTTGTATTTTGATTAGATATTCCAGCTTATGTAACAGCGTTTTCCCCTGCGAGGGATGTTTGATTGTTTTAAAACCCTTTATTCTACATTCAACACCATCACTTGATAAGACACCAGAAGTGTTGAAACAAAATGGCTATTTTTGTAGTGATTTTATAACATGTTTATATTATAATTTTCGAATAAATAATTATATATATATATATATATATATATATATATATATATATATTTTATATATTTCTAATTTAACGGAGATTATTTATCAGTCAGACAATTTTTATCACTTTAAACTTCATCTTCAGTGAATAGTTGTATTTTAGTCGGCGTTCCATAATCTATTTATCTATTAAATTGTATAGGTATTTATTTTCCTCTACAGGCCGCAATACATTGTTTACTAAATAAACAGATCATATGTTCACATATGAGTATCCACTAAAACTAACATATAAATTGATATATATATATATATATATATATATATATATATATATATATATAAGTTATGAAGAACTTGGGAATCTCTATGGGTAATCCCAAGGAGGATGAAAGCCTGGGAGCTCACTGCCAATCCAGAGCTAATATTTAAAAGAAAAACAGACCACTTTAAGGTACCATTATAATAATTTATTTCACGAGAGCCCTTTTAAAAGACGCCCGATCATCAGATAGCACTTCCAAAAATGAAATGAAACGAAAAATGAAATTCAAATTGATGGTAGTGTAAGTTTTTGTAATTTAACAGAGAGTGTAAAAGGAGTAGTTAAAGAGACATAGTAGAGTACAGGGAGGGATTAATTTCATATATCTCTCAAGTATACTTTATATTGGGGGAGGAGGAGTGACCAGACCATGACCTATTTAGACGGTTACCTTACGGAAGTGATATACTGAAGTGGGAGGGGAGCAGGGAGAAAAGAAAAAGGAAAAAGAAAGAAGAGGGAGAGGGAAGTAAAGAGAAATAGGCTGTAATTGGGTTTTAGCAATTTATGTAAAGAATAGATTTTAATGTTGATAGTAATTTTGATGTCTAAAAAACCGAATAAATTAATTTGATGTTTGCTATTAATTTAAATATTTAATTTTTGTAAAACAAATAGTTTAGGGATTTAATATAAGTTTAATACTATATTTATTAACACATTTATAGAGAACATATTAAAAAAAATATTTTAAATTATAACAGTTTGCTTATCCGACCGATCGTAATTTTTTTAATATTGTAAAAAATAATAAAAAATAGTTACGGTAACATCTTTAAATCTAATATATATATATATATATATATATATATATATATATATATATATATATATATAGGATTTTCTGTAGTTTAGTGCTAGCAGCAAGCAGACATATTTCTCCTCCCGATGATGGCCATTTCGGCCGAAACTAGTCGAGGAATCTAAATGGAATAATAATTAAAAAAAAAAACGAAAGAATATTAATCTACAACCCAGTGTGTCTGAAGATTTTAATTTTTTAATTTTTTTTATTGTTCAATATATATATATATATATATATATATATATATATATATATATATATATATATATATGTATATTCGGCTGTACTTTTAGATACCTCCTAGGATGATTTTATTTTTACTTTTTAACTCAATGTATGGGCTGTGTGTATATATCTAGAGTTATAACAATGCTTTATTTTCCAATCACGGTCAGCACATTGTGGCCATGTTTGTAATTAATGTTACTGAATGTTTTTTTTTTTATTATTATTAGGACTTGCATTATTTTCAATCTATGTAAATAGATGTGGATGAGGGAATTTTGCTTTTATTTTCTACCAGAATTTTTCGGATGGTTTGTGTGTGTTTAAAAGAGTTCTGATTGATCTATGGACGGATAGGTGTAATGTTAGTCGTCTCGATAGGAAAGTATTAATGTGACTGATGATCAAACCTTTGACATTATCCTTAACTCCGTGTACACAAATAATTCTATTGCATTTCCTTCCATCAAAGCAAATATCCTCAAAATATTTATGACATGTATAAACAACTAAAGTCCCCTTCCAAGACCATAAGTACTACATCTACACCCAACCTAATAGCGATAATATGGGAAATCCGCGCGACCTGTGCTCCTCCACGAACTACATGGCGCGTGTAGCAAACATCTTATTTAAACAGGTCACTAAACCCAAAATACATGTCCACTACGTAGACGATATTTTTATTTTAGCGTAAAACACACAAGAACTAGATAATCTCAAAATAACATTTGAAAAACTCTGTCCTTAACTTTATCTACGAGTAGCAGTAGAGCCCGGCGTTGCCCGGGGATGTAACAGTAAGAGATAGATCAAGTATCGACCATCATAAAGACTGAAAAATGAAATTGACAAAGATTATTGTTTAAGGTTGACGGACACGCATGTCTTAATTATTATTATTTTTTTTTTTTTTTTTTTTTTTTTTTTTACGAATTGGTCAAACCGAAACTCAAACAAAAACATTGTTTTCAATCGTTATGAGTCTACCGATTGAATAGAATTTTATTATAAACAATTGTCTTGTAAATGGAATTTTTAAAGCATTCTGAATGTAAAAATAAAGAAAAAAGTGTGCAAGACAATAAAAAACACTACCTGCCAAAAAAAAGTGAAGTTTTGTTGAAATCGGTTGAAAAATGTAGGAAATCCGATCCCATATATAAACGAACACACACACACACACACACAACCTGTGTTTTATAATACGTATAACTCGATATGAGTTGTCCCTCTTTCATTCTCGCGACAGCGATGCCTCTTAATCGTGTTTTCAAATTGATTTCTTGCAAAAACAATCTTGTTTTTCCACTTTTTGGCGCTGTCACAACCACCGCAAGGCAATTTTACGTCGTCCTGTGAAGTTTTGTTGAAATCGGTTGAAAAATGTAGGAAATCCAATCCAATATATAAACGAACAGACACACACACACGCACAAACTGGGTTTTATAATAAGTATGATCCAAGCAAAAAAATAAACCCCCCATTCTTAAACTTTCTCGTAGAATACAGTAACAACACATGTAAAAAAATCACTAGCAGAAACTCTTGCCACCTTAATTTTAAGAGTGAATGTCCACTTAGATACAAAATGACAGTGTTAAAAATTTTCCTACAGAGAGCACATAAGAATTCATCCCCACGTCTATTTTTCCTTAAAGAACTTAACAATGCAAAACAAACACTTGTTAACAATGGTTTTCCTAACTACCTCATCGACCCCCGATTAGCCTATTTCTTTCCAAAGTAAATGATAAAAGGCAGACAAAAAAAATAACATAAACATCTTCTACAAGAGCCAAATTCACGTCAACTATAACCAACATATACACTAACCCAGTTGAACCGAACAAAAACATTAAATTAATTTTCGATTACAAAAAAAATTAAAACATGTAATCATAACTACAAAAATAACAGACCTACAAAATCAAAACTAAAAATCCAACATTATTTACAAGGTCAAAAGACCCTTAAGGAACTGTGTCCCTGATCAAACGAAACTCATGAATAATTACATCGCTCACACTACTATATTCCTATCCAGAAGACTTACGTTGCACGTATTCGACCACAACTTTATTAGAACTCATTTAAACACACACACGAACCTGCCAGACTCCGCCCAAAACATACTAATAGAAAATAAAAGCATCATAACATCATCTATATGTAAAAAATATTAAAAACAATGGAAGCCTATAGTGAAAGAGATAATCAGCTACTTCGTAAAAAAGTTCGTGTTTTGTGTGCGATCTACCGAAAAAATTGTTAGCGAAAGTAGTTAGCAAAAATCTACGACTATCAGAATCTATGCTAATGTCCTTTCCTCCTCTGAATGGCGTGACCAATCAGAAAAAGCTCTCGGTGAATAAAAGCTGTTGTTTTTCGCTTAGGAGAGGTGGATTTTTTCATGATGTTTGTTGACGAACACGCGGTTTTGCTGGTGAGAAGTGATGGTTGGATTTGTGACCCCATTTTGTCGTTTCTACGTTACCCGATGGACTGTTTCAACGAACTATTGTTTGAACTATGATTTGGTTACAAGTGTTGCGGAATAGAGACAGATGTAACCTATTGCATGCGTTTATTGCTACTATGAGTTTACAGGGTTTTTTTTTTCTCTTTACTTTACTACAACAAAGCCCTAATAATAAAAATAAAAACCTGTACTCATTAACATTAACTACGAATACGGCCACAATGTGCTAAGCGTGTTTGTAAAATAAAACATCCCCATAACTCTAGATACACACACAGACACACACACACACATATATATATATATATATATATATATATATATATATATATATATATATATATACATATATATATATATATATATATAATATGAAATTGACATTCTATAAGCAGTGTTGATTTCTTTGTCCACGTTGTTTAGGTCCATGTCCCTTCAATACTACATATATAAGGACCCTTCACTCATTAATATAACAATACAATTATATATATATATATATATATATATATATATATATATATAAAGTGTTTCATGCTAGACGCAATCGTCAGGCCTGACGATTGCGTCTAGCATGAAACAGCCTGTCTCCTCTGAGTGTTGATTTCAATGTTCACTTTTATATTTATATTCACATACGCTCTATCTCTGATATTGAGCACTTTATCCCATAAATATAGCACACCTTTAAACTATATTTCTGCATATATATGTGTGTGTGTATATGTGTGCGTGCGCGCGTGAGCGAGTGTGTGTGTCTTCCACATACAGGCTTTTTTCGCTGTATCACAGCTCACAAATGCCGATTTGACACCAGTTAAGGAATATACATAATATCCTACGTCTGTATCACGACTGGATGTGTAATGCAAACGCAATTTTATATACATATATGCAGGTTGTTTTCATTTTATATGATAGAAATCGACTCATGTAAGACACAAACGGACATATTATTTATATGTTATTCATCATACTCATAAGAGCTGCAATTGCTTGTAAGCCATTCACTACGGTCAAGTCATCTGACACCAATCTGATTATTTCTATGTTTAATTTTATAATGCTAGAGTGGAAACGCTAATTAATATTTTGCTTCTCAGTAAGGTTCACCCTGTACAAAGCACGGGACCACGCAATGTAGAGGGTTACGTTAAGAGGTACTTTGTACAGATAGGAGAGGAACGTAAAGGTTAACCCAAGACTTAAGTGTACTGGGGAAAACATCCTCTGAGGTGTTGGTTTCACAGAGCAGTGGTTCGCAGGAAGGTGCTGTTCGAGTGGAACTTCTCACCAGTCGAATAAAGAAGGGAATGTGGGTGGTTTGCTAAAATATAAGTGTTGGAGCGGTCCTGCCTGTAAAGGTTAGAAATGGATGAATCAAGGAATGAAGTTCGTCCGAGCACTTTACATTGAAGTGGGGATATCTCGCCATATCTCGTCTGTGAGAGAAAATTTGGAGGGTGGAAAATAATTTATCACCCACAAAAATTCGGAGCTATCGAAACTGGAAATTGAAGACTGGACAGCTCCCACCCAAATATGACAACGGTACTTCCTTTTCGACTTAATCTGATTCTTCTGGAGGTAAAGGCAGCACAAAAGATCTTGATAGAAAGATGTATTGGTAGATAGAGTTGTTTCTATATCCACGTTTGTGGCCAAAGAGCCTGTCCGCGAGAAGCAGATGTGGCCACATTCATTGACACGAAAGAGGATAGTTGTGGCTCATTTCAGCAGCAATCGTTTGTTTCTACTCCTCCGTCTGATGCAAGATTTTTACCAGGTGTTTGTAATGCATCCAATATATATATATATATATATATATATATATATATATATATATATATATACAGTGCTGGTCGATAAAAGTGACTCACCTGATTTTTTTTTTACTAAAAATATTTTTGTCTATTGTTTTGGGGGTTAAAATAATTTTTAAT
Source organism: Acanthosepion lycidas (assembly GCA_963932145.1). NCBI lineage: Eukaryota > Metazoa > Mollusca > Cephalopoda > Sepiida > Sepiidae > Acanthosepion > Acanthosepion lycidas. Next base: position 61,800,128 of record OZ010587.1, on the reverse strand, counting down.
CTTACTAATATAAAGAACCCTTCCCGACCACCTGAGAAAAAAGTTTATTCACCTTAAGGTATTCTATTAATAATTATAATTTTGGATATAAATGAGATTCAGGAAAAAACTCTGTGCAAAAAAAGTGACTCAGATATCGCATTCTAATGATTAAACTGGCAAATTTAAAGAGCTTTTGACAAGATATTGAAAACTATTTTACAATACACTCAGAATAATATTCTGGAGAATTCTAGAACAGCTTAAATTAAATCTAGAGTATTCCAGAATATTCCAGAAAGCCTCATACAGTATAAAAACAGCTTGAAATAGTCACTCAAGTCACTAACCACATGAAAGGGTATAAACACGCATCAGAACCACTTAAGGCATCTATTATTGCCCTCTCAAGAGCAGAAAAGTCTCTACGAGACAAATTGTAGAAATTGCTATAACCTCACAATCAACTGTCTCTGGAGTGCTTAGGTCACATAATGATTCCAATCCTTCTCCAAGGAAGGAAACAAGGGGACGAAAGAAAAGGATTGATGATAGAACTGGCAGGCTAATCAAGAGAGAAGTTGCGAAGAATAGGACTATAACTAGCCAAGAAATTGCAGCCAGTCTAAGCGAAGAGCAAGGTGTTAGTTTTGCGTCTTCAACAGTCCGTCAGAACAAGGCTACAAATCTTGTTAGAACAAGGCTACAAATCTTGTACACCAAAGTTTAAGCCTCTACTAAGCAAAGCCAACAAAGCCAATAGACTTGAATTCGCTCACTATTACAAATATTTCACCGTAGAAGACTGGAAGAATGTTCTCTTCTCCGATGAAACGAAAGTTGAACTAAATTCAAAGGATAAGGTGAGTCACTTTCATCGAACAGCACTGTATAAATATGCAAACAGATAATAGTTATTATATAATAATGGCTATTACCTGATAATGTGTGTGCCTATGTAGGTGTATCTGTCTGACAATTTGTTTACTTATGAGATGCTAAAATGTACCTAAAAATTGAACAACGCTCATAAATCGAAAGCAGTAAGGGCCTTCGCTACTATTCCTTTTAAACCAACATGTAAGTGCTAGACGTTTCGGGAAGTCATAAAGCATTGAGTTTAGATTAAGTAGTTATTTCGCCTGGTAAAATTCTATGAAATGTTACGTGCTTCCTCCTACACTCAGTATTTATGTTACATTCTCTCTTTCTTTTTTTCTCTCTCTCTCTCTCTCTCTCTCTCTCACACACACAGACATACAAACACATTCTCTCTCTCCCTCTTTTCCTCACTATATTTTTATCTAAATAGTCAATTCAGGGACGAAAAGTAGATTTATAAATGTGCAAGATGGATTCTAATGAGAAAAATGTCTGACACGAAACAGTGAACCTTCTTAGTAGCAGGCATAGCAATTTATTCAATATAGTCGCTTCTCTTGATATCAGAAGAGGACGTGGGACCAAGAAGATACAATGTGATGCTCACCTGGAGGTTAGCATCAGCCATGTTGTCTAGAGGGTTAAAATTACTTTCTGTGGTGATTCTATAAAGGTATCTTAGATATGGCACATAGCCGAAAGTAACGGGTGTGGTGGATGAATTGTCGTGTAAATTGCGCAAAAATTAAAATAATACTGTCATCTCATTTTAATAGATATATTTACGGAAATTGCACGAAAACATCTTGAAATACTAAAGTGTACATTTGTTCAATAAAATCGCCATTGGCTTCCACCACGGCTTCCAGAAGACTTCGGAATGCCCCGCAACTCTTTTGAACAGTCTCATGGTTTAAGTTGATGAATGCTGCCATAATCCTTTACTTCAGTTCATCTATGGGGTTACACGGAGTTTTGTTGGTCCTTCGCTCAACTGCGCACCACACATAATAATCAAAGGGCTTGCAGTCTGGAGAGTTAGGTGGTCAGATGTGATGGGTGATGTGGTCACAGAAATTGTCTGACAGCTATGACTGGATACTCCTGCTTGTATGGCATAGTGCAGACTCATGATGTCAGACATAGGGTCTTCCAACAGCCACTCTCTTGACTCAGAGCAGCACTATCTCCTCAAAGCACTTGATGTAGGCCTCTATCTTAGGACGTTACCAATACATTCGGGATTTCTTTTCCTATCACAACGACCAGAGTCAGTTTTCCGAGCTGTCGTAACTTCCTAATAACCATTAGACTCATCTAAGTTTCCTAATCCTCTGCACTGTCCTAAAATTCACACTAAAACACTCTGAAATGTTCGTATTGGAGCTTCCGACGCGAATGCCAAGCAGTACAGCGTGCCGTTTCCAAATTTCAGGTGGAGTGAATTGCGTCATGGCGCTCTTTTTCTCACAGACGGTGCCCAACTGACCCTACTGAATTATGCAGTCCATAAAGTTAAAAAGGAATAATTCAAATGTGCGAAATTAAAAATATAAAGTGTAGGCAATTTACCCATCACACACTGTGTGAGACAACCTGGACGAAAGTATGGGGTGCCCAGAGAAAATATTTTCTAAGCGAAGTTTAGATGTGTCACAAGACCCAAAATGCATAGCACCCAGTGTAGGATGGAACTTACTACTCAGTCATAATTGCTCTAGCGAGACAACCTTGATAATCATTACCCCACGCCGAAGTGCCCCAAGATGACTTCCTATTATGATTAAAGAATCGTTTTCTTTTTGGACATTTGAAATTGACGAAATAATGTTATATATAGTACTTTGTACTATGTTCGGTCATTTGTAAGGAAAACAGATCGAAATCCGAGATAGCTACTTCTGCGTTTTTTTCTTCTTTTTTTTAACAGTTTATACTTTAAACTTTGAAGTAAACGGGTGTTCACGGTCTATGACAATAAAATAGAATTTAGTGTTGTGTGGAAAAAGCGATGATACAGTTAAAAGATATTTTTGAAAAAAACAAACACCTAGATTGAAACAAATTTCATTGATAATATGATGTTATTACTTAATGTAAATGACCTTCAAGATTTGTCATCGTTTTTTTTAAGTATTTAAATATATAAATTTAAATGTTTTAATATTACATTTTCTTCGAGGAAATGATAGGTCAACATATAAATGAACATATGATATTTTTTTAATTATCAACGGAAATACAGTCCCCTAAAGCGCAGCAGAATTGGTGCAAAACTTTGTTCTTCTGAATAAAAAAAGGATTTTTGCAGAGTAGTGTCATAACAGACACAAATTTGAAAATTTCAATTTATGTGTAGCTGAAGATGAAACTTAGGCTGTTATTACTGTCTACAGAGAATATATATATATATATATATATATATATATATATGGATTCTACTTTTCATTACTTTTTTATCTTTTATGCAATTGTAGTGCGTCTGCTTACAATAAAGGAACTTAATAGCTATTTCTCGACTGTACAGTAAAATAATAGCTTTTTCGAGAATTCCTACTTTTTTTCGCTGCGAAAAAGATGGACAAAAGTACTTGGAATATAGCACATAATTTGGGCAATTCTCTTTACAAATTCCATCTGGTATTAAACCACTTTTTCGATACCAGAAGATAACTCACTAAAAGGCTCAAAAGACATTCCTTGTCCATTCGATGACACACACACATACACAGTAATATATATATGTGTGTGTGTGTGTGTGTGGCGTGTGTGTGTGGTGTATGTGTGTGTGTGTGTAGCGCGTGTGTGTGTAAGCGTTTTCGTGTGTGATATATAAAGTATGTGTGGGGGATATATATATATATATATATATATATATATATATATATATATATATATATATATATATATATATATATATATATAGATAGATATATAGATAGATATATAGATAGATAGATAGATAGATAGATAGATAGATAGATAGATAGATAAAGAAACAAATGAATAGGCATATTTATATTTATGCACACGTACTCATTTTAACGGCGGGGGACGTGTTTTTCCCGACATATCACCTTTTTATCTCTTTCTGCACACATACACACACACGCATACATACACACACACACATATATATATGTATATATATATATATATATATATATATATATATATATATATATAGAGAGAGAGAGAGAGAGAGTGAGAAAAAGAAAGAGAGAGAGAGAGAGAAATGAAAATATAAAATGGCGACAATTTACCAATCACACCCTGTATGAGGCACCAAGGCCGAATGTATGGAGCACCGAATGAAAAGATTTTCTAAACGCATATTAGATGTGACACTAGGCCAAAAGTGTAATAGATAGATAGATAGATAGATAGATAGATAGATAGATAGATAGATAGATAGATAGATCGATTAATAACTATATTTACGCACACATATTCACATTTTAACACCTTTGTATGTACTATATCGCTCCAACTCCCGTCTTTCTCCCTTTTCCTCTCTCTCTCTCTCTCTCTCTCTCTCTCCCAGTATATATATATATATATATATATATATATAGGGAGAGAGAGAGATGAAAATGTAAATGTATATGTAAACTTATATTTAACAGATATACTCACCTGTTCAAACTTCAAACTAGCAACGTAACTATCAATTTGAGATTCCTATGATCGTGGCCTTTTATGTTAATCGGTTCCTTCTGGTTAAATCTGAATGGATTGACCCGACTTTCATCCTCAATGTTCGGATAGATATTGCCATATATCAGCCAATATATCTTAGGGTTTTCAAAAACATTCATTTCATACATCTACAAAACATGAAGTGGCTAATAATGTGAGGCTACTTTCAAAATCCCCTGATGGATAAATACAAAATGGTCGGAATAGAGAAAGATTAAAAGAAATTCAACAAAAGTATATTTTCAATTGTCAGGATCTCAAAAAGATCATATGAGGACAGAATGTGGAACTGGGAGAACTACAGATATTTATCTAGGTCATATTATTGGTGCAATACGACTTGATTCTTATAGTATTTCTGTAGAATATCTGGCGGATTGTTTGAACATTCGGGGGATATCTTATACAGCGCGGTTTAACACACCCTACAATAAAAAAAAAAACCTGTAAAAACACACGTCTGTGAATATTCATTAAACTCATAGACACTTCCCTCTATCGAGCACTATTTACATTATATTCAACAGAAACACAGTAAAAGTCAGCTGCAGTTGCACCGAGAACTTGACAAAAAATAATATAAAAGCACAACAAAATAGTAATCAATAAGGGACCCGAACAAATCAATCTCGCCTGTAACTGCAGAACAAAGAATGATTGTCCCTTAAATGGCAGTTGCTTTTAAAGAAATATCATCAAACAAGACACTCTAAAAGCAGCAGACAACGAAGGAAAATATAGATAGGAATAACTGAAGGACACTGAAGCTACACACAGCAAATGTCCTTTACAGATAGTAACTACGGGCAGAGCAAAATGCTTTTTGAAAAAATAAACCAAATTACAAGAAAAATATCATAAAAAAATATGGAAAACAGCATCATTCTACAACGATCAATCAAAAACTAAACCCAACGGCGAAGATAAATTTAAAGGTGAGCCAAGCAAAAGGTCCTATAAAATCAAAGGCCCTATAAGATCAAAGGAAAGTTCTCTGATAAAATAAATTAGTGGAATTTATTTCAAATTTTTACTACGTTAATTAAAAATCGAAAACTATGAACTAATACCTTTTAAAATATCACCATAATAAAAGAAAATATATGCACTATATACTACGCTTATACTTTCGACAAAGCAAATACTTTAAACTAAACAATAAATAACCATCGAAAAAATAAAATGCGGAAAAAAATCAAAGAAATAAATACAGTAAAAATTAACAAATTGAAAATGAATACATAAGCACAAATAAATGTAATAATAATGAAAAGAAATAATTAAGTAATTAATAATAAATAATGAGTAAAAAGTTAACCATTAAGATTATAAAATAACTACAAATAACCGCAATTATTCTTACTCAATGACCTCGAGAATAATTTGAAACAACCGTCAACGGCTACACAATAATAGTTAAGATAATACAATAGACACTGCTACCCATAATGCACCAGCATATATAAATAGTCGAGCAGAAACACAACACAAATGGCAGAAGATTGCGTTCAATCATGAAAGAGCCACTCGGTGTTGACCTGAGTCGTCTCCACTTTAAAAGAAAAAGCCAACACTTCATTATATTTTAAAAGAAAAAGACGGCACTAAATAATATTTTAAAAGAAAAAGACAAAATAAAACATCTCTATAACACTAAAGACATACACCCAACGCACACACACAATTAAGTTGAAAAAATAAAATCATCCTTGATAATGGCTAAAAGTATAGCTGAAAGCGTTCTGAATTATAGAATATTTGGACAGTTTCTATACACTCTGTGTCCCAAAAAGAAAGATCTTGTTCGAATACAAGAAAATTTAAAAAAAAGCTTAATCGTAGTACCCTGTCTGTTGTTTCTAATGAAACATGCATATATATATATATATATATATATATATATATATATATATATATATATATATATATATATATATATATATATTATTATTATTATTATTATTATTATATGCCGTTATACTTGCGTATTACGCGACATTTGAAGACCTAATTCTGAAGCTAATTTGAATACATTAAATGGATTTGCTCAGCGGCGCTTGGTGCCTGCAGTACCTACTCTAATTCTACAACTCGCAACTGCCATTAAAATTAGGTTTTCAAGAGTCACATGAGACGTCGTATATATATATATTAGGTTTGTGTAAAAATAATGACGTAATAATGTCGTTTTTTGACGTATTAACGGCAAAAAACGACATTATTACGTCATTATTTTTGCACCAACCTAATATATATATATATATATATATATACGACGTAAATGTCTAAATAGTTCCATGATCGAAATGGCATCAGGGTTTTACACCATTTCTGGCAGAGCTTCAAATATCGATCGCGATATGTGATGCCCAAACTGTTTCTTGGACAAGATAGCTTGACAAATCCTAACTCTCTTTAGGCGTGTTTTTGAATTCAGAGTTACTTCTCCTTTATCGGTCTGTTAGGCTATTTACTAATAGCTGGGGAGAGAAGAAGTGGATACATACCTTTCCCAGGTATTAGCACATAGGTGAATGTAACGGATCCGACACGAACTCGGCTCAATCCGAACCGGCATTCATAAGTACACCTTGCCTCCTACAGTGTAGAATACCTACTAACAAAAGTGATGGAAAGACTTCTAAAAATTCTGAAATTCCCAGCGTCTCTCGTTCGTGCGTATGTGTAGTCGTACCAATATAACAAATTTATTCCGATGAAGGAGGAAACTCGTCACAAGTAAACTCTTTCGAGTTTGACATACAATTTCCAAACTACTGTTCTAGATATATAAAAATATGTATTCTTATCTCATATATATATATATATATATATATATATATATATATATATATATATATATATATATATAAATAAAATAATGTGGAAAACTTCAGTTTGAAATATGATATAGAGGTGTCATAAGAAAAAAATACTTATGCTGACGCAAATTCTAAGTTGAAATTTTCAAATACATATATTTACAATACCATTGTGTTCATATTCACCTTCATATATATATATATATATATATATATATATATATATATATATATATATATATGAATAATAAAAAGACAATGGAAAATATTGTTCGATGACGCATTTCGTCCTCTGAGGTATTTTATCAAGGCAAATGTCGGACTTATTTTTTTGGCGCGTGTTCATATACAAGAATATTGCTCTGGTGGTTGAAAGGTTAGAGAAAACATTTGGAGGACACATGGTTCAAAGTCTGATGAATATTCATGAACGACATCAAATTTAAAAATACTGATAAATCAATATCATCCTTGGTCTTGTATATAAATAAATACGCACAACAAAATAAATCCCACATTTGCCTTGATAATGTTCCTCAGAGAACGAAACGCGTTGGGTAAAAATATTTATTCCTCTTATCTCTTTATTCAATTTTTCTTTATGCGTAAACTCTCCCTGAAAATAATTTACATATATATATATATATATATATATATATGAAATAATTAAAAAATACGATCCAATTCAGACTGATGTGATTACGAATCCGATGTAATAAATTATAACCATGGAATATTAGTGTTTGACCCTTTTATATTATATTTTTTCTCTGTCCTGGACATTGATTTCTACCTGGATTCTATCCTCTTGAAAATGTATATATATATATATATAAAGAGAGAGACAGACAGACAGACAGAGAAACTATTAATACTCTCTCTCTCTCTCTCTCTCTCTATATATATATATATATATATATATATATATATATAACCGTCATTGAAGACTGATATAGTATTTCACGAAATCTATCTATTGGTGAGATAGCACTGATTTATTTTCATGGAAACTACAGCAGATAGAAAGAGGACAATGCAACACGTAAATAGACCAAGATGCTTTTTACAAAACCCTATTTCACACATAGTTACCACCATTGTCTGCACACTTGGAACAACAAACACGATATTTAGATATAAAGGAAATCTACACCGTCCGATTCTCTACATTGTTTCTACAATTAAGAAAAAAAAATCAAAACTTCGACATTTCAAAAAATATAATTCCAATTTTTCTGAAACTTTCACTCAATCTAGAAAAATATCTGGTCAGTTGTGTTTAAACCTGTAAGTTATTTGGAAATAGAGAGAGAGAGAGAGCAATGATTTATTTCAATCCTTACTCAAATAGCAAGTGCCCAAAATTAAGGAACAAATCGAGAAATATGTGACAATAATACACACAATCAGAATTTAATCGAGGTTAAGATAAAGCTTGTTTATCATCATTAGGTTATTTTCCAACATGGGGAATCGACGGAAAGTTGGCAAGTCTATAAGAGCTGATGTTGTGAAACTGCGAACGGAAAATCAAACAACTGACCAGTATGATGAAAAGGTGAAGCGTTGTGATCCGAATTCTGAAACTGTACGAAAATTCTTGTCATTTAACCAGTCCAAACAAGGTGAGTAGACCAAGGCAAACAAGAGCCAGAGAAGACAGGATCGTTCAACGCCTAGCAATGAAGGATCGTTTTCGAACTGCGGCACGCACTTCATGAGAAATTTCGGATGATATTAATGTCAAGAAATAGGTTTTTACGATAGGCGTGCACAGAAGAAGCCGCCTATAAGCAAAAAGAACTCGGCAACAAGTCTGGAATTTGCAAAGAAGCTATTATGGTCAGAAGAACCGTGGCCCAGCGTGTTTTTTTCAGTGCTGAAAGTAGATTTAATGCATTTCGATCCGATTTGAAAACAGTATGTAAAAAGACGAATTGGCGAAACTTTGAGTTCAAAGTACATCAAGAAGACAGTCAAGTTTGATGGGGGTAGCGTGATGTTTTTCGGCATATTTTCAAGTCTGCCCACGCACCTCTTGTACGCTTACATAATAGAGCTAATGGTGATGTGTACAAAAATTTGTTAGAAGAATATGTTCTACCGGTATTACAAAAGAGTTTGAAAATCCTGTGTTCATGCAGAATAATGCGACCTTCCATAAAGCAAAACATGTTATTGCTTATCTGTACGATAAAGTAATAAACCTTATAGATTGACCAACTCAAAGTGTCTGACATGACTCCATAGAAAACATATCGAAGAGTTTAGGGCAAAATGACATAGCTA
>OZ010587.1:61745457-61785457 GCA_963932145.1 Acanthosepion lycidas | reverse complement strand
TCCGAGATTGGTTTCCACCTCAAGGCAAGAGAACCCAGTCTGCCTTGCTATTTCGCTCGTAGTTGGAAGAACTAGTGGAAGAAGAATCGAGTGGGGATTGAACTCAGCAGGCCGATTTCACTATCCACACCTGCAATATTTTTCTGTCAAATAACTTGATTGGCAAACACGAAATCATTTATTTTATTGATATTTCAAAAATTATTTCTTTTATTCCCCACAAAGAAACCGAAAAAGATATCCCAGACAAAAGAAACCCAGGTATTGGAAGTTTTCCTTTTTCCTGTTTGTTGATAATATTGATAATTATAACAAGAGCATTATTTTCCCTAAATTCTTACAGCAAATCATTGTAATATACTTTAGACAATGACGTACATCTTATTACTGCAACACACACACACACACACACACACATATATATATATATATATATATATATATATATATATATATATATATATATATATATAGGGCCTTAATAAACGAATTGCGACGAAACAAGTTTTTATCGGCAAATGAAGAGAATGTATTTGCGAACAAAAATAAAGAATAAATGTTAGATTTTCAGCATTCTCTATATTATATATATATATATATGTATGTGTGTGCGTCTGTATATATATATATATATATATATATATATATATATATATATATATATATATATATATATAACAAGCTAATTGCGGCTAAGAAGGTTTTATCGGAAAACGAAAAGATTATATTTGCGACACAGCTTACGAATAAAAATTAGATTTTTGGCATTCTCCATAATATATATATATATATATATATATATATATATATATATATATATATATATATATATATATATATTTGTATGATATATATGTATGTGCGTGTGTATGTGTGTGTGCGTGTGCGTGTATATATATATATATATATATATATATATATATAACAAGCCAATTGCGTCTAAAGAAGGCTTTATCGGAAAGCGAAGGAAATGTATTTGTGAACAAAAACTTACGAATAAAAATTGGATTTTTAGCATTCTTCGTAATATAAGTCCTCTTATAAAAACAAATATTATATTCTTGGCCACTGGGACTGGAAGAATTTGTCTTTAATAAACATTACCTCAAGGGGCTATATTATCAACGTCAAAGCAATTTGGAAAATTTCGCTGTTTTCCTTTCTGAAGCGAAAGTTAGTTTAGCTGATTCAGTTATTCTAATCTTTTATTGGTCTCTATTCTTATTTACTTTTTTTAAAAGTCATATTTACGTATTTTCTGGTCGCAGTAATGTTGGCTTTTATGCAGAACATTTCATAGCAAAGAATTTTGATCGGTTTTGTAATAGTTTTACGGCCACTGAGATACACGATTGCAGTTTGCGTGTCTATAAGACAACACTTCATCGCAGTTATCTACTTTAATATATTGTTGTGTATACATATTTACATAAACGCACATAAACACTGATTAACACAGATATTTACACATATATAAGACTTTATGCAAGCAAGTATGCATGCATTTATCCAAGAATCAGTCAATCTATCTATCTATCTATCTATGCCTGTTCATTATCTGTGTATGAATGTATGTATGTATCTATCTATCTATTCCTGTTCATTATCTATCTATCTATCTATCTATCTATCTCTCTCTCTCTCTCTCTCTATATATATATATATATATATATATATATATATATATATGTATGCCTGTTCTGTCTATGCGGGTTCATTATATATCTATTTATCTGTGGACAAAATTACCTCAGGATAATATAAACATCAATTTATATCCCCTATAAATAGTCATCTCATTTGAATTTAATTTATAAACTTACCTAAGTTGGAATCGATCTCTTTAAACCAGCATGGTAGTTAGTTACAATACCTACCTAACACAAAGGCAGTCGTCTAAAACCACGAATACACGCGCACAGGGCATATACAATGTGTGTGTGTATATATATATATATATATATATATATATATATATATATATATATATATATATATATATATATATATATATATATATATATATATATATATTAAGAAATTGACAAAGTCCGACAATTTATTTTATTAAAGACATTTTTTATGTTTAACGTTCTTTTTATAGATATAAGTATTTAAGTAAATTCTCTGTTTATAATAAACAGTATTAAATAACATTTACCGGGCTGAATGTCCGAGAAATTTTCATAGAAAATATTTGTCCTTTGACAGGATTCGAACCTGCATCCTATAAGGAACCGCCATTTAGCCGAATCGGTTCGGCACGCCCGGCTAAATGGCGGTTCCGTATAGAATAGATTAGAATGTCTGACGCTCAACTTCTCGAGAGCAACTCTCTGCAGCTGCTCGGTCTCACGTTGACGGCTGAACTGAGATGGAACAAATACATTGAGTCAATTGCTTCACCCACCACAAGGTAAGTTGGCTCCCTGTGCCGCGCCAGGAAATTTTTCTCCCCGGAATCGATCCTCCAGATCTACAAATCAATACGTCGCCTTTGCATGGAGTATTGCTGCCATATATGGTCTGGAGCCCCTTCTGTTTGCCTCTGGGTTCTTGATAGGCTCCAGAGGCGGATATGCAATATAATTGGCCCTGATCTGGCATCTCGTCTAGAGTCACTTTCTCACAAACGCGCCGTCGCATCTCTCTGTCTGTTTTACAAATACTTTCATGGCAATTACTCCGAGGAGCTGCATTCGCTGGTTCCCAGACTTCATGAATTCAAGTATCCTTCGAGACTGGCATCCCGCTCTCATCCCTTCACTGTCGAAACTCCTAAATGTAGCCGTCTCTTCTACTCCAATAGCTTCATGTCTCGCACCTCTCGCACCTCTCGCACCTCTCGCCTGTGGAACTCCCTTCCCTATTCCAGTTTCCCTGAGAGCTATAATCTCCAGCTATTCAAATGTAATGTCAATCGACATCTCCAGTTGCCTTGATCTATCCACTACCCTTCTCCTCATCCTTTCTTCTACCACTGCTATCTGATCTTACTCCAAATTTTCTGTAACCCCTTGCGTCCTAATGGCTTCCCGCATTGCTTGGGGTGAAACGCTTAATATATATATATATATATATATATATATATATATATATATATATATATATATTAGCAGTATAACCCGCCTTCGACCAGATGCTTCATTACTGGGAATTTTTGACAATTGGAGCAGTTTAAGTTTAAAGTCAGCGTACCCAAAAATCAATATTACTAACAACATTTGGGTGCAACTGAGGCACATTACACTACATTATTGAACTATATGCTTAGTTCATGACGTATAAACTGAATACACTTGTAAAAATAGAATACGTGGATTTAACACATCACAAGAAATATTTAAATAAAATTCTAACTTAAAATTTTGAAAAACTTAGCGTTGCGTCTTTGCACGTTCCGAAATTGTTCCTAATCGTCATTAATAGCAGATATTCAAAAAACATCTTTCGGTCGACAAACAAGTATTTCGTCTTCAAGTTTTTGATTTTATAAGGAAAAAAGACACATGCCTGATGATGAATAGAGGACTATTCGTAAGTACTAGGATTTTAACATCAAATAAACTGAAAACTACAGACATTAATGGTTTCGACGAGGATCACTTCACTCTATGGATTAACAGTATTTTAATGCATATATTATGTTTCTTGTGACGGATGTCACCATTAATCGCATTAATAGTTCTGATTGATTCTATCTGTGATTATTTCTTTGTATGTAATTTATATGCTGCCTAATTTTTTATCTTTATAAATATATATATATATATATATATATATATATATATATATATATATATATATATATATATATATATATAATAGCTGTATATTTGGACAGTATTATCTCTTTAATCCATGTTTTGTTAAACAAGGCTGAGAGGTTTCTTTTGTCAAGTTTTACCGGATGTAGCGATGTCAGTGTCAACCGATATTTTCTTAAATGATAATTTTTGAAATATATTACAGAAATTGTTTCAGCCAGTTATTAACATAATGAGTATCAGCTAATGAAGTGGACCTCACAGGAAATATGTCAAACGTTCCTGACAAAGAGGGTCTCAGAGCGAAACAAGATCCTGAGTTCTTGATAAATTACTTTTTTTTTTATCACAACCGAAACATACCGGCCTCTCAGCTATCCATGACCAATGCCTTGCTCGTCTACAGCAGAAAGTTACAACCAGAATAAAATTTGCTTCCTGCTATAATCTCGTCTCATGATTTCATTTCATGGGTGACGATCTCGCCGAAGGGTTGCTTTTTAAACCACAAGCATTTCACTGTGAATGACCACGGTGTCTGGTTTGAGCTGCAATGCTACACTGACCGTATTTGAGAATTAAGAATATGTTTACAATAGCACTAAAACACCATTTATTTTAATGGTATAATTAAATATTTATAAATAGCTAATACAATAGTCAAAAGTGTCTGGTTTCAACAAACATTTGGATAATTTCTATATTCATATCTAAGAAAGGGAAAAATAAGAAGAAAGATATAAGATTATATTACAAGAAAAATATAATTTAATAGCGTGTCAGTGAATGTGTCAGACAATGATCACTTTTTATTCAGTTTTTCTTCTAATAGTTTGTATTTTTTGAGGCACAAAATGTATAGAGACTATCTGTAGTGAGTATTATTGCATGAACTTTCGGTTTTAGGAATTTTCAAGAGGTTTATTGTTAGAATGTTTGCATTCTAAGTTGTCTTCTATAGAAAATCTATTAATTCTATTGCCCAGCCCTTGGTATGGCGATAAACCTACACCCGGCAGCAAGGCTTCTGATCGGAAGATTGAAGGTTTTGAGGAGTGTGTAACCATTACTTACTTGCTGCTGTTCCCAGGTTCACACTGACCAGAGGAGGGCTTTAGTTATGGGAAAATAGCAAACCACCAAACAAAAACAAAACATTATGAATGTATAAATATACATTTTATAATAAAAATACCGGCAATACATTTTTATACTAAAATGACCAATAATACCTATTGATAACAAAATGACTAACAATAAAATTTAAAGCAAAATGACCAACAATACATTTTTGTGGTAGATGGATCAACAATACAGATTATTTTGAATTCATTCAACTTATAATATATTTTAATTGAAACATAAATTTGTGTTGAAAATATTTAGATTTCGGTTTTAAATAACCGACAGAGATGTTGATATGTCGCTAAACAAAATTAAGTAAACAACCAATATGAAATAATTATTTTCATGACATTAATAAATATCCTACATTTTCTTAAAGAAATCAAACTGTATTCTAAAATATAACTAAATTTGAACAAGTACTACTTCTAGCTTGAAAAGCATCTTGAATATGTTAATGGACACAATGTAAGTTAATCAGAAGCTTTATCGTACGTTTCATCAGTGACCAGATCATGACTGTTACAACTTGGCATGGATATTTTCACTCATTCATCGAATAGAACATATATTGCACATTTCAATTAGTTTTTAATGTAATTTCTATATAAGTCCCTCAATTAAAAATATAAGTCAAAAATTTTCTGAATGATTTCAAAAGAAGACTTTTTCCTTCTTATAATATGTTCATGTGAGACAATCGTTTTATTTATTTAGGGGAAAATTTTCTAGTGAAATATAGAAGCTAAGTTTCAAATCAGACATGTTTGGTGGTTTAGGCAGGTTATAATCCATGTATTAAAGATTAGAAATGAGAAGAACAAAAACAGGCCAGCTGATGTTCAGAAGGGAATTTGAAAGCAACATGGTCGCCCACGCCTACATCAGGCATGATACCTGAGGAAGGAAAGTATTAAGGAAGGAAGGAAGGAAGGAAGGCAATTTGTTAGTAAGCCACAGATATGAGACGCCTCATGAAAATCAAATTAACTTGTGGTGCGAGACTGCACTTATATGCATTACCCCATAGAGAGGTGACCTTGCCAAGACAGTATTAACTGCAAAAAAGTTGTTACCCACAGTGTTACCTTTATCAGAAGGTATATATCACATATTCGGCGAGAAATGGATATTGAAAAATAAACACCGTAAAAATATCTTCATTTTAGCTTGTTTTGGTTTTGTGTGAAAACGGCTTTCCATCTGAGATGTCACTTCGGAAAGAACATCTTATTACGTGAAGTGTACTAACTCTTTCATTTAAATGTCTTCCGGCCATATCACGCTGAAACGCTGGTGTCCGTACAATTATCGAAGTTAATCAACGTCGAGTGTGTCCAATACCTAGAGGGGTGACCTCTTGAGAATACTCAGTCCTGTACGCTTGGATGTGCGGGTGGTGTAATGGATAATAACTCGGAATTGGAAATCGGAAAGATGACTTCCAATTCCAGCCCTGTTCATTTTATTCACATACGCGCAAATACCCTTGGCAATGATATGACTCTATCTCTTCTCCTCTCCACGTACGGGTTAATTAGTAGAATTTGTATCGGTAATTTATTATCGCTGAAAATTATTTAAAAACTAAAAATGTTTTCTGTCTTTAAATAACCTGCAAAATGGTGATAAATCATAAAAAAACAAACCGATCAATCTTTCATTTGAACTAAGTGATAGATTTGATCATTCAAATGAACGTAATGACAGCTTTGATAATTCAAGTGAACTAAAAGATACATTTGATCATTGAAGGAAATTAAATGGCAGATTTGATTATTCAACGCACCTCTTGGCAGATTTGATAGTTCAAGGGAAATAAATGACAGTTTTGGACATTTAAGTGAACGAAATGGAATATTTGATCATTCAAGGGAACTAAATGTAAGATTTAATTATTCAAGGAAACTAAATGACAGCTTTGATCCTCTAAGAGAAATGAACGATAGATTTGATCATTCAAGGGAACTAAATGGCAGCTTTGATCAGTCAAGGAAAGTAAATCATAGGTTTGATCGTTCAGGGGAACTAAATGACAGATTTGATCCTTCAAGGGAACTAAATGACAGATTTGATCCTTCAAGTGAACTAAATATCAGATTTGATCATTCAAGGAATCTAAATGATAGGTTTGATCCTACAAGGGAACTAAACGACAGATTTGATGATTCAAGTGCCAAATTATTAGGAAGTTTTAGTAAAATTCCCAGAATTGAGCAAACAAAACGTTTATTAATGTTGAACGTGAACGTTTATGGTCAAAAGAAGCTAATAAATAAGATAATCAAACAAATAATAACAGATACAAACAAAGGCACAGTTTTAAACAAATTAATAGGAAATGTGCTTTCTCTGTTTTGAAATTACTTGAAGAATCGACGATCCATAGAATTTGTTAATTGTTGGATGTCATCTGCTGTAATGCCGTGAGATATGTCAAGAATTGCTTTCCACAACTCACCGTTGCTCCTAAATTGTCGTCCGTTGGCGTACAGTCTTCGATTCATGATGCTCCAAAGGTTTTCGATTGGTTTCAAATCCGGAGAATTTGCTGGCCACTTCATTTTTTGAGGTCCATCGAAACCTAACTGTTTCAAATATTCAGTAGTCTTATGCGCAGCATGTAAGGGAGCGTTATCTTGCATAAAAACAATGGCCCTTCTGAAGGAAAATCTTTGCATTTTCATCCACGGTTCAAGATACTCCTTCATAAACGCTATGAATGCATCAGGAGTCATTTTGACACCATCTGGTACTCTCCATGGGCCCACTAATGTTTTTCCAATAATACTACGCCAGATCCTTATGCCTCCATCGCCTTGTTGGTACCTCAAATGCTGATGGCGATTCTGTCCATTCATTACCCAGCCATCTATCTGGCTCATCAAGTGTTGCTCGAGTTTCGTCTGTGAACAAAACTTTAGAGAAGTCAATCTTCATATTGTCCTGGGCCCATTTCAGTTGATTTTGAATGTGATTTCTTGTCAACGGAGGCTTCGATACAAGTTTGACTGTTGTTGCTATTTCCCTCAGATACAGACACTGAGTCCTTTTAGACACAGTAGGATCCCCAGTGCGACTGAAAAGCTCTTGATTGGTAAGTCCAGGGTTTTTCGTGGCTTCTCATTTAAGTCATGACATGAGATGACGTGAAATAACACTCGGCTTGCTTTTATCTGCCGTTTTGCCTACTTGTGTAGGGTTAGCGGTGAACTTTTTCACTGTTTAATGACACCTCCCTATCGTTTTAGAAATTTCTAGGGTAGATTTACCTTTTGAGAGTCCTAGGCGGATAGTTTTCTTTTCAGCATAACTTAAACTGCTTTTATGGCACATCTTTTCACTAAATTCTTACACTTTTCTAATAATTTGGCACGCTCAAATCACAGTGCTTATAACAAATATGGCGCCAGTTTGTTTACATTGTGCAGATCAGTACGAAAATTTCAGTGCTTGCGTAAGTCAGTGTTGCCAATATTGTGTAAAAAAATTGTGTAAATTGATTGGACATTTTTTTAAATATTAGAAAAAGATTATCTCGATAATAATTTGGCACGCAGTATATATATATATATATATATATATATATATATATATATTATATATATATATATATATATATATATATATATATATATATATATATATATATATATATATATGTTTTTATAGCACTGATTAAATTTTGTACTTCCAGTAATAACGGCAATCTAGTAATATCAGACATAACGATACATATAGGGGATAGGCAGTATGAAATTCTTGGCTCAACACATTTGAACAAACAAATGACGAATCGATTTTTTTAAAAAGAGTTCCCTGGTTGAACTAGGAACTTTTCAGAACTGTATAAGTTGTAGAATGTGAGAGGGAATAATCTCTCGGAAATACTTCCCATATGATAAGACATTACTTGATGAAGACACAGCTGGAACCACTTTCTTACCATTATGTTGGAGGTATTTCTATCGCACCCTGTATCACAATAATATTACATTTAATCGAGGGAGGGGTAGAATCGACACATAAATCGTGTTAGGTTGAATTCTATGCATGTTGGGAAGATTAACAAAATCGGTGAACTATATAGCTGAATATTATTGACCAGCGACAAACGTTAACCAATCACAGAACAATGATGTTCTATTCTAATTTATTTGAATAAATATTGAAATAGAAAAAAGGAATGACTTGAAATGAGAATTTCCAAATTTCAGATGAAACGTTTCTTAAAAATATTAAGTATATGCAAACGTTTTCAGCCCAAATCAGTTTTCAACTCTCTGTTCAACTTTTGTCTTTCAAAAAAGAATGCTGAAATTTTTGGCACAGAACTAATATCCAATATTGATTTTGAATGTGCTGGCCAATGCTTTCACAATAGCATTGAAATAATCAACTAACGGTGTTAAGAATTTCAGCATATACTTATATTTATTTAAGAATTATTCCATGTGAATAATATCTGCTTTTAATATCTGTCATTATTGGAAAAATAATAAGACTAAATTATTTAGTTGGTATCATATAATTTAATCCCGAAATTATAGGACAAATAAACACACGCACACACACACACATACACACACACACACACATATATATATATATATATATATATATATATATATATATATATATATATATAAACAGGACGAGTAATAAATATTATCCAAACATTAGCCGAAAAATAACAGTTATTACTCATACACGAAATTCGTTTAAAGTCTCATCCTCTGTATCAATATAGACGCAAAGAAACTTTACATTTTTCCAAAAAATCCAAAGGATATCTGTTTTTTGAAAGTGTCATTTTAACAAAATCAATTTCACCGCGGAGAAAGCTATCAGAACAAATCATAAGTACGCTATGAATTAATGTCTTAATCAAATTAACCTTTCGTTGTCTGGGACAAAAACAGTCCCAACGCGTATAAAGTCCTGAGAAAGTAGCCTTCCTAAATATAGAAGTCGCAAACTTGTCACTAATCCTATGAACATCCAAAAAGGAAAGACTCCTTTTCTATGATAAACTTAAGAGTGGGATGGACAGAGTTTAATTTGGTGAGAAACGTCGGCTTCAGCCTCATTATTAGAGAGGCAGAAGGTATCATCTACATAACGATGATATATAAGAGGACGACCCATACAGGAAAATAAGGAATCCACATGAAACCCGACAATATATATATATATATATATATATATATATATATATATATATATATATATATATATATATATTATGTGTGTTGTAGTTGTCAAGGAAGCATCCTTTTGGAACATTCTTCTACAAAGTAACAGTTACGGGGAAGAAGCTTTCTGCGTCGAACTTGCACCTTATCAAAGGAACACGCAAGGAACTGTGATGCTTTCCCAGTCTGAAAATGACATAATAGTTACAAGCTGTGAAGGTCTGAGCTGGTGGAACTAACTCATCTGGAAAGCTGTCATAGTAATATCCACCGAGCAAAGAGGATAGCAACGTTTTGTCTGTAGGATAAGGATCGCAGTGTAGAGAATAATTCATCACCCGCAAGGCCGCGAAATTGCTTTTGAATTTTGTCAAAGATAGATAGAGAGTACCACCAGCCCAGCAATTCTTCATTCTTGGTCTGTTCTGATGGCAGTAGGAGTTACGTATTCTCTAGAACGGTTCAAAGAACCGACCATTCTACCCTCAAACTTTTGACGTTCCATTGGAGGTCAAGAGTGAACTTTAGCCTCAGTAGGCGTTCGAAGCAAGGAACCTCTTTGAGGACATGACCATTTATCAGGATTGGTGGAGGTTAACGGTCTGTTCGGTTGTGATGAAATGTTTCGAGTTTTTGGATATACAGAATGATACCAGCCAGTGTTTTCTCCGTTGAGTTGTAAGAGTTAACATAGAGGAGACATCAGCTGCCAGACACTGTTCACCAAGTTATTTGAAGGTGCAGACACACAGCGTAGTATCATCTGCATATATATATATATATATATATATATATATATATATATATATATATATATATACACACACACAAACTCTGTAGACGTAAAGATCATACTTAAAAAAATGTTTGCTTTTAATTTCATCTTTTCACGAACTTTATGGAAGTACCTCGTATGTGATCGTCACATCAAATAAAGAAGATAAAGGTGAGATGCGTATTTCTATTCCTGGAGGCAAGTAAATTGATTAACTGTTTATTAATATATATATATATATATATATAGCGATGATATTAGCATTTCATCCCTTGAGCATTCAACGTATAATTGGTTTGCAACACCACTTGAGTTACTAACAATCTTGTTATGAGTATGATTAGGTTTACATTCTTTGGTCAGGCGACCTATAGCGACCTTTGCTATTAGTCGACGGGAAATTCTCAATTAATAAGCAAGTCTGTGTCTGCATAATAATAAAGAAGCAAAACAAAAAGCTTATATCAACGCTTTATAGCGAATTAAGGACAAGTGAAAAGGCCGCACTGTGCATCTGTTTGTTTTCATTCATATAACTCTTTCTAATGACTGGCTTGCAAGAGAGATGAGCCAGGTACGTAATAATCGAGCTTGATTGAAGATGGATTGCTTTTTTGTTGACTTATGTACGGGCAATTGAATGGCTGCTAAAAAAAAACAAAAAAAAAAGCCAAAAGATAAATCAAAAAAACTAGTTATGCCTCATTTAAGATCGGTGTAAAATAATGAATCTTCTTTTACTATTCTGGCGCAGAGTTCGACGGGAATATCACCGACCAGCAGCATGGCCCGGCGTTGCCCGTGCTTGATTCAAAAATCGGACGACTGATACAGAAATCGCTATCACTTAACTTAAAATATTTTTGCCCTTCCTTGCCTTTAAAGGAGTGCCCTTTGCCCTGCTGATGTTGCTACATGCCTTACTTCTTGCCTATCTCACACTGCTATTTTTTTCTAAGTTCTATACTAAACATTTAATCTGTTACGAAAAAAGAACTAAACAAATTGAACACAAAACGATCAGTTTTAAAAAGAAGGACTCGTAACTGGAAAAACGAATGAAAAAAGAATGTTAACATAAATACTTTTCACACCCAACCCAGTTCTGCGGAATCAGAATCAACGTTGAGTTTAAGCAAGCGAATGAGCCAATTGGAGTAAAGTGTCATGCAGATTTAAATTGTCCCCACTTGTGACGAATGCAGCTATCGATTTTTCTTGCATGCTAGTTAACATTCGTGTCAGTCAGCTGTTGGCTCTCACGCTGGCCAATAGAATCTTCCAGTCTATTCGTGACAGCCAGCTATAGGCTCTCACTCTGGTCAGTAGAAAATGACCGCAAACTACATGAAAACTGCCGTAGAAGCATGAAAAAATCGATTATTTCCACTATCGATGGAAGTTTGGAAATGCAAAGTCGATCTTGGCCTTCCCACTATCTTGGAGCATGTACATGTAAATTTTGGTGCAAATCCGTCGAAAATTGCGACCGTGCATGCGTTACACACACACACACGCATCCTGCCTTTTACAGATAGAGATATACGCGGAGGAATACTCAAAAACTTTCAACAGAGGAGATGCCTTTTAAATATATCGAACACTTACGAGCTAAAAAAAGTCCGTTCAAAGCAGTAATATTTCCCCATTTCTTGTGTGATAGGACCAAGTTAAGAATAAACCTCGTGCCTATCTGCCTATCTATCTATCTATCTATCTATCTATCTATCTATATGCGTAGCTAAGTGGTTTGAATGTTTGCTTTCTGACCATGAAACCCAAGTTCGAATCTCACGATGGTCGATTTGTCAGGAAAGTGACTTCCTGGTGTTATCAGTCTGGAGTGGGGACGATCCCAGCGTGCGGCATCTTTTGAAAGTGCCTGAAAACCATACCACGGGTTGATCCAAGCCTTGTGAGTGAAATTTGGTAGATGGAACACTTGGACCCGTCGATAGCTGTGTTAGCACGAAGTTACAAATCATCGTGGCCGAGTGTTTGAATATGCTGGTGTTCAGATTTTTGATCATTCTAGATCACATTCTCTTTCCCAGAAATTCTAACTACGGTCTGTTCAGCATAGTTGCATCATAAACAACAGATTCGCTCTGTGGGTGTTGAATAGACACAAATTTACCTGACCAAGAGTCTGTAATAGGGATTGTATAGCCGCCCTAGTATAGATATATCCTCGAATACGCGTGGCCAGCTATTATTATCTATCTATATACTTATCTCTAGCAGATAAAAGCGTTGGCTGATTGATCAACAAGTGAATATTTGTGAGTTAATACCTGGCCACATCATAGGGAACAACAACTTATAGATCAAGATAGATCAAGATTATAGTTATCAAGGCAAATTAAATGGAACTGAGATATCAAAAGGTACGTGGGATTAGATTAATCTAGCCTCGTGGACTTAATGACTCTTATTTTTCTGATAATGCTGTGTATGCACATCCGTATTTACAAAATTCGACACGTTTAAAATACTGGGGTACACTGAATTGTAGTAAGCTTTCTATTTATGATTAGTAAACATTTTTTACTTAATAACAACATCACCTAACACGTAAAAATTAAGACAGAATTTTAAAAGATTTAAAACTTATATATTATTCTAATTAAAATGCTAAAAACGAAAACATTTCTTGCAACAATTAATTATTAGTCAATTATTGTCCATAATATATTTTATTTATAAAACAAAAACTTTTCTAATCTAATAATGTCTTAGTTTTATTTCATTTATTGCTTTACGATTGGGAAAAGATTTTCTGCAACTGGGTGTCCTGTTTTACAAAGGAAAATAATTGTTTAAATTCTCGAATGTGTTCTGCTTATAACTAACGTGAACATTAAGCCGTGCAAAAGATAATTTCTCGATATTTTATATAATTAAATAAGTGAAGTGGAGGTAATATATGCAAGAAAATATTTCTTAAATTTTTTTAAATGATTACATAAATTTGTGAATATATTATGAATGTTTCATAAAAATGCAACATTTATTTTATTTTTGCAAGAATTTCCAAATAAATGACGCTAAATTAAGCTGCAAAAAACTCCTTTATTATTTATGGTCCCCCGATGACGAAAACAAAAACAAAAAAAAAACAAAAAAAAAACAACCAAAATTTTGAACGTTCTAAAAAAGGATTAAAAATACAATTTAATTGTAAATCCTTTGGTCTTTTAGCTTAATAATTACGTAGATGTTTATCCGATAAAATTTTGATTCTATTAAGTTTGTGACACGTTTCCATCGTGTATGCTCATTTTTTAGCGATTCTTTGGAGGTATATATATATATATATATATATATATATATATATATATATATATATATATATATATATATATATAAGCCAGAAGACGGAAGAAAGATCCACGGGCGAGAAGTGTGAGAGAAGAAACCGTTGTCATAGAACTTACAGCTACACCTAGTCATTTTAACTCTAAAATGATGAAACCTTGCCGTCAGTCTAGTACTGCGCTTAAATTTATAAAGTCTAGCTACTACAGAGGAAAGTTGACCTGAACAATTACCACGAAAGTATTTATAGAAAAGTTACAGGGGAGCTACATTATGGCAGTGGGAAGCCGAGATGCCATGTCAGGACTAATAATATTGTAGATTCTTATTTCCCTATCAATGAATTCCCAATGTATACCAGGAGCACCAGCCAATATATGGCAGCACTATTTATGGCAGGAATGAATGGTGGACTTATAAATGAGAAAGATAGATAAATACAATATATATATATATATATATATATATATATATATATATATATATGTGTGGGGGGGTGTATTGGGCAAATTATATGAGTGGGAAAGTTTACTTGTGACGGGTTTCGTTCTTTAGGACTTCATCTGTTATGTCGGTAGGACTACACATGCGCATTTTTTTGTCATCTGTTCGAATTCATTTGGAGTCATTTTTTTTTTCCTTTCCATCAAATTTACTGTGATATTAAAAATATACCAGGAATGGTGGAATATTGAATATTTACGCCCTTGTTAATTACTTCTTCTTTGGTCAGAGTAGCATTTTTCATGACAAAATTGTGGTCAGTATCTCTAAGGTGGCCAACCGACGCATTTGACATATTATTTTATAAAATTTCTCTTTTTTTTTTGTGTTTATATAATCTTGCCAACTTCCAAAAATAGACTGAACAACCGTTTATGTGGGTAGGTTTATCTATTTATTTAATTGCAAAGTGTAATCCTAATATATATATATATATATATATATATATATATATATATATATATGGGGGGTGTAGCAGCAAAATTGTCCAAATCGTTTAAAAACAGAATAGTCTAATTTTTAGGCCTGAGGTCTGAACCGTTGTATCTTAGAAATGATTAAAGCTATCTTACTGGAATTCTCCGAGGTTTTTAGAAAACTATTGGACTCTACCTTGAGGAATAAGAATGTATACTTACTCTCTATGATTGACAGAAGAATTGCCATCTCTAAAATTCTAACTTCCTGTCCTGGAGTAAAAAGATGTCTCATAGGTTTCATGTGTCAAACGTCTTATGAATTGAGTTGGATCTTTTCTAATTGATCATCTTTAGTGCTAAGTTGAAAAGATGATTCCGCTTTCTATTGTGACATCCTGATCCAGTTTTTCTCTCTACTTTTCGCTCTTTTTTTAAAAATCATTCACCATTCTCTTGAAGGTTCTTGAATGGACTTTGAAGATGGAAGTCAGAGTATGAATGTTGCTACCATTACTGATGGCCTGAATGATCTTTGTCCTTTCACCATTGCTGACTTAGTAAGAGAGTGGGTCTGACACAAAACGATTTTAACCTGCTTTCTTTTCAGCTGAATAGCTCAAAGGGTTTTTCAGTGATTCTTACGAAAAATGGTATCAAGACGACTAAACGTTCTGAAAATCTGTATATTAGTTCACTGTCTTTTTCCTTTTTTTTTTTTTGCTTTTTTTTTAATTATTCATTTTTTGGGTTGGATAATTATGCTGTTACAAGATTTGGACAATTTTGCTGTTACGCTCGGTATATATATATATATATATATATATATATATATATATATATAGAGAGAGAGAGAGAGAGGTTTGTGTGCGGGTGTGTGTGTGTAAAATAGAATGGACAATGAATGTAGCAGTTAAGGTCAACACCGTGTCACGATATTATATGAAGATAACGTTCAATTTTTGCACATATATATGACTCCTCCTGCTATCCTCTCCCTAAAGGTAGGGGATAGCAGCAGCCAGATCAGGTCAAAAATGGAGTACTGTTTTTTTTTTTTTATTTCGGCGGCGAGCTCACTCTGCAGCCTTGATAGAGTGCAAAAGCGTCACCGATCTCTGGTGATCTTTATATTTGTTTATTAATATAATATTCAGTTTATATTGAACACTAATTTATTTGTGGGGAAGTTAAATATTTAAATTGCTAGCAAGCGTTAAATCTAATTTATTTGTGGAGTTTTTAAACATTTAAATTACTATCAGACGTTAAGATCTGTTTTTATCTAAATTTCTAAAGCTATATCACCCTTCTCCTTCCTCCAAAACCCTACGTCTATCTCTTATTTCTTATCTCTTTACTCACCACTCCTTTTTCTTTTCAACTTTTCTTTTCTTCTTTTTTCGCATATCATTTCCGGTGAGTTGACCGATTAAATAGGTCAATATCCGATCCTTACTCCTCCTCCAAAGTATTGCAATAAAAAAAAATACATTTTTAAGCTCCCCCTTTTCTCTCTAAACACAACCATGTCTCTAACACTATTTCCCAACACCCTCTCTATTCACCTTAATACTGCTATTCAAAAGTGTAAATTTTAAATCATTTTTTTCAACTTTGAAGGTGAATTCTGAAGATTCAGAGAAAAATAAAATCTCCGGTGAAATAAATTATAACTAAATGAACCTTAAAGCGGTCTGTTTTTTTCTTTAAATTAAATTATCACCGGGTCGATGCTAGAAGTTAAGGTAAGTTATCATGAAGAACAAAGCGGACAAACACTTGCTGCCCTGTGTAAGTATAATTTCGCTCTACCGAAAACTCATTTTAATCTTTTTTTCTATTTTCTTAAATTCTTTATTTTTTTTTTTTTTTTAATCCTCAAATTTTATTTTATTTTTCGTTTCGAAAGAATAATCAGAAAAAAAGGGAAATTTGGCGAAAATTTGCTAGATGCGAAAGTGTCTCGTCAGTATTCTCATGATTTAGTGGCCGACTATTCTTGCTTGGTAAATTTTCTGAATTTGGAATTGTTTTCGCCATTCTTTCTCCTGTTGTTCTGAATTTTTATTGAAATCATGCCTCCCAGGCCCACTATTTGGTGAGGGCGGTGGATTGGCCGTTGATGCCCCCCCACCACCGGGTCGATGCTTGGACTTAAGGTAAGCTGTATATTCACTTGTTATCATGAGGAAGAAAGCGGACAAACACTTACTGCCCTGTGTGAGTATAATTTCGCTCTACCGAAAAGTCATTTTAATCTTTTTTCTATTTTCTTAAATTCTTTAATCTTTATTTTTTTTTTAATCCTCAAATTTTATTTTATTTTTCGTTTACGAAAGAATAATCAGAAAAAAAGGGAACTCTCTGGCCTCTGTATCTCCTGTTGGCTTTATCTATCCACTACCCTTCTCCTCATCCTTTCTTCTGTCACTCCCATCTGATCTTGCTCCAAATTTTTCTGTAACCCCTTGCGTCCTAGTGGCTTCCCGCCTTGCTTGGGGTGAAACGCTTAAGAATATATATATATATATATATATATATATATATATATATATATATCTATATATATGGGAATACGACATGTAAATTTGTATATATCGAGAAGAATATTAAGCAAACCTATGTCAAAGTCGTAGAAAGCTTGTCGTTGCTTAGTAAGTACTAAATGTCGAAACGCGTCACACGAAAGTTTTTGCCATTTTTCATAGATTATCCAACTATATATATATATATATATATATATATTAACTTTAACCGATCAATAATATGTGTATTTTAATTTACCACATTAACAAACAAGGTTTGTTTCGATTTTTCCATTATATTCCTCCATTTTAAATTGCCAAGGTAATAACCGGGAATTGTTGAATGAACTGAAGGTCAAACTTTCACTTTAGACAGTTTCTCTAAAAAAAATGGGCTCAAATATGAAATATCACTTTCTCAACTATGAAATTTTTTTAAAATAATCACATAGATCTTGGAGGTGATAATTAATAAAGCTTGTTGGACTGAATTCTGAAATTATTTTGAGACATTAAACAGACAGTCACCAGATTGTATTGATTTCTATGTTCACACTGTCTTGCTGAATAGTTCAGAGCAGATAACATTAGAAAGATTTTAGAGTCCCATGAAAATAAGTGGATACAACGTTCAAAACATACTATCCAGCCGGGCTAAACTATAAATTTAACAATATAGATAGTACTAATATATAACTCTACAAATCAAAACCTACCCACATTTCTCACCCACACAAGACAGACATGCTTACGGAGGTGTTGAGGCCTCACACTTATACACACAACCACACGAATATACACACTTACACACATCATACTCACTAACTCCTTAACGAGCCAAATGATAACACACACCCACAGCAATACACACGCTTACACATATCATGCTCACTCACTCCCTAAGAATCAAATAACACACACACAAACACTAAACAGAGACATATCCCCTCTCCAGGACCAATAAAACTGTCAAACTGACCAAGGGAATTCAGGGAAGCATAGATCCATCCAGCTCTTATCTCAAATAACAACTGAAAAGAAACTGTTTGACCAAGACAAGGAATGTTAAAAGATTCATGTTAAAAAGATAAAAAAAATAAAAAAAAACAAATGATAACTACAGACAAAAGTTCATTTTCTCCATCAAGACATTCATTTCTGTAGTTTACTGCTACCAGCAAGCAGAAATATTTCTTCTCCTGATGATGGCCATGTTGGCCGAAACTAGTCCAGGAATCTAAATGAAATAATAATAAAAAAACGAAAGAATATTAATCTACAACCCAGTGTGTCTGAAGATTTTAATTTTTTAATGTTTTTATTGTTCAATACATTTTATTTTTTAGGCTTTGCTTAATGAAAATTTACAGGTTGATTATGTTTATTGACAATATTTTACATATATTTACAATTCAAAATAGTCAGACTTTGCTTTCACCATAGCCCTTGTTCGCTTCTCAGCAGCATTTACTTTCGCTGGTCAACGGTGTGACCCCATTATACTTTCATCGTATTTAACCTTTGACCAGTTTGTTTTGGCATGGACAATGGACACTGATATTTATTTTGGCCTTTTTTCTATTTAAAAATGAAAATAATCTATCTATCCCTCTCAATGTTCTAATTTTTTCTCTCTCTACATACAGTGTGATGGATTTGAACCACTTTGCATATATATATATATATATATATATATATATATATATATATATATATATATATATATATACCAATTTTCTAATTATCTATCTATCCGTATATAATATATTTTTCTATTTCAACGCTCTGTGGGGTATTATCATCAAGCAGAGATTTTCATATGAACGATACCAGAAAACCCATCACTTGAAGGATGCTGTTCGGAGAGATTTTGCAACAATCAACGAAGCACAGCTTCGTAAAATATCATACAGTACAGAACGCCGTATCATTTTGTGACACAAAAATGATTATTGTGACCCAAAAATGTTAATAGGGACCTTCTTGATGTGTATCGTCGTTAATGGACCTGAATAAACTGAATCCAGTTCATGTGCTTTGTATTACTAGTTGTTAAATTGTTCTCATTACTTTTTGATATAGGTGACAGGACATTTAAACCACCTTGCATACACACACACACACACACATATATATATATATATATATATATATATATACCATTTTGCGAATTATCTATCTATCTATGTATCTATGTGTATGCGTGCATGAGTGCATGATGAGCGGTAGTAAGAAGTTCTTGTACTAATCTAATTCTAGCCATAATGAACAAACTCAGTAAATATAGGGTTTTTGTGAGGTTTCTTTTTAGGCCCACTCCTATACCGTGAAAGGTTGCGTTTTATATGCTATGAGGCAAGAGAAACGATATAATATATCATGTCACGCGATCAAGCCTTCTAGCAAAGAATTACTCTACAATTGGTGTTTTCTTGACAATATCACTTTATTGCCTGAAGTAATAGCCGGTGTTTCATATCAAAATGACATTGAAAAACGACGTACAACATTCATTAAGAACAATGTGGTTAAACCTATCTTGACCTGATAATTCATTGATATTATAATTTAAGCTTTCATCCAAATGAATTTTGGTATTTATCCATTTGGGATAATTTTTATCCGTTCTCCGAACGCAATGGACAAATGTGCAATTCATTTAATGGAGGCAAAAGAAAACTACACCAGAATTTTTGTTTTTGTTGCCATCGAAGAAAGAGAAAGAGAAAGAGAAACAAACAAAGCCTCTATGGCGCTTATTCTAGAGCAAATGTTGGAAGGCTATTCCCCTTGACCAATTATACTATCGCGGTTTCAATTCTCACTGAATGAACCATTATTGTGACTCTATAAAGGTAATATTAGCCAGGTACGTATTGCATTATTTGTCATTCTGAAGCGTTAGTTTTAACAAATTAACCTAAATATCTATAAAGCCTTTTGTACAGCAACGATTAAATGAGTTACATCATCATGCAGACGTAGTTGCTTGACTATGTCACAGAGAAAATATTAAATTAATGGAAACGCTTGCTTAAAAAACATCGTAAACACAACGGTTTATTTGAAAGTAATTATAGTAGAGTGGGTTCACGAGTGATTGCAAAATCACTATCACAACGATTTCATTTACATTAAGTTTTTCTTTGCCATTCACTCTTGAGAACGATCTGGGAGGAGATCGAAAGTACTAGGGTTAGAAAAAAATACGGCGTCTTCCTTGATGAATTTCAATTTAATATTAAGAAGATATTTAAAGAAATTGAAAGGATTATGAGAAAAATAGACATGTTTATAATACTTAATGAAACATGCTTGAATGAAGGTATGCTGCCTAAATATACACACATGCACACATGCACAAAAGCACATATATGTATACGTGTGTGTGTGTGTGTGCGTGTGTATGTGTTAGACTTTCGAGGAGATGAATTATTTAATTATTTCAAAAGATTTGATAGGAAGACTGGAATTTATTTAATAGTTGATACCTCTTAGGTAAGTTATAGATTCTAACAAATAACTTTGACTTGTCATCTCATATATATATATATATATATATATATATATATATATATATGTGTGTGTGTGTGTGTGTGTGTATGTGTGTGTTTGTGCATGTGTAAAATTTTAGATATGACAAAAAATATATCTGCAAAAGGAATACATGAATAAAGAGAAAAGGAAAACTTAGCTAAGCTTTTCAGTTGTGTTGATTTATATATATATATATATATATATTTGAATGCAATATATGAAAGATTTTTTGTGGTTATATATATATATATATATATATATATATATATATATATATAAACAAAAGTTTATCTTAGCTAAACTTACCTTTGCTCTTTATTCATATTTTACTTTTACAGATATATTTTTGTCATAACTAAAATTTTAAACAGACACAAACACAAATATATATATATAGACACATATATTAGTTTGGTGCAAAAATAATGACGTAATAATGTCGTTTTTTGATGTTAAAAATAGGTAAAAAAACGACATTATTACGTCATTATTTTTGCACCAACCTAATATATATATATATATATATATATATATATATATATATATATATATGTGTGTGTGTGTGTGTGTGTGTATTAAATAGAAACAGAAAAGTCCGACATTTAAAAACATCAACTATGAACACGGAGAAAATTTGCTGACCCTATTTGGAAAAAAAGCTTTCCATCATTCTAGATCCGTTTATAAAAATCTACACATTCAATTAAAAATAAAATTTGAAAAACATCCTTGATAATTTTAATGAGAATACCCTAAATCGCTCAGATACATAAAACATTCGGTCAGTTTTTACACACTTGTTCTCTAGAAAAGGAAACACCTATACGAACACAAGAAAATTGCAATGCCTTGTCGTTTTTAATTAAACTTTTATGAAAGCGAGATTGCTGCCCAAATGCGCAATTATTTGCACACCCACACACACGCATACACACACACACACACACACACACATATATATATATATATATATATATATATATGTGTGTGTGTGTGTGTGTGTGTGTATGTGTATGTGCAAGGATCAGTATTTAAAAATTAAACACAATATATCTATATTATTCAATTATATATATATATATTCAATTATATATATATATAAAAAATTCCTGCTTGTTAGTAGCCGTGAACTACAGAAATATATATATATATATACATATATATATATATATATATATATATATATATATATATATATATATATATATATATATACATATATATATATATTTCTGTAGTTCACGGCTACTAACAAGCAGGAATTTTTTTCCTCTTGATGATTGCCAACCTGGCCGAAACTAATCGAGGAACCTAATTGAAATAATAAAACTCAAAAAAATATTAATATACAACCCAGTGTGTTGGAAATATTTATTTTTTTAATTTTTCAATATTTTTTATTCTTCAACATATATATATATATATATATATATATATATATATATATATATATATATATATATATATATATATATATATGCATGAATGATCATTTTGGCAGCAAGAAGTCATTCAAATAAATTTTATTAAAGGCATCCGACAAGATGTGTCTAATTTTATTATATTTTAATAATTCACAATAAGATGTATATCGGGATTAAAATTATGAATAAACTGTCCAATATTCATGTTTTATATTTCTGTTTCGTTTAAATATTTTCAAAAATCTCTGTTATTATCAAGAAGTATGTCCTGGGGATTTTAAATCTCTGCAATTAGAATTAGAATCAGTCCGACGGAAAGTTATATTTAATGTTCAAACGGGGAAGTATGTATCGAATATTTATACATGTTTTTACTTATTCGCTTACTAAATTAATCGTACGGATATTAAATATTTTATACACCATTCAGTACACTATCTTCCGTGGTGATAGATATTTTATTTGATCTGCATTATTTTATTCTTATCATAATTCCTTCGAGAATTTTGATCCTTTCTTTACAGTAGGTCCTAAAGCATAATATTTTTTTCTAAAAAACACACATTACAACAAAAACCGTTTGCAGCACCTCTCTTCTCTTCTTTTTAATATACATACTTTTCTCTCGTTGGAACCACTATAACCTCTTTCTTTTATATATATATATATATATATATATATATATATATATATATATATATATATATATATATATATATATACAGGGTGTTTCAAAAAGAATACGCCAAAATCATCACGTGATCTGTCAATAGCGAAAAAAATTACAAACCTCTAGCATGAACACGTGTTGTATATATATTCAAGTTTCATTTCATGTTTTATAAGTGTACACTACCGGCAGCGCAGACAAAATCAAGCCGATATGAGAATTCCTCCCAAACACGCTTCAGCATGTCACGGTCCACCGTGTTGATTGCAGCTGTTATTCGATCTTTCAAGTCATCGATACTTGCTGGAAGTGCTGGAACATAAACTTGGTCTTTAACATCCCCCTACAAGAAAAAGTCACACACAGTGAGGTCCGGGAATCTGGCAGGCCAGCACAGAGAGCAAGGTCTTTAGCACCTCTCCTCCCAATCCATCGCTGAGACACGTTTTCATTCAGATGAGCTCTGACCCCGAGATGCCAATGGGGTGGTGCTCCATGTTGCTGAAAAATGAAGTCATTCGAATCTGCCTGCATTGTGACAATGGCATTTGTTTTCACGAACTCAAGCACTGTTTATGCGTGCTTGAGATCGCGAAAACAAATGCCATTGTCGCAAAAACAAATGCCATTGTCACAAAAACAAATGCCTTCTGCTGAGGAGTTGCGATTTTGATTGATCTTCCCACAATTCAACTGAACCAGAAGTTATACTAACGAAGGTCGTGAAACTGACACCCAATCAAACTTTGATAACTACTCTATCAAATAACAACTGATTGAGTCCACTACAATGATATAGACCTGAAAAAATAGCGCAATGATTTTGGCGTATTCTTTTTGAAACACACTCTCTCTCTCTTTCACTCTCTCTCTCTCTCTCTCTCTCTCTCTATATATATATATATATATATATATATATATATATATATATATATATATATAACTATTGCCCTACTTATGGTTCTGAGCCCTCTCTTAAATTAATGTTATGAACATTTGAATTTATATTCTTTTTATTCTCATTAGATTTGGATATATATATATATATATATATATATATATATATATATATATATATATATATATATATATATATATATATATGTGTGTGTGTGTGTGCGTACACTATAGTTCAGATGTTTAAGGCGACCCATGGTAATTTTTTAAATTGGCCCCCAAAGTAGTTGCTTTGTTATTTAAATAAGAGAAAATTATTATAAATGATTAAAAAAGTAAGGTATGATTTTTTTTATTAGACATTTTGTTAAGACAAAAAGAAAAAAGCATTTTATGATTAAATTTTGCTGTCGTTAAAATATCCTCCATCTGCCTTGATTACTCCAGCACGAATTTTTGGCGTTCGTTGCAAAATTTTCTTAAAGTATATATTTGATAATTGTTTCCATTCTTTTTTTTTCAATGATTCTAAGTGGTATTTCATTTTTGGCTGAAAATGTTTCTCTTCTCTTATGTTCATCCTATGCTAATTCTGGGTTGTGGGGGGTGTCTCTGAACTTTTTTTTAGCTACAGAGGAAGCATTTGGTTAGCAAGGTGGAATTACTGCTTTTAAACTACAAATTTCCCATGATATCTCTCGAACGCACATATCTGCACATATCTAAATGGTACATCACGTCATGACGTATCTGTGTAGAATAGAGATTCGATTCCTGTTTTCTATGGAATTTTTCGGACAGCCAGGCCGCTACATGATGTTAATACTGTTTATTCTAAACAGAGCATGTATTTATTTGTATCTATAAAAATAGCGTATAAACAATAAATATATTAAAATAATTGTCGGACTTAGTCCATTTCATATATATATACATATATATATATATATATATATATATATATAAATATATATATATATATATATATATATACATAAATATATATATATATGTGTGTGTGTGTGTGTGAAAAGTGTATATATATATATATATATATATATATATATATATATATATATATATATTTATAATTATTTATATATTATATGCGGGGTACTGACGTGAAACCCATGGTCACAAACTCACATCAATCCAACCAAATACACACACACACATACATACACACACACACACACGCATATATATATATATATATATATATATATATATATATATATATGTATTTGCAGAGTGGATAGATGAAACGGTCAAATATAAGAAGTCGTGTACGCATGTGCTGGTGCGCATACGCAGGGAAGCAAATAAATAATCGTTGAATTTATGCATGATGTAAACGTAATAGTGCCCAAGGCGGTTATACAGAGCAATTATTTCTATTAATTATTACATATACATGTACCTACGTTTTTAGCGTGCGACTATAGTTTCGCTGGGTGTTGTTCCCAGTTCATCGGACACGGCTCTATGATATATATATATATATATATATATATATATATATATATATATATATATATATATATATATATAGATAGTTGGATTGATGTGAGTTTATGACCCTGGGTTTCACGCTATTTGCGGTCGTTAGACAAACTCACATCAATCCAACCAAATAAGTTAGCTCTATCACTGATATTGAGCGCTTTCCAATAAGTACCGCGCATATATAATATAAAAATAAAATATATATAAAAATTGCATATGCATATGTACATATGTATATATATTTATATTTATGTATATACACATTTTACACCCCCCAACACACACGCACATATATATATATATATATATATAGTTTATGAAAAACTAGGTAATCCGTATGGGAAAACCGTTTATATTGTGTTAATATCTCCTAACTAAACTCATGTCTTCTCTCTCTCTCCCCGCCTCACTTCCTCATTTTGTTAATTTACATATGTTTAATACAGCCCGTCAAAAATGTGTAAATTTTCTTTTAATTTTATATTTGGAAGTAAAGTCTGATGATCCGCGGTCCTTTTAAAAGGCCTGTGGTGAAGTAATTTATTACATGGAACCTTAAAGTGGTCTGTTTTTATTTAATATATATATATATATATATATATATATATATATATATATATATATACGCTTTCTTTCTGAAAACTACTCAACGTAAAATATACAACAAAAATAAACAATAGAAAATAAGCTAAATATGGTGATTACTTTCAAGTGTTAGGGATGCGTCGAAATTATTACTTGTCCACATCATAATCACCTTTGGTTACGGCTTTTCGCCAGCGTTGCTCAAGAGACTGCTAGACACGCTCGTAAATAAACAAACCATCGAAAGGCATCTACATTTTCACACTCTCTGCTATCTTCATTTTACTAGATTGTCGTTCTGGTGCTATCTCAAAACTGTATGAATTTAAACGTGCATCTCAGTCCCACTCTTTCATCGTCGAAACGGTTAAATGTAGCCGCCGTTTCGACTCCAATAGCTTCATGTCTCGCACTTCCCGTCTGTGGAACTCCTTTCCTCTTACTTGCTTCCCTGATATCTACAATCTCCAGCTATCCATATTCAATGTCAATCGACATCTCCAGTTACTTTCATCTATTCCCCGTCTTTCTCTAAATCTTTTCCTCTTTCCCGCCTCTTTACTCTTGTTCCCAGTCTCTGCAACCCCTTTCTTTCTAGTGACACTCCCGCCTTGTTTGGGGTGAAAAGTTTTTAAAAATCTGTAACTAGGTAAAAAAAAGTTCACTTTATAATGCCATGTGATTAATATCTAATTCAATTTCTCCATAGTTGGTCAACATCGTAAAATTTTCGTGGATCTCTCGTCTATGCTTTTTTGTTTTTTTTTTTCTAATGAATTAATGGATATTATTTTTAGTCCAACACTTTTATTACTTAAAACTATTGTTATAAATAACAATACATATTTATAGTTAAATGGCCAACAATATATATTTTTAGTAAAGTGACCAACAATACGTTTTATCTCTAGATCGGGGGAAGGCATACCATTGCGTTCAAAATATTTAGGTTTCGCCTTTAAATAACCAATAGATGTTGATATGTCTCTAAGCAAAATCAAGAATCTGTTGCTTCCCTTCAGGACGCGGACGGATATGACTCTTCACAACTTCCTATCTTTTGTATTTGTCGTTTTAGCATCCCTCCCACTCAGTGTTCCACTGGAGCTAAGTTTCGCATAAATAATATAATTCTATTTCTTTTATACCTTTAATATCCAAGATTTGTACTAGAACGGTAGTGTGAATTCACATTGCCGTCTCCACGGTTATCTTATCGAGGCACCGACTTTAATTAGATAGCTGTTGACTCGTTAGGGTTCTTCCGCCATTTGATAGGTATTATCTTTCCTGCTGAAGGGTCATTAACCGCCCTCGTTACATCTTACGCAGAAGCCGGTTTAGTCGCCGACATTCTCTTTCTATGCATTAATTACTTTCAGAACGTTAACGAACATGCCTTTCACAACATTACTTTTGTAGGTCATAGTAATATTTTTCTTTTTATCATGCTTCCCACTTCCTGTTCTTCCATCTATTTCAACAGAGCTCCTTAGTTATGTGACTCTTTGTCTACTCCTGCATTCAATATGTCATGTCAGCGTCACATTCTCCAAGCCTTCTTTCTTCATGTGTCCTAGAAATTTCAGATGTCTCTTTCTGATTTTAAATATGCCTAAAGCGATGGTTACAAGCGATTCTCGACATCATGTTGGAATATTTGGGTACCCTGGTGTGCTAGTGAGCCAGACAAAATGAGCTGACTCATTTTATAGTCCACCAATACAAGGGTTAACCAATCAGAAGGCTCAAAATATTCAAGGCGACGTGTATAAAGGAGGCTATGATTTTTACCGAATATACACTGCCAGCCTTTGATATCGAAAACTGAAGAAATTACGGAACAGCTGCTGGTGGTATTGGCGATTCATTAAAATATCTGACTCGTGAGTATTAATCTTTAACGTTGTTTCATTGAACAGATTACGTACTGCGCTGTATTCTGTATTCATAGACTATGGTGAACATGGTCAACACATCATTCTGGAGAACGACGTCTTTGTAGAGGAAACAACCGTTTCATTTAGCTTGCCTTAGCGCTTGACTACCAAGTAAACTAGGCCGAGTGGTAAAGCATAGCGAATCAAACGGTATGGTCCCGCTACAAAGTCTAAAAAATAAAAATGGGACGTCTATTTCAAATAAGAAGTATCCACTATAATAGCGTTTGAAGAAATAATATATATATATATATATATCTGTGTGTGTGTTTTTAAACTGTTTGCGCTTGGATTCAAGCGATGGACGTTAATTTTTTACCAAGATATAAACTTCTCCGCTTTTAGCCATGTGTTTGTACAATTAAGCAAATTAAAATAAACTTACATAACTTAAAACTTATAATGATGAACGGAATTTCATGTGATAAATATATCATCCTAAAAATTTTTTTATTCATTGATTGATTGAATTGCCGTTTACGGCATATCAACAATTACGTGGGTCAAAAGATATTTTAGATTGTAAGAATGTTTCTTTTCTTTTATTTTCGAGATGGAATATTGCATTAACAATCTTTTTGTAGAATGAAAATGTTATACATTTCCTACTCTTTAACCCATAGCTGGGAGGACAAGACGAAGAGGGCCCATACTTTTGCAAAGTGTATTTGAACGTATGTCCATATAACGTGTCTGCCTTGTCAATAAAAGAGATTACATTCACGCACATATATTGTGATGGTCATAGGCAAATATTATTAAAAGAGAGAGAACGTTTTCATGGCGTATATTCACTTCCACATATATCATCGCCTATACTCAGCATCTATATAGCATTAACCCAATTTTGCTGCGTCAACCATTGCGCAGTGTTACGGAAATCTTAGAAATATCTTTCGAGTTTACTTAGATCTTTATTTAGCGTGCATTCACACACGTATGTTATGTTGTTTATAACCCTGAGGACATATTCTAAAACGAGTGAAGTGGCTTCCACATGAAAATGCAGAAACGAACATTAGTCGACTTTTAAACGAAAGTATTTCTTATTATGTCCAACGCAGATGGAGTCAAGTTAAGACTAGTTAATCACGAAGGGTTTAAATCAATTTGATTGAGTCTTGGTAGTAAGCAGTTGGGATGCGTGTATAAATACGTTAAGTATTAAAAGTCTGACACAGGGACATTCCCCCAAACAAAGCTGGCATGACATGAGTTCAAAGTCGTAAAGGAAGCAGAATGTGAAAGTATTTATACGTATGCTTAAAAGACAAAATACTGTTGAATACACAATGTGACAAAATACTGTCGAATGTGCGGTGTGAAAGAACTACTGGCTTCAGTATATATATATATATATATATATATATATATATATATATATATATATATATATATTAACAGGACTAGAACTTGCAAAACTTGGGATGACCCATGCCCTTTGTGCCTCCTTGAGAAACTACACATTATTAAGCTTCTAAACAATAAAAACCTATTAAACAACAGGCAAGAATTAACGGTTTTCTGCCGACACAACCGAACTTACGCTCTGAATAACTAGCTAAAAACACGCATACAATAAAATAAATTTTAAAATCCATAGCTCATATACATAGTTTTAATACCCTACAAAAAATAACCCTTTATGAAGTCGTCAAAAAACAAACGTTACGGCTTTTTTATATACAAAAATCCCTTTCATAAAGAGATATAATAAAAGAATAAAATAAAAATAAATAAATAAATAAATCTCCATAGACGCTCAAGCCAGACTATGCGAAAACTTCCTCCGTCGTAAATTTAGCCACCCCCACCTTACCCTGACCCGGCATCTATGAAAGTAACTCTATAGTGATACAAATTATTAACACCCCACCCCTGCCTATTCTAAACAATGCGCCCTTGATGTTACCATGGAAATTTTTGATTTCAATTCTGACTATACTATTAAAACTCGTAAATTTCAGAAATAAGTCATTCCCAAATAAATTTCGCTTGAAAATGGAACAGAGCCTACTTTAACTCAAGTTAATTCAAATATTATTTTGAAGTTTTCCGCTCTTGTTTTGAAACATGGGACCTCTTATGTAGCGATTTGGAATCATATTTTTAAATAAATAATTATATATATATATATATATATATATATATATATATATATATATATATATATTTCTGAGATGAGGTAATATGTACACTATTTACATTATTCGGCCTATTATTCCTCATGTCTGTCGCCATATCTATCACAACGTTTCGGCCGTTATACGCTCCGGCCTTCTTCAGTATCTGTCTATATTTCTGAGATGAGGTAATATGTACACTATTTACATTATTCAGACTATTCCCCTCATCTTTGTCGTCATATTTATCACAACGTTTCGGCCGTTGTACGCTCCAGCCTTCTTCAGGTGGTTGGAATGTCAAACTGAACCCTTTATTTCGCTCACTGGGGTAGACTGTTCTAGTTCCACGTGCCATGTCTAATGGATGTCAGTTATCAGTTATCTCCTGTTAATTCCCTCTTAAGGACAGAGTGAAGAGTGGATAAAGGTGTTAGTTAGATACAGCGACATGGCCCAAAGAGTGTGAGTTCGATACCTGGTTAAGGCGGTGGGCAAATTTGAGAGGTAAATTAACAGGAGGTAACTGATAACTGACATCCATTAGACATGGCATGTGGAACTAGAACACCCACTCAAGAATTCGTTGTTCGTTTCTTCAAGGGTATAATTATCGTAATTTGTGATGGATAGCGTCTTTTTATCTATCTCTACATATGGAATTTTTTGACTTATGTTAGTTCCTCCCTCAGTCTGTAACACCGTCTAAAATAGCTATACATTGACCGATCGAAAGCAAATTTTGAGAAGGGCAAACATGTAAGGGGTTACAAAGTACACTTGGTTTTACTAGAGTAGCTTAGTACAATACATTTTCATTTTTTGTAAAAATTAAAAATTTTACCTCTTAATATATAAAATAACCCCATTTTAAAAATAATATAATTAATATAACAAACACTTATTTAATAAAAATGCAATATTGTTTTTGTTTTTTTACATAGCTTTTCTTTAAGTTTATATGTATACAAGAATCCAGTTTCCAGTTCGCCTGGCATTTGCAAGAACTATACACACATCACAATACCAAACGCTTAAAAATGTTGGAATTTTACTCCAGAAAGAAATATTTACGCATGTATGTTGCATGGTGAAGAGTAAGAAATCTTCAGAATTTATTCTTCGTTGTTTAAAAGGAAAAAATACATTTTCTTAATAAATATTGTTTACCACGATATCCTATAAAATTAAATTAAATTAAGGAAATTATTAAATTGCCAAGTCGAGTTTTTGCTAAAGTATTTTTGCAAACAAATCAGCTTATTCAAATTTCATCGACTGGTTTACGAAGTTGAATGAAATGTAGACTTTGTAAACCTCGAGAATAAATGCTAGTGATAACTTCAACAATACTAATTACTGCCAGCGTGTTGCAAAAGAATTCTAGTTTATTTATAAATTTATAAAAAAAAACAAAAAAACTTCATGACGATGTCACTGTCATATGCTTTAATTTTGAATCATACATTTGTATTTTTCATAATAAATATTGGTTCATTTCTGTTAGAATCTTTCAATAATAAAACCTGTTAGAATCTTTCCAATAAAGAAATGTTTTCGAACAAACACGGCACTCTAATACCTGTAAAGTTCTGTTGATCACATCATAAAATAATATATACAGCTGCTCCTATATTTTGAGTTTACAGTTGAACAAAAGTTTCGATTCTATTTCAAATATCTAAATGTTAAACGTGTTCACTCAGCGCGTATCCTGAGCAGTGACGAAGGCTAATTAATAACCTTTTGATCTATTAGCAACATTTTCCAGTGTTCACTTTCTCAACGTTACAGATCGTAGTAATTAGACAAGGCTAATGAATAGTTCTGTTCCACTTTGTCTAATATTTGCAGCAAGTTCACTCCAGTCAAATTCCGAGAAGTTTTTTTGTTTTTTTTTTAACATATAATTTAATTGACGTTTCATTTACTTGAAAATTTTGTACTGGATAAAATAATCGAATTTTAATGAAGTTTGATATTTAGAAGGTCGTTAGCTGAAATACAGAAAGTCGCTTTGACTAATTTAAATCGTGTTTTTTTTATTTTTTATTAATTCTCTTTTTTCGA
The DNA here is from genome assembly GCA_963932145.1 of Acanthosepion lycidas. NCBI lineage: Eukaryota > Metazoa > Mollusca > Cephalopoda > Sepiida > Sepiidae > Acanthosepion > Acanthosepion lycidas. The sequence goes on along the minus strand of OZ010587.1, from coordinate 61,753,077 downwards.
TTAAATCACGTTAATTGATTTTTATCTAGAAAGAAAGCAAGAGAGAAATACATGAACAGAGTGAGGACGAAAGAAAGACATCCAGAAAGAAAGGTATTGAGAAAGAAAGAAAGAAAGAAAGAAAGAAAAAAAGGAAGAAAGAAAGAAAGAAAGACATGAAGACGTGCAAGAATGAAAGAAAGAAAACAAGGAAGATAATAGGAAGAAAGTATGCGACAAAAGAAAGAAAGAAAGAAAGAGAAAGAAAGAAAGAAAGAAAGAAAGAAAGAAAGAAAAAGAAAAAAAGAAAGAAAGAAACAAAGAAAGAAAAAGAGAGAAAAACAAAGAGAAAGCATTAAGTCAAACATGAAAGCACGCAAAGAAAGAGAAAAAGCAAGAAAGATACAAAGAAATAAACAAGGAAAGAACACGGGGAAGAAGAAAAGTCATCAAGAAAACAAGAAGAAAGAAAATCAGAAAGAAAGAAACAATCAAATAAACAACGAAAGAAAAAGACAGAAAAAAAGAAAGATAGAAATACAAAAAGAAAGGAAGCCAGAAAAAAAGGCATATAGAAAGAAAGAATTGATGCCTAAAACACAGAAATGGCTGTGTCAATCAAATTCGTATGCGCATTTTAATGCTAAACATGTCTGTAAAATATTAACAAAACGACTGTCTATGGGTTTCAACACGGAAAAATACCCTTGTCAATATTTTTACCGACATCTTAGTGTCGAGATGATAATGTTGCCTATAACTTGAGGAGAAATTAAAAGTGTATTAATTAATGCCTGAGGTGTTAATAATGAGAAATGAAAGATGCAGAACAAACGATGAACAATAAAAACGAGATTAAGAGAACGAGATTAAAGACGAGATTTTAAAGGAAAATTACATTGGCAAAAAATACCCTGAATGTTCAAATTGAATAAAAGATTTTTTTTCTTCTTAACATTTGCTACCCATTTTATAAAATATAGATCAATGATTCTCAAGAAAGGGAGGTAGTGAGTAGTTAGGGGAGCAGTTTTAAATCTAAGGAGAATTTTAGCCGTGGGATGAATAGTTTTATTGAATCAAATGGAAGTTCTATGATCCATTTAAACTTCCAAAAGTTAAATAAAGTATTAAGATGCAGAAAAAAATTTATTGGAAACAATATAAAGAATCGTTGATCTCATATGGGATGTTGGATAATTTCCTCAAATAGGGAGAGGATACTCCAGGCAACAGAAAATAACGTAATATGGAACCGTGAGCAAGTTTTACGGAAAATGGGAAGGAATGGATGAGTTGAAATTTATACATGACCTCATGTGGAAAGTGGTCTTGTTGACGACAAGGGAGGCAGCGGAAATCAGCTAGTAATCATTCAAATGAATTTGTGTAAATGGATAGTAGAATATGAACTGGGAGGGATAGGAGTGGGGGAAAAACATTGATAGATGTACAAAGGATAGGAAAATGTGGAGAGATATGATCAACCACATCTTTAACGGATAACACAGAACAAGAATAACATTTCAATCTGACAATATCCCACAATTCTAAAAATCATGACGTATAATCAATAAGTGATAGATCATGGCTTGGAATGAGAAATAGGAGAACCAAGTTCGAATTCCGATCGGATTCGTTACATTTTCTAAATGCAAATATCCTTGGAAAAGGTATGAATCCAACTCTTCTCTCTCAGGTATGGGTTAAATAGCAAGAAAGGCTGCATTCTATAGCCTTGGTTTGCAATCAGTTTTCTGCTTTGCTTTACGTATATATATATATATATATATATATATATATATATATATATATATATATATATATATATATATATATTTGTAAAGATTACTTATCTTTAATGTCAGGTTTTGTTGCTGTTTTCCCCGACTTTAAAGTTTCTTGTTAACGATCATTCTTAGGTGATCTTTTTTTCTTTTTTTTTTTTTAAAAAAAACAACTTAAAATTAGATTTAAAAATTAGTTAAAAACAAAACCCATTGAAGAATCGTCATTACCAAAAATGTTCGACGTCAGGGAAAACAACAAAAAATTCATATTATAATTAAGCAATGTTTTTATATAATATTATTAATGACCTAGTTTAAATATTATTTTAATATTTTTAATATTGAATACTATGTATAAAAATACCTGCTGTTTCCTTAATCTTAAATCCTATGCACACACACACACACACACACACACACACACATATATATATATATATATATATATATATATATATATATATATATATATATATATATATATATATGAAATAGTCATGTACAAATGAAGCCTTTCACTAGACTAACTATCTATATATTCAGGTTTTATAAAATTGTAATTGGCTATATATAAATCACTCCAAATATTGTTCAAATAATTGTAACGCATATTATGAATTTAATCATTAAATTTAAATTTATCAGAAAATTAAGAAGGAAAATATCTGATCTGTTGCTTCGGCCACGTATTTAGAGATTATTGTCAGCATTCGAAGAAGTATCTGCATTGTTATCGGTCCTAAGGTGGCATCTCGGTTTCATTTACTTTCCCCCCTCACTGATGTATCTTCCTTGCACCTTGTCTATAAATATTTTCATAGTATTTTTTCTGATGGGCATTCTTCTTTGGTACGTCAACATCATGAGTTTAAGCGCCGCACTAGATTGGCAGTTAGGTCACATAAATGTACCGTTGAAATTGCTAGATGTAACCGTAAGTTCTATTCTAACAGTTTTCGTTCTCATACTTCTAACCCGTGGAACGCTCTTTCGGTTCCTTGCTTTCCTATCAGCAACTATCTTCAAACAAATAATTGCAACATCAATCGGTAATTTCTCTATTTTAAAAATTGCTCTTTTATTGTCCTTTCTCCTCAAAGTATTCTTTTCTTTTCACCATTTTCTTGCAATAGTGGCAACAGAATAGCTGCAGTGTCTCAGAGCTGTTATCTAATAGCCAGATGAGTGTCGTGCAGTGCTGTCATTGGTCGAAATATCACATCATATCAATATGGGCAGGAATCATGACGACACGTCTCGTCTAGCATATTTGAATTGGTGTTAAATAGTTTTGCATATGGGCTATTTTATTTATTGTAAATAAATATTTCTCAAAACAGTGGTTTTAAATTTTCCTTCTATGTTTTGATCGACAATGTTCATTTAAATATTTCCTATAAGTTTCGTTGAAATTGATCAGTTATTTTTGAGATATGTAAGAAAAACCAAAGTGTCAAATACTTTTGCTACCCACTGTGTGGGTATATATATATATATATATATATATATATATATATATATATATATATATATATATATATATATACATATATATATATATATATATATATATATATATATATATACAGACATATATGTGTGTGCGTATGCGCGTGTGTGTACGGTTTAGTGAAAACTATAACAAAGTGTAAAAAGCTTTCGTGTGACGCGTTTCTCCCTTTAGGCCTTCATCGGATTAAAGTGATGATCTTTACGTTGATCGGACTACACATGCGCACGAAGGAGAGAGGACTGAGAATTTTTATTTTTTATTTATATATATTTTGCGCACAATATTTTTAGATATATGTTTTGTGTATATAGCCTAGCAGATGCCATTTAGTTTATTTTTATTTGATTTTTTATCACATTACACACACACACACACACACACACACATATATATATATATATATATATATATATATATATATATATATATATTCGATAGATAAATAAATTGTTTCTTTCCTCTACTTTCCTGTTTACTGTATACTTTTTTTTTTTTATCTTTTTACATCATATAATCATGTGGATTAAGATTAAGATTAAGTAAAATAATACAATACAATATTTTCACAAATATTTCCCCTCTGGGTTAAAATAATATAACATTTTTAATAAAATCTCTATCAAAATAAGATACAGTTTTATGCAAAATATGGCTAGTTTAATAAAAACACAGACCATATGAATAATTTTTAGAGAAAGTATAGTTTCCCAGCAAGGATGTAACTCCAGGATCAAAACAGTTGTCCGTTAGATGAAAAGTGCTTGACTGAGAATATAAAGTATAAAGCTATTTTAAGTGCTGACAGGCAATCAGGAAATTTACATTGTAACAAATGTCCTATAATACGGAATGGTAGGTGGTGAGTCATAATTATAGCACAATTAATTTACTCAGTTTTGTAATGTTTAAAGAGATATTCTCGCAGGATTTACTGCTAGACAGAAAATTTATCCACCTGTAGCCTGTGGCTTTCTCTCAGATTAACTAAGGATTCATAAGCTGTAAAGTAAATACCTTAGCCGCTTAAAGTGTCACACATTCGGTCCTTAATTTTGAAGATTGCTGCCAGGTTTATCTGAGCTTACTGATTATTGCTCGTTAGCAGTAGTGTGTTCTGAATAATATTCTGAAGGAAATAGATTGACTTTTATGATTTTCCCATAAATTGCGACTGAGTAATAAAGAAAATATTATCAATTGTAAACAGTTTTATTACAGTCTTCTTGACTTACGAGCAAAATGATCAGTAACTTTGCTGTACAAATCTACCTTCCACCAAATCACATATGACATATTTTGTGCAGAATTTTTAGCTGCACAAAGTATGTCATTGCAAATTGTTATTTTTTTAATTTTACGTACAAATGGTACACATTTCCCAAACTGAATGCTTAGAAGTTTCAAGTTTTCATTATAATAGGTATGAGTTTATTTCCCTAAGATCCTGCATAATAGAATTGAAATAAATAATACATTTTTATATTTTATACGCGAAGTTATTTTTAATTTTCTACGAAATAATTTTTTCTTTCGTGCTCTTGTGTCTTAGTGGCTTTATCGCGTTGTTTAGGGTGAAATTATTGCAAAAATACTGAAAGCGAAAATCACATTCCATTGATTTGATAATTATAATCGAATAAATTTAAAAACTTTAGAGTATACAAAATTAAATTTGCATCTTAAACAGAATTATTTTAAAACAATTTACGCTATCAGGTAATAAAATTTATTTAAAAGTGTAAAGAAAATATGTTCTGAAAAACACTTAGTTAAAAACAAAATCATATAAATGTAATATATGTAAGTACACATACACGCATGCATACATACATATATATATATATATATATATATATATATATATATATATATATATATATATATATATAAATATAGATAACTAGATTCGTTTCGAAAAGCCCTCGAATTTTTGATTTGCAAATAATCAAATCAATCTCGAGAGATAAAAAAGGTTTTAAAAAAAGAAAGAGCTACAAACATGAACTACTGTCGAACAAATCGCACAGATGCAGGTCTGAAGCCCAAAGAAAAAAAACCCGATACGAGTAGACAACTAACTAACAAAAGAGCTCAATACAATCGTAGAGCAGACCTAGATACGCCTAGTGAGCCAGACAAACCTACCTAGGTTTCACCTAAACAGATCGTCAGGGAAAGTATGGCTAACGAGGTAAAGAGAAACACATATTTATAGGCGATAATTAAAACCATACCACGTGACCGAAGAACCACAAACTAAGTAGTTTGGTGGTGGGGGGGATTTATTTATTCATTCAACAAAATGGGGAGGGGGAGTAAAAAATAAAAAAATAAATAAATAAATAATCTAAGGTAGAAACCGTCTAAATAAGTAACCAAGATTTTTTGTGTCTACATACGTTAAGGATTTCAGTTTTAGAGTTTAATAATAGGCTAGGTTGATCAAATATATATATATATATATATATATATATATATATATATATATATATATATATATATATACACGCATGTATGTGTGTGTACGTGCGTGTTTGTGTATTTTAGTGAAAACTATGAAAAAGTGTAAAAAGTTTTGTGCAGCTAAAAATAATGACAATTGTTATTTTTTTTAATTTTATGTACAAATGGTACACATTTCCAAAACTGAATTCTTACAAGTTTCAAGTTTTCATTAGAATAGATATGAATTTATATCCCTGAGATGCTGCATAGTAGAACTGAAATAAATAATGCATTAAACTTTATGCATGAAGTTATTTTTAATTTTGTACAAAATAATTGTTACAGGTTAGCAATTTGGTATTTTTTTTCTTAAGAATAAGTGCAATTTCTTGCGATCAACAAAAATAGATTTTGTCAGGACTCTTATTAATTAAATTTGGATATACGTGTCCGAAAATTTGCTGAAAATATTCAAAATGACATGGTCACAAATTTAGATCAATAATAATCTTCAGTATTGAAACAAAGGAAATACCTACTGAAAGATCTACATAGAATTTTATTTTTTTTTTTTTTCGAATTTTCAAAGAATCTCGCACTAATTCAAAATTAATCCCGAATATTACAAGATTTTTTTTTCTCTGTTTCTCTTTTTAAAATCAAACAAAAGTATTTGTTGGTTTAGATTTTTTTTTATTTCCTCTGTGCACTACTTTTGAGTGTAATTAAATTTTATAGTGATGTCGCCAGGTTATGGAAAATTCTAATTATGCAGTCACGTCTTTTTATGTTCTATTTTATGCTAATTAAAATTTCTCATACAACTTTTACGACAAATGAGCATCGATAGATGTGCCCACAAACACACATGTATACATGTGCGCAGCACGTGTGTGAGTCTGTATGTTTTTAGCGTAGCGATTATCGACGTTATGGATGAAAATGTCAATCACCGTTTAATATAGTCAAGGTTACTGCGTTCACTTAGCCAAAGTCTATTTCGAAAAACACGAATCCATTTCTTCTTGTAGTGATTGCCGAAACTGCAGAATAGATTGGATTATTCAACCAATCATATCTTTTCAATAAAGGTGCTAGTATTAGGTTGGTGCAAAAATAATGTTGTTTTCTCACATATGTGAGAAAACGACATTATTTTTGCACCAACCTAATATTTGTTAACCATTACGAAAAACCAACGTAGTGAAAATGGTAATGGTATCAGTATTTTTAACTGTTTCCTTATAAGGAAACATTCGGCACTCACTGACCGAGCAGCCTGTAAAGCATCGGTTGAAATTTATAGAATCTTTCACTTGAAACAGTTTCTCAGGTTTAGGAGCTATTATCGCTATTTTCAGTATTGATGGGGGTTTCCTTACTAGATTGTTATTTGAACTAGCGTGGAATGTCATCATATAGATTATGTCAATCTTTCATATTCGAGCTTGTGGAGATAACTCACATCATAGCAGCAGAAATAGCCTCGTGTTCACAACAAATAAAAACATACGTCGCAGATAATGAAACATACAGAGATAACAATGAAAGTACGGCAAATTGTACATTCATATCGTACGATTTTTTAAAATTATGATGTATACTGGTGTGTGTAATGAAAAGAAGAATTTAATTCTTATTATTATACGCCACGTCAGAGAGAGAAGTTGGGCGCCTGTTGACAGTCCTAAGTTTGTTGAATTCAAAGTCTTTTTGTGGGTTGTCCGTATTTCCGACAGGAAAATTTTTTGTTGCATTATGGAAAAACTTTTTCTTATATTTTTTTGCTTAATTTTTTTATAAACATTTAAATGGGACTGTTTTACTTTATTTATAATATTTATTATTATTAATACTTCATATTTTATTTTTATTTATTGATTAAAATAATTT
>OZ010587.1:61740457-61742957 GCA_963932145.1 Acanthosepion lycidas | reverse complement strand
CTATAAAAGGCAGGACATGTGTGTGTGTGTGTGTCTGTGTGTCTATGTGTGTGTGTGTGTGTGTGTGTGTAACGAATGTACGGCCGCAATTTGCGACGGATTTGCACCAAAATTTACATGCACGTGCTCCAAGATAGTGGGGAGACCAAGACCGACTTTGCATTTTCAAACTACCATCGATAGTGGAAATAATCGATTTTTTCATGCGTCTACGGCAGGAAGATTCTATTGGCCAGCGTGAGAGCCAACAGCTGACTGACACGAATGTTAACTAGCATGCTAGCATGCAAAAAAATCGATAGTTGCATTCGTCACAAGTGGAAAAAATTTAAATCTGCATGGCACTTTACTGCAGTTGCTTCATTCGCTTGCTTAAACTCAACGTTGATTCTGATTCAGCAGAACTGGGTTGAATGTGAAAAAGTATTTGTTGTTAACATTCTTTTTTCATTCGGTTTTTCCAATTACAAGTCCATTTTTAAAGCTGATCGTTTTGTTTAGTTCTTTTTCCTAACAGATTTAATGTTTAGTATAGAGCTTAGAAAAAATTCGCAGTGTGAGATAGGCAAGAAGTAAGGCATGTAGCAACATCAGATCGGCAAAGGGTGATCCTTTAAAGGCAATGAAAGGCAAAAATATTTTAAGTTAAGTGATAGCGATTGCTGTATGAGTCGTACGATTTTTGAATCAAGCACGGGCAACGCCGGGCCATGCAGTTAGTTTATGATAAAACGCATTAAGTCTCTATTACGTTAAAATTATAAGACATAAGTCTAGTTTCCAAGCTATGATGGCGCTTTCCACTTTGATTATTTATGCGATGTTGACGTGGTACATTCTTGCTGGCATCCATTTTCCCCCGTGCACATGTTTGCAACTCGCTAAATGGTGTTTAATAAATTTCAGGTTATTATTTGTTTCGCCCACTGTTTGAAGGAATAACGCTCGCTTCAAAAGTAAAATGTTAATGCGAGAAAATAAGCAAAGTCTTGTTTAGCCCTCTCTTTCTCACACGGTCTCTCTCTCTCTCTCTCTCTCTCTCTCTCTCTCTCTGCCTTTCTCATACACACACACACACACTATCTATCTCAATCTGTTCATACGATCTATTTCAATCTGTACATAATATCTATTTAGCTGTCTACCTATTTATCTCAACCTTTTCATACTATCAATCTTAATCTGTACATACTATCTATGTATTTATCTCAACCTCTTCATACTGTCTATATATCTACCTATCTCAATCTGTTCATATTATCTATTTCAACCTGTTCATACTATCTATCTATCTATCTATCTATCTATCTATCTATCTCTCTCTCTCTCTCTCTCTCTCTATCTATCTATCTATCTATATCTATATATATATATATATATATATATATATATATATATATATATATATTAATCTCTTCATATATATCTGTCCAGTTCCCTAGCTCATAAATAATTTTTTGCACATTCTTATTTTTTGCTTCAAACTCCTGGTGAGTTTGCTTAGCACTAGTGCTGTTGGCAAAGGCATGAATCCATTTCCCTAGATAAATCTATAGGACAAATTAGGTTCGTTAATCTTGCAGTGCAATCGACATAAGAGAAGGATAACAGTGGAGAAAGTAACAGGGTAAAAACCACATTACAACTCCCAAGTACAGTCATATCAATATTCTTCTTCTACTTGTTGTGCCCCTGCAGTCCCTCGTAGCCCGTAACAGTGTTTCTCACTTAAACAAGGCTACCACCACTCTTATTCCGCTACCCACGCACAGAAGATCATTAGGTATGCGTTCCACTGCTTTCTTCTGTCCTTTTTGCCATCAATCTGTCTTGTGAGTATCAAATTCTCCAAGTGTTTCTTCCTCCTTATGCATCCAAGAAATTACATCTGGCAGTTTCTTATTTTGAGTATATGTGTTCTTTTTGTTACAAGTTTCTTTCAGACTTTTTCGTTGCTTGGTAGCTGAGACCATGGAAATATCATTATCTTTCTGCAGAACAATATTTCTGTTCGTATCAAGTTTCTCTTGATTTGCGGTGAGATTGTCAAGCATTCACTTACATAGAAGAGGGCTGAAACCACAATACAATTCAGCACATTTTCTTTTCATTTGTTTTTGTCATTTTTTTTTTTTTAATTCATTTTTTTCGTTAATCAGTGGAAACTTCAGATTTCGATGTCGTATTCATCTATTAAAATAAGTCTCATATATTTAAAATACCATATCAATAGAAAGATAATAAGCAAATGGAAACTGTGGATCTCTAAAACTGTTTAGTTCCTAAAAAGAAACTTAATTTTCTTTCTTCTTCAAGCCTATTTTGTTGCTAAGTATTGATGTTGCTACAAAAAAAATTAAGCAAATGAACATATATTCATACGTTGGTATTTTTCTATTATTTTTCATCCAATCCCAGGCACAAGAACCACGTATGTTAGAGTAACTACGAATGAGGTAACGACGTAAAGGGAAAGTGATATGTGTATATATATATATAT
>OZ010587.1:61712957-61735457 GCA_963932145.1 Acanthosepion lycidas | reverse complement strand
CATTAATGATATTTTCGATTTTCATCAGTTAGATATTTAAGCCGATGATATGTTCATATATATATTTATATATCTATATATATCTATTTACCCCCTGTTTTAATAGAAATTCTGACAAATTGAACTGGCAAACAATCTCGAAAAGAACCTCCACATAAATAATAGTTTAGTAGACTATTATTTTTTGGGGGAATTGTATCTCTGCTCTGACTTCGTCAGGTTGACCTTAGGCACCAGATACAAGACAAAATTTTGATTGGCTGATCCAGCGTGAGAACGATAGATAAAAGTTTTTTGGTGTATTGTTTCTGACTCGTCAAACAATGTAGACTTGTTTTATTTTTGTCTGAAAGGTCTCCTCAGTTGAGGAAAGTGAACCCACTGGCTAGTTAGAAGATGTATACGCCGATGTTAATAAACTAGCTAAGTTAAAATTCCCTGTACGGAAGTTTTCTTATATCTTGACTCAAAACATCTAGCGATCACCGAGCGTGAAAGAGAAATGTGACTATATTATGATCGAATCGACACCGTCGCCGAAGACCTCCCAACATAAGTGGGGCTATGCAACACTCCAATCTGTGTTTAAATGGTGCAAGGATTGGCTTGGTAAATTCTTTTAATCACCATAGAGAAACTTTTCTCTCTGTTATCACATAGCTGATGCTAATCTCCAGGAGAGCAAAATTCTGCGCCATTTTGACCTCACGTTTTCCTCTGATATGAAGTGATTATATTGAATCACTTGCTAAATCTACTGCTAGGAAAGTTGGTTCACAAGGTTGTGCCAGACAATTACTCACGTCAGAATCCACCTTGCACATTTATATATTTACCATTCGTTCGTGCATTGAATATTGCTGCCATATCAGGTCTGATGCTCCTATTATATACCTCGAGATTTTTGACATAATTCAAAGTGTCTGTTATATAATCGATTGTGATCTGGCATCTTGTCTTCAGTCACTATCTCACCGGAATATAAATTTAAACGTGACAGTAGATTGGTAAATGATCTGATCGTTTTACTGTGAAACTAACTAGATGAAACCGTATGTTCTATTCTAAGAATTTATTTTTCGCAATTCGCGCCTGTGGAAATTTCTTCTTTTTCCTGGCATCCTTGTCACTTACAACCTTCAAAATCTTAGATGCAATAAGAAACAACATCTTGTATCATTATGAAACCCCTTCTTTTATTGTCCTTTCTCCACCATAAAGTGTTAGCATTCTCTTTTACACCCAGTAACTCCCTGCTTCCTAGTGATATTATCTTGCTGGGTTTAAAATAATTAAAAAGAAAAAAATAGCGACGGGTACACTTGAAAACGAACGGCCCGCCTATCTATCTATCTATCTATCTATCTATCTATCTATCTATCTATCTATCTATCTATCTATCTATCTCGCTCTGTTCATATCTGTCTGTCTATCTATCTATCTATCTATCTATCTATCTATGTTAATTTCTTGCGTCTAACCTTTCGTTAATTTTACTCCGGTCTCACCTTTAGTGAAACATTTTAAAATCATATATATATAGTATGGAAGCTAATTTTCTTGAAGTTTCGAGGCTGTAATTTAATCTTGGCACCATATTGTCTGCGAACAGAACTATCTTGTCGCAAATGCAGCACCCACTTTCTGATCTCATCCATTTTCTGAGGTGCGAAAATAAAGACATTCAAGAAAATATGTTGCATTGAAAATCTGGATTTAATTCATTTTCGCTCCGGCGGTTGGAAGAGAAGACGTTCAATTTGGATCTAAAATCGCATATTTGAATATATTCGCAAACAATTTGCACAAGTACAGATCCATTATTTTATTCGATCATGTATGACATTTTGTGGGGAAAATAAATGATTCGCTCGACAACAGCTGTGTATTTTATATTAGTACGAATGTTTTTCTTTTATATCACTTCTCGAAGTGAACCTACACTTAACGAAAGAAAATTTCTGCTACGTATAGTTTAACCAGAAGAAATGCTTGTCACCCAGTGTGGATCCAATGTACGGCATAAGCAAAGACGCTTTATATTTCCCAATGACGAAATATGGCAAACTGCTCGACTTTTCCATGGTAAGTGGTCAAAAGAGCTACATTCTTTAGTTCCGCTAATGTTGACCTTCACTGCTAAGACGCGATATGCCACCTATACATCGAAAAATCTAACCCATTTCCAGTTCCTTGGTATTCTATTAGTAAGGATGTAGTTATACACAGCTTCTTGCCAATAATTTCTACTTTATCGAACAGACTCCAGTGTGGATGCTTTCACGATTATTACAATATTAATCTCCTCAAATAAAGCGTTAGCCTTTATCTCTGCTACATGACCTAATATTCTGCACTTGTTGCATCCTCTTGGGCAATGTGTTGGATAAACGCATATGCATTTATAAGCTTTCTTGCATCCTCTTTTTACGCTCATACAACAACATAATTTAGTAAAGCTCTGCCTTGAGTAGTTCTTGGGCGTTGTGTTGGATAAACGCATATGCATTATAAGCTTTATTTCTTCAAGTTGTGCCTTCTTCAGGAATCTTGGTAATTCTTCTTATAATTTCAACCTGATCCCATGGAAAAATGAAATAAAATCAAATAAATAAATGAAATTTTAAAAAAGAAGAAAAAAAAAGAAAAAGAAAAACATTTTCTCATGATGCTAGTAATAAAGGAACCAGAAAGGGTTTTGGCTCGTTTGCGCAATTCTATGGCCTCACTTCCGGAAAGGACAAAATCGTTCTCTTCCTATTTCCTACAGCTCAGCGTTCGTTCGTGTTTTGTTGCTCCATTCATGAAGTCAGTAATTTCGTCGTTCCAACTCAGCGCAAACACATGAGCTCGACCATTTTAACCATTCTTAAGGAAACAATCATACCTAAGATACATTGAGGACTTTGTTTCCTTACAGTTTATATAAAAAAAACGGTATAAACCGACTTTTTATGCTTCTACATTAATTGTTTATATGTGAACACACACATACCTACGATACCCCAACGTTCAATATTCTAAATTCCATAAATTCTTTATTCAATTCACGGGTTAGATAGCTCTCATGAAATAGTTTAATACTTAAGAATTATTTATTATCAGTTAGTACTTGTTGTAGCTTGATTCAAATCCACGAGAAAGAAGTGTGTCAATAGCGAAGAAAAGAAATAATCTTCAAACACACTTCTATAAATTTAAGTAATTTTATTATTGACTATGAAAAATAGTCTGTTTTCTTTTAAACTGAAAGAAACAAATTACAGTTTCTCGTAAAAAAATTTCATCAAAAAATATTTTATTTTTCTTTTTACAACACATACACATCAGTCTTATTAAACTTATTCGTCACATTTTTTCAACACGTTTTCAATTCCAGCTTTCACTTTGTATCAGGTACGTGTATAGAGGTCAGGATAATCATGTTATTTCGAATAGAAAAATATATATTAATGATAATCTCTGGTCTCAAAAATTTACAGGAAAAAAGTCGTTTAACAAAATTAAAAAAAAAAAAAACGAAATTTTCGTTAGAAACAAAGAAAACCGTACCGAAATATTATGTAATGGCAATGAATGCAGGAAAATCTGCTCTCAGGGAATAGGCGTCAATTATTAGTTATATACAACATCAGTTTACAAAAGTTTACACACACACACAGACACACACACACACACACACAGACAGACAGACACACACACACACACCGATCCTAACAGCACAATTGTCCACATCACGTAAAAGCAAACGTATTTATCTATTTGTTAGATTAAGATTTGAACCGTTGTATCTTAGAAATGATCAAAGATATCTTACTGGAATTCTTTGAGGTTTTAATAACACTGTTGGACTCTACTTTAAGCAATAAGAATGTATAATTATTCTCCAAGATGAACAGAAGAAACGTGATAAAATCGATCATAAACGAAAATGACATATTCATCATCAATTAATCATAGCTACGGATCAGAAGCTCATGAAGGGTTGAAATAAAGTTCAAATATATGTATATTATTCCAGGATCATTTTTTAAATTATTTAAGATGATCTTCGTCCTCTCTAAACTTCTAACTTTCTGTCCTAGAGTAACAAGGTGCCTCATAGGTTTTAAACATGATTTCATTTTCAAGTTTTTTCACTGCTCTTTGGACTGCTGTAGGTGAAACCCTTCTCTCATGTGTCAAACGTCATATGGATTTAGTTGGATCTTTTCTAATTGTTCTGATTTTGCTCTAAGTTTAAATGGTGACCTCTATTCCTGTTTTGACTTTCTGATGCAGTTTTCCTCTCTACTATTCAGATTTTTTTAATTATTCACCTGATGATTCTTGAATGGACTTTGAAGATGGAAGTCAGAGCATGTATGTTGAATAATATAGACATATATCTATTTGTTTTTATTTTAAATTTCTTAGTGCCTGTACAAAATTGATTAAAAAAATCGTAATTATCCATATGGTGTTTATTTCCAGGTACTTTCAATCCCATTCAAGATCATCTTCAGGAGATAAATTGCTAAGAATTGTATTAATATAAGTTATGAATACGTGAGCATGAACGCTGTAAAATTACCACTATATACAGGATGTAATTTAATTTATGGTTATTCTTATTACAGTTGTAGTTACCAGTTTTAAAATATTGTTTTAATTATAGTTTTTAACAATTACAATTTAGATATTTTAAAATATTGCTGTTATAAACATTCTAGAACTTTGTAGCTATACTTATAATTGACTTTATTTTTGTCCGTAATTTCTTATATAAAAGGATTTTAGAATTTGAAGTTTTCGTTTGTTATTTTCGTGATGGAGTATAGTCGTCTTGTCGATTAATATTTCTCTAAATCGTAGACAGGAATGTTCCTTTAGATGTTGGGAGATTGATCTATAATCAGTCAAATGAAATGTAAGTCTACATGACAAAGTCGTGGTGGAAAAACCATCATATATATTTACATTTTTGCCAGAGATGACATCTCCCAAAGTTAATTTAAATCGAAGAAGAAAAATATACATTTAATGGCAGATGCGAACCACGAACATTTGCATTTCAGCAGGAAATCTAAGAAAGACATTGTTTGATGGTAAAAGCCAAAACAACCCCAGTCACGATAAAAGAATGCCCCCACCCGGGAAGGCTACGTGCCTTGATAGACTATTGGGCCTCAAAATCGCCCTTAATCTCAAGTGAAACTCCTACATACGATCCATCGCTAACGGCACAGGAGAAATAGTCGGTCCATTATAAGTACCGGATTCTTCGTGATTCTTTACAAGGATCAGATCAGGAGTAAAATGGAGAATAGTGGTCATATTTGGTCTGGGGTTTGCCTGCCCTCACTTTCTAGTCTCGGTAGATTCCAAAAAGCGTCTCAGAATTTTTGTAAGTCAGAAATTATTTTCCAAGGTCTAACCTCCCCCTTACAGGTGGGATGCTGCAAGCCACTCCCTGCTTTCTCGCTACTTCCATGGAAAGTTCTAGGACGAACTGCATTCTTTGTTTCCGCTAGTTCACATTGTAGAAAACCATTCGTATTCCATTTGCAAGAAGGAATTTCCCCTCGAACAGATTCTTCACGCGAACTACAGCTCTGTGGAACCGACTCCCAAGAGAATATTTCCTCGATCACTGTGATCTTAATCTATACAACTCTACTATCCGCATAAAATGCTGCATAACGTAATGCTCTACCTGTAGTGGCTCTCAGGCCTTGTACAGAGTGAACCTTACTGTAAAAAAAAACAATTAATAGTATATCATTTATATTGCCTACATTGCATACTAGACATGATGTTTCTTTTGTGCGTCTATTACAAATTTATGAAATCCTAAATTTGGGGAATAAAAGTTGGTTTTAAATGCCATCAAACGCGTTACTGCTAACTCCTCGTCCGGCCACTCGCCTTTCATGCACCCACAGCAAATGACTAATCAGTGGTTGCTTGTCTTACACCGGCAATCAACGAATCCCCTGTGGAAATCCGTGAAAATTATTCATGAATGCGAATTTTGCTCAAGATTAATCCCGAGTTTTGCCAAATGAAGCGTTGATCTTGAACAAGGCAGTTTGGTTAAAGCGTCCGGTTGGGCAGTTTACAAGGAAACTAGAAAAAAAAAAGGAAAGAAAGATGGCGAGGCCGTCAGCCGGCATCTGCAAAGTTCCCGAGCCGAAAGGTGAAAAGGAAAAAGCAGGCAGGCGGCGGTCATGATGTGAAAGGCGGCAGATCAATGCAAATGTCAATCAAGCCGAGTGAGCAAAGTTAATTGAAGTGCAACGAAGCGCGCCTTTTATTTTCAGCTAATTAACTGAATAATTAAAAATTAACACGTGCTCTCTAGACTGAAATTGCTTTCTACAGTCGTTAGGAGGCTGTGATCGTACTACTATCATCTTATGCAATTCAGCAAATTTTTTATTTTTTTGCTTCGAAACGCACACTCGCGTATTCCTAACTCTATACTCTATTGAAAGATTTCTATTAATCAATGAGTATATATATATATATATATATATATATATATATATATATATATATATATAAAAGAAAAACAGACCACTTTAAGGTACCATTATAATAATTTATTTCACAGAGCCGTTTTAAAGGACGCCAGATCATCAGATAGCACTTCGAAAAATGTAATAAAACGAAAAATGAAATTAAAATTGATGGGTAGTGTAAGTTTTTGTAATTTAACAGAGAGTGTAAAAAGGATAGTTAAAGAGACATGGTAGATTATAGGGAGGGATCAATTTCATATCTCTCTCAAGTATACATTATATTAGGGGAGGAGTGACCAGACCTTGACCTATTTAGATGGTTAACTTAACGGAAGTGATATATAGAAATAGGAGGGGAGTAGGGAGAAAAGAAAAAGGAAAAAGAAAGAAGAGGGAGAGGGAAGTAAAGAGAAAGAGAAAGAGGCTGTAATTGGCTTTTAGCAATTTATGTAAAAAATAGATTTTAATGCTTGAGAGTAATTTAGATGTCTAAAAAAACGAATGAATTAATTTGATAATTGCTATCAATTTAAATATTCAATTTTTTTTTATTTAATATTTTAAATATATATACATATATTAAGTAATTCATCGAGTCTAGAAGAAACCTCAAGAAAATTTAGAAAGCACTGGACGGCCGTTTCGTCCTATATTTGGGACTCATCAGCAGTGCGCATCCACTACCGAGAATTGAAACCAGGACAGTTACATTGATAGGCAAACGTCATACCAACTCGGTGACGAAGAGATAGCGAACTTGACACGATATTGCGCCGCTCATTAACAAATTCCGTGGTGGAACTCATCCAAGTTACTTTACCCATAGCACTGTGCCCCCTAGAGCCACGACAACTATACCCAAGCCGCTCCATCCAGAGTATTAGAAGGCGGTTCAAGCAAGGATATACAAATCATAGAAATTAAGGTGCTGATGAGTTCCAAATATAGGACGAAACGGTCGTCCAGTGCTTTCTGCATTCTGTTGAGGTTTCTGCTAGACTCGATGAATTACTTAATTATCTCGAATCCTCCTTAATTTCTATCATTTATATATATATATATATATATATATATATATATATATATATATATATATATATATATATATATATATATGTTTCCACATGGTACAGTGTTATGATGTTTTGTCTTACATAATATTAGGTTGGTACAAAAATAATGACGTAATAATGTCGTTTTTTGACGTATTTTTTAACGTCAAAAAACGACATTATTACGTCATTATTTTTGCACCAATCTAATATGTGGTTAACATAATATAAATATAAATTCTTGTAACAATGTACCTTTCTTTTCTTTTTCATAAATTAAAAAAAAAACGTGTTATCATGAGCACAAAGAATTTATGAAACAGTGAATATAATTCGAACGGTGTTATATACCGCATCTATAAACACTAATGAGTATGCCCCAATCCTCATAAATACGTATGACACTACTGTAAGTGTGAGCTTTCGGAGAGGTAGACAGATACCCGATCCCGCGTATGCGGGGTCTATGGGCAATATTTGCCCGAGCTCATGGGTTCGGACTTCCCCACACTAAATTCGGCCTTGTGTCACATCCTACCTCGTTAGAAGGCAGGTAAATATCGTAATCTGCTGTGTAAGTAGTTCAGCACCAGCAGTGGTTTACCTACTTCCCACCGCTGGCGAGTATTGTATTCTGTTAATATTATAAACAATATTATAAGTATTCTGTTAATATTATAAACATTATCATTTCATTTCCAACCTCCGTTTTGGTTATTCCTCATTCTGTAACCCTTCCTAGGTTGGAGGAAACGGCGATCGTACTTTTGTCCGAAACGACCCGAACTGTGCGATGGTTATTTAAACCCTGTGGGCGTGCAATCGCCACAGTGATTATTTGTTTTTGTATAAATTTTGATATAAGACTGACAACTGCGATAATTATGTGTACAATTACGAAAGTAGAGAGGCCAAGAACCCTGATACTCGTTGTCCAGAATTTCATCTCTTAGAAAATTTTCGGGAAACCTTGGTTTAAACAGGAAGTTAAAAACACCAATCTGATGAATATTCCAAGTAGCAATGACGTCACGCAAGTCGAGAAGGCATGACCTGCTGACCTCCACGTTTTCCTTCTTTGCTATTCTTTTCTTTTATTTATTTATTTATTTATTTTTTGCTTCCGTCAGGAAATGATGATTACTACTTATATCCACCCCCGCAAAAATTAAATAAATGAAGTGAGATAAAAGAGAAGAACTGAAGAAAATTGTCTGCGATTAATTTGGTTTGATGTTGTACCGTTGTGATATATATTGAGGAATTAGATAAGTAAAACTACAATTTAAAGACGACTGGTAACGTGAAAACATCAGGACGTAGCCAGGATTTTCTTCCGCTCACATAATGAGTACAGTTTCTCTACGAGAATCACGTAAAAAAATGATTTTTTAATGACATGCAATAACATAGGTTTACTGACCAAATTACGTTTTCATAACATCATTTATAATATATTTGGTACTTTCTGAATGTTTTCTAAGACTGAAAAACACGTACTACATTTAAAATAACGAACTGATTCAGAATGAATGACACTTCTTAGATTTCTCTAACATTTTTCAGACGATTACACTGTGTATCCTTGCATCAATCTAACAGAAATAAAACAGTAACTCTTGGTCTACACTTATGCCAAACTAAGTTCCTCCCTACTACTATTAAACTCACCTATGAACTAAAGAGCTACAGCCTCACTACACCTTATGTTACTACTGTGATGTTTTGTTTTTGTTTGTTTGTTTGTTTGTTTTTAGTAGGGTCTGAAACTGCAAACTCCAAAAAAAACAGTTGACTGGTTGCAAACAAGAAACCGTAAACCGGTGAATCACTGGTTGCAAACAAGAAACCGTAAACCGGTGAATCAAGTTATACATTCCCTAAGTATAAGTATATATACAGGGGTTGTACAAAATAATTGAAACACTTGTTAAATTCAAATAAAATTTATTTAATATGGAGTTGGTCCTCCTTTAGCCTCATATACAGCTTTAATACGTCTAGGAATGAAATCATACAGCTTCCTGACTTCATCCAGAGGAATTTTCAGCCATTCTTCCATTAACACCTGCTCCAGTTCTTTAAGACACGACGGTGGAGGATAGCGGCTCCTAACTTTTCGCTCCAAAATGCACCACAAATTTTAAATAATATTGATATCTGGAGATTGGGGAGGTCACTACACGTGTTCTAGCTTATTTTCATGCTCTTCATACCAATTATTAACCACTCGAGCGGTATGTATTGGAGCATTATTGTCTTGGAAGATGCAGTCACCATCAGGGAATAAAGTCTTAGCCATTGGATGAACATGATCTCCCAAAATGTTCAGGTAATCTTTGCTGTTGATTCTACCATGCAGGGCAACTATTGGACTGAGACATTTCCATGGTATAGCGGCCCAAATTACCACTGATCTACATCCATGCTTCACTGTTGGAATAAGACAGTCAGTGTTGTAAGCTTCTTTGGGCTGCCTCAACACATAAACTCGCCCTGAAGTTGGGAAAAGAGAAAAATTGGACTCGTCTGAGAATATGACTTGCTTCCATTGGTCTGCAAA
Source organism: Acanthosepion lycidas (assembly GCA_963932145.1). Taxonomy (NCBI): domain Eukaryota; kingdom Metazoa; phylum Mollusca; class Cephalopoda; order Sepiida; family Sepiidae; genus Acanthosepion; species Acanthosepion lycidas. Next base: position 61,725,339 of record OZ010587.1, on the reverse strand, counting down.
CCAAGCATTGCGATCTCTGCACCGCTCCAACCTCTTCTGAATGTTTCGAGTAGAGAGAAGAGATTTCCTTACCGTGATCCTTCTATGATATGCATCCTTATGGAGCTCACGACGAACAGTTTTAGTAGAAACTAGACTTCAGATGATTATTCAACTCAGCATTCCCTTTGGCCGCAGTAGTCCGATGATTTTTTGCCACATTGCGTTTCAATGCACGTCAGTCCCTGTCAGTAGGTTTGCAAGTCCGGCCCGAATTGCTACGGTTGCTAGAGGTCTTGCCATGTTTCTCGGATTGCATCAGTGTTCTTGATATGGTAGCTCCTGAAAAACGAAACAGTTTAGCAACCTTAGTCATCGAGACACCTGCCATGCGAGCTCCAGCAATTTTCTCTTTTTCGAACTCGGAGAGGTCACGCATTTACCTTAAATTTTACTAAATTCTAAAAATAAATAAGACAAAGACAGTAAATTAGATAAATAAACGTATTTACAATAGATATAACATGCAATTACGAAGTTTTGGTTAAACGTTCTTAATATAATAGGTCTTTGAAATATAGGAGTGGATTTTGCAACTGTTCCAATTATTTTGTCCAAGGGAGGAACGGTGGAATAATGGATAGCGACTCGGATTAAGGAATGGGAGAGCCGAGTTCGAATTCCAGCCGGATTCGTTGCATTCAGTTACGTGCTAATACCCTTGCGAAAGGTATGAATCCTCTTCTTCCCCCCAGCTACGGGTAAATGCAAGAACAGGCCGGGTTCTATAGCCTTCTACCACAGTAAGAAATGACAACCTACTTCGAGAGAAAATCTGATTCGTCAGACATATATTGTAGAGGGGTTTTTTTTTAGCACGGTCTGGAGATGCCAGGCGATCATCAGGTATATTTGCGAGGAAAAAAAGCAACGAACTGCTGGAATTTAAAAATCAGCATACCGATTCCAATCTGTATGCCAATAACCGCTAAGCTACCCGAAGAATCTAAGTTAATTAAGTGTGGATAATATAACAATGTACTTTTTGTTTTTACCTTTACCTATTTACATATTGCTAATAGTTCTATCAGAAGATATAACTTGGAAATCTCTCCAACTTCTCCTAGATTTATGCAAGAAGCAGCTGCAGCAAAACATCCACTAGAAAATTGTAATTAAAGTTTTAATTTGCATATTGAAAATCTCAATCATTCTACTTGCAAGATTTTGACTTCTATTAACAACAAACGGAAAATGTATTTATAAAGTTAATCGGTTTTCATGTTTGACACACACACACATACACACATATATATATATATATATATATATCCGAATGTAATGAGAACGAAAATAATATAAATTCTAACGTTCACATCGTTAATGCAAAAGAGGGCTCGATACCAAGTGTAGATAAATAGTAATTTATCATAATTTTTAAATACTTTATATATAAGTTGTTATATGTATATATATATGTTTGTGTGTATGTATGTATGTATATATATTTATATATATTGCATATGTATGTGTATATTTACCACTAATATTATCTATCTATCTATATCTACATATATATATATATATCTTGAACAAAAAAAAATTAAAATCTTCAGAATTAATGGGTTATAGAATTATATTCTTTTGTTTTTATTATTATTATTTCATTTAGATTCCTTAAGTATTTTCGGCCAAAATGGCCATCATCGGGAGAAGAAATATTTCTGCTTTCTGGTAGCAGTAAACTACAGAAATGAATGTCTTGATGGAGAAAATGAACGTTTGTCTGTAGATTTCATTTGCTTTTTTTTATTATTTTTTTAACATGAATCTTTTAACATTTTTGTGTTGGACAAACAGTCTCTTTTAAGTTGTTATTTGAGATAAGAGCTGGATGGATCCATGCTGCTCTGAATTCCCCTGGTCAGTTTCACAGTTTTATTGTTTCCTGGAGAGGGGGATGTGTATATGTGTGTGTGTATGTGTTATTTGGTTCTTAGGGAGTAAGTGAGTATGATATGTGTAAGCGTGTCTATTGCTGTGGGTGTGTGTTATCATTTGGCTCATTAGGGAATGAGTGAGTATGATGTGTGTAAGTGTGTATATTCGTGTGGGTTTGTGTATAAGTGTGAGGCCTCAACACCTCCGTAAGCATGTCTGTTTTGTGTGGGTGAGAAATGTGGGTAGGTTTTGATTTGTAGGGTAATATATTAATACTATCTGTATTGTTAAATTTATAGTTTAGCCCGGCTGGACAGTGTGTTTTTAAACGTTGTATCCACTTATTTTCATGGAACTCTAAAATTTTTCTAATGTTATCTGCTTTGAACTTTTCTATTCTCTCAATTATAGTGAATTTGGCATGGGTTTTGAAATCGTGTTTTTCTAGGCGGAAATGTTGTTCCACAGGTAATACTTTTTCATGGGGATTCGACTTAATTCGCTTACGATAATTATTAATTCTGTAGTGAAAGGGCCATTCAGATTTTCTTACATATTGTTTCTGGCATAGTATGCATTCTAGGAGGTAAATTATGTTATGACTTCTACAATGAGAATCGTGGTAGATTTTGAAAGTAGAATTAGTCACTGAGCTAGTGAATGAATTCGTGTATCTAATGTGGTTGCAGCATAAACTTCATTTGTTGTTACATGGTTGGGAAAATCCTGTTATTACGGATTACCTTGTCACCTGAAATGTGGTTACTACCTATGATTTTTTTTAGGTTCTTAGGTCTACGATATGCTAGAAGGCCGGGTTCCTTAAACAATTTTTTAGGTCTGGTTTGAGATGTAGTATTTCCCAGCGACTTTTGATTATTTGGGATAGTGGAGGCAGAGTGGGGTTGAAAGTGGTTACTAGAGGAATGCGGCGAGATTTACTTTTAATCTTGTACATTAGGGTGTCTTCTCTAGGTGTGGAAATTGCATTATTTATTTGTTCCCTGATTAAGTGTTGTTTTTAGCCACGTGTTGTGAATTGATGCTCCAGATTTTCAACGTGTTTATTTAATTCTTCATTGTTGGAACATATCCTTCTAAGTGCTTGTGAATAGGGAAGGTTCTCTTTGAGGTGTTTAGGGTGGGAAGACTTAAAGTGTAGATAGTTGTGGGTGTCGGTGATTTTATTGTGTAGTGTCGTTTGTAGTTTCCTGTTTTCATCTATGTAAATGCGGGTGTCTAAAAATGTTGCTGATGTTGTGGATTTTTCATAGTCAAACTTAATTGAGTCGTGCACTGTGTTTAGGGCCATAAGGAATTGGATAAGTTTGTCATCACTACCTGTGTATACAAAGAATATATCATCGATATATCTTGCATAGAATACGCAGTCGCTACCAATGAGGGGATAGATATGCGTCTCCTCAAATTTTCCCATGAATATTGTAGCATATGATGAAGCTGCAATGGTTCCCATGGCACAGCCTCTTACTTGAGGGTAGTGTGCTCCATTGAAGTTAAAAGTATTCAATGTGAGAACATGCTCCATGATTTTTATGATAACTTCTGTTGGGGGGTTTTGTTTTCTTCTTTTAGTAAGTGCTTCCTGAAGGGCGGTTAGCCTTCGATGTGTTTAATGTTTGAATAGAGTGATCTTACGTCCATAGTCACTAGAATAGCATTCTCTGGAACTGTTTGTATGTGATTAATTTTGTTTAGTAGATTTGTTGTGTCTCTGATGTAGGATTTTACTTCCTTAGCTAGGGGTTGTATATAATGGTCTACGTATTTGGAAATTGTTGTCGTGTGGCAGTTGAATGATGAAAAGACCGGCCTTCCTGGGTTGTTGCTTTTGTGTATTTTAGGAAGGAGATAGAAACGAGATGTTTGTGGGTGTAAGTGTTGTGCATGTTTCCTTGTCGATTAGATTGTTGCGAAGCATTATGTTTAGTGAGCTAGTTAATTCTTTTTGGCATTCGGGACGGGGATATATATATAAAATATATAATCACTGCGTGCCAAATTATTATCGAAATAACTTTTTTCTAATATTTCAAAAACCGTCCAATCAATTCACAAAATTTTTACACAATATTGGCAACACTGACCTGCGCAATCACTGAAATTTTCGGACTGATCTGCGCAATGTAAACAATCTGGCGCCATATTTATTATCATCACTGTGATTTGAGCGTGCCAAATTATTATAAAAGTGTAAGAATTTAGTAAAAAGATGGGCCGTAAAAGCAGTTTAAGTGATGCTGAAAAGAAAACTATCACCTCAGAACTTTCAAAAGGTAAATCTACCCTAGAAATTTCTAAAATGATAGGGAGGTGTCATCAAACAGTGAAAAAGTTCACCGCCGACCCTACACAAGTACGCAAAAGGGCAGATAAAGGCAAGCCAAGGGTTATTTCACGTCGTCTCATGTCCCGACTTAAACGAGAGGCCACGAAGAACCCAGAACTTACCAGTCAAGAGCTTTTCAGTTGCATTGGGGATCCTACTGAGTCTAAAAGTACTCGGTGTCGGTATCTGAGGGAAATACCAAAAACAGTCAAACCTGAATCGAAGCCTCCGTTGACGAGAAATCACATTCAAAATCGATTGAAATGGGCCGAGGACAATATGAATATTGACTTCTCTAATGTTTTGTTCACAGACGAAACTTGAGCAACACTTGATGGGCCAGATAGATGGTGCAAAGCCTGGGTAATGAACGGACAGTATCGTCATCAGCGTTTGAGACGCCAACAAGGCGGTTGAGGCATAATGATCTGGGGTGGTATTATTGAAAAACATTAGTGGGCCAATGAAGAGTACCAGATGGCGTCAAAAATGACTGCTGATGCATACATAGCGTTTATGAAGGATCATCTTGAACCGTGGATGAAAATGCAAAGAGTTGCCTTCAGAAGGGCCATTGTTTTTATGCAGACTACTGAACATTTGAAACAGTTAGGCTTTGATGGACCTCGAAAAATGAAGTGGCCAGCAAATTCTCCGGATTTGAACCCAATCGAATACCTTTGGAGCATCATGAATCGAAGACTGTACGCCAACGGACGACAATTTAGGAGCAACGGTGAGTTGTGGGAAGCAATTCTTGACATATCTCGCGTCATTACAGCAGATGACATCCTACAATTAACAAATTCTATGGATCGTCGACTTCTTCAAGTAATTTCAAAACAGGGAAAGCACATTCCCTATTAATTTGTCTAAAACTGTGCCTTTGTTTGTATCTGTTATTATTTGTTTGATTATCTTATTTATTAGGTTCTTTTGATCATAAACATTCACGTGCAACATTAATAAACGTTTTGTTTGCAAAATTCTGGGAATTTTACTCCACCTTTCTAATAATTTGGCACGTTCAAATCCCCGTGCTGATAATAAATATGGCGCCAGTTTGTTTACATTGCGCAGATCAGTGCGAAAATTTCAGTGATCGCGCAGATCAGTGCTGCCAACATTGTGTGAAAATGTGTGATTTGTTTATACGGTTTTTGAAATATTAGAAAAAAGTTATCTCGATAATAATTTGGCACGCAGTGTATATTATATATATATATATATATACATATATATATATATATAATTTTTACATTCGGACAAAAACAACTTGCTCATTGCAAATATATAATAATTTATTTTGTAGTGAGCAAGTTACTTTTTTCCGTATGAAAAAATTATATCTATATCTATATCTATATATATATATATATATATATATATAAAGTGAACATTGAAGTCAACAGAGGCGATAGATTGTTTCATGCTAAACGCAATCATCAGGCTCCAATCATGGTGGCCTGATGATTGCATTTATCATGAAACAGTCTGTCGCCTCTGAGTTGATTTCAATGTTCAATTTTATATTTACATACGCTCTATCTCTGATATTCAGCACTTTATCACATAAATATAGCACTCATTAAAACTATATAAATGAGTGGTTAGAATGTTTGCTCTATGACCATGGGACCCTGGTTCCAATCTCACCACGGTCGATTTGTCAGGGAAAAGAGATCCTGATGTTATCGTAATGGATCGTGGCCGATCCCAACATGCGGTACCTTTGGTAAGTGCCTGAAAGCATAGAACAGGTTGACTCAAGCCTTGTGAGTGAAATTGGGTAGACGGAAGTCTTGAGGGCCGTCCAGAGATGTTCGAGCATAAGTCCATATGTCATTGTGTCTTTGGGTTTGAGCGTTCTGGCCTTGTTCAAATAGTTGATCACGCTAGATAACACGCTCTTTCTCTCTCAGAAACTGTAACTAACGTCTGTTCAGCATAGTTGCATTATAAACCACAGGTGGGATCTGTTGGTGTTGAGTAAACACAAATGGGCCTGAGCAAGCCTCTGCAATAGGGATTGGCTAGCCGCCCTAGTAGACGGGTATCCTTGAATACGATTGGTGAGCTATTATATATATATATATATATATATATATATATATATATATATATATATATATATATATATATATATATAATATTCCCAACTATATTATCGATAAACAAATAAAATTATTCTTACAAAATATATGACACCAGTAATTAAAATAGCGTATAAAAAAACATCAACATATTTTACTGTTACAAGATGTACGATAATTACAAGTAAGACGAATTCGTTAAACACCATAATACTGCCGTAAATCCCGAAAAACATTTTACAGATATCTAATCAGTTTAACTTCATGCAAATTTAGATTTAGATGAGAGCAGAAGAATGTGTTGCGCCAAACAGCATTCGAAATTTTGACTTTTAGTTGAACTTAGATCATTGCTTCTACACGGCTATCAGCAAATGACTAAAAAAATGGAGTAGGAAGATTGTTTTGTGCCTCTCCTTCCAGTGAATTGAATGTGAGCCTGACGGCCGACTAGTGTTATGGGTGAGAATCGTGAAAATATGTCGGGTACTAAGTAAATGTTCTCGGCTGCCCTGTCTTTTTTTGAAAATTTTACGGTGTTTTTTTTAAAAGGAAAAAAAGTTTGGAACTTCAGAAAAATATTCTGATCAGCTTGTTTAAACTTCCTTCCGATAAATATGAACGAATGAAAGCAAATCACCGCCATTATATTTCATCAAAAATTAGATCATTAAACATTCCCTACGAATCAAGAAGACAATATCTACTGGGTAACATTCAAACAACTGGGACTGCTAACCGATTGGATGATTCATCGAGTTAGACTATTTAAGCTGAAATAACAGAGAAGCAGAAATACCATTGAAAGCACAACGACAGTTCTGCCTTTGAAGGCTTCGTGGTGATGAAAGCCCTGAGTAGTCAGCGTAATAAATATTTCAGTTGGTACACTAATCTTGACAAATATTCAAAAAAGAGAATTAATCTTGCCACGCCCCAAACGTTTGTTGTCCGGTCTTTTGAGTTTTCTTGTATAAAGTAATCTCGAAGAGAAGAAATCAAGTATTTACTTATGGCGGTCAGATGTTTTGCAACAGTCGTAAGAGTGATATATGAAAATCCTTTTGTTTTCATCCTCTTTTATTTACAATTGGCTAGTGAAATTCGCTTTGCTCAATATCTAAAATTGAATAGTATTTTCGTGAATAAAACTAAAATGATATCTCGAGTATACGCAATGCAGTGTATGAAACGGGGCCATTGTAAGGAAATTTAAAACAAAAGTAAGACATTTTACTTTAAAATGGGTATATTAGAGACACGCAGAAATATTTTGCTGAATACCTAATTTTCAATCTCACGTATCAGCAGTGATACCTGGTGGCAATGAAAGAAATTACTAAGAAGATAATATTTATGGATGTTAAGTATATACATATATATACATATTAAGTATATACATATATATATATATATATATATATATATATATATATATATATTAGATTGGTGCAAAAATAATGTCGTTTTTTGACGTTCAACTATACGTGAGAAAACGACATTATTTTGGCACCAACCTAATACATATACACATATACATATTTGAATATATTTGAAACGGTACAGAAGCGTATTAAGGCATTAAAAACAAGAAATTTTATATTATGGACCATGATAGATTTAAAATAAAACAAACACCAGTCGACCGGTTTCGTCCCCTCTCATCAGAACTGTTAACGGGGAAATTATGAGGAAAAGAAAAAGAAGTCTGTTATGCATGACATGAATGATTGGACAGGAAGAAATAAATTATTATTATAAAAGTTATACCAACCAAGATGCTAGAAACGCAGCACAGCAAGTCCAAGCAAACAATCTCTTTGTTTTCAAAGAGTAGGTTGCCTGAACCTGATGTAAAGCGTCTCTAACACCTTAAGATGGAATAGCGAGTGCGAACTGGCCAAAACAGAAAACCAGTTCACACTGAAATTCAACGCACAAGTAGGATTCTTTATAAAGTGAATATAAAATTATATAAAAAAATAATAAAATTATATTATAAAGAATCCTACTTGTTTTTAATGCCTTAATATATACATATATACATATTGAGGTGTATTTTCTGCTTCGTCTGTGGCATTTATTTGCACCGACAAAGTTTATCAGTAGTTCCGAAAAGTGTGGATGATTCTGCACAAGCCTTCACCACTTCAATCAAATCACTTGTGTGGGTTTTCTGGCGGTTTACATTGATTTGTTCTTATCTAGATAACCAAGATCCTAAAGTACAGCCAGTTTGATCAGGGCTACAGGAATGTAGGACGCCCATGGCTAAGATACAAAGACAAGCTGAAAAGCAACTTGTCAGCAGTCAATATACCACATAACACCCTTGAGCACTTAGCTTTGGAGTGGGTAGAACGGAGATCAACGTGTTTTAGTGGACTCAGCAATTTTCAATCTACTTGTCTGAATCATCTTCAAGAAGCAAGAGCAAGATCTAAAAGGTCAGCCAATCTAACAGTGATCTCATCTCACAATCCTAACACTTGGTCCATATATGGCCTCCTTTGTAAATCACTAGCGGGTCTCAAATGCCGCACAAAATTTCATAACTGAATCAATAAGGTGTCAGATCCTCATACATCGAAATCGACGGGAGAGTGCATTATATATATATATATATATATATATATATATATATATATATATATATATATATATATATATGTAAGTATATACACCTATGTATAGGACTGGTATATATGGAATAAATTCCAATAACCAAAAAATACAATAAAGAGTAGAGCAAATATAATTTATTCCAAAATTATAACAAAAATATGTTATAAAATCACTACAAAAATTTAGTATTCTTGTAGTAATTTTATAACATATTTTGGTTACAAATTTCGAATATATATATATATATAAAATGGATAAAGTCCGACAATTATTTTAATATATTTTTTGTTTACACGTCATTTTTATAGATACAAATGTTTAAGTAAATGCTCTGTTTATAATAAGCAGTATTGACAACATTTAACAATCTGAATTTCCAATAAATCTCAAGGATAATATGTGTCTTCCGACCGGAATCGAACCTATATCGCACACGCAACCGCCATAATTCCCGCCGCGCTATACCATTTAGCTCTCTTTCTAAATGTTATAAGATCGTTAATATTGTTAATACTTTTTATTATGAACAAAAAATTTACTTAAATATTTGTATCTATAAAAATTACATAAACAGTATATATATGTAAGCATATATATATATATATATATATATATATATATATATATATATATATATATATAGAGAGAGAGAGAGAGAGAGAGAGAGAGAGATAGAGAGATAGATAGATGCATGCTTCATTAAATAATATAGACAAGTTTTAAAATAAATAGACAAAACTTGTCTATATTAGTTAATGAAATATGCATCAACGAGTAAATACTGCCTAAATACACACTATTTTATTATATATATATATATATATATATATATATATATATATATATATATATATATATAAACCTTCAGATAGATTATATCTGGAAGTGGACAATATGAATAGAAACAAAAGGAAAACAAAGTTGGTTCGCAGTGTTGTGGAAGACAATTTTTATCTCCAGAATCTATTGCACATATCTATTATTCTACTATTCTTAAAACATTTCTCCCACATATATCCCCTTTGTATTTACCTTGAGCACCATGATGAAATTTAAATAAGTATCAACAATATTATTGGCCCTGATCTGGTGAATCGGATTCACTCACTTTTCTACTACTGCTCTAAGGCTGCCACCCTTTGCCTTTCCCTATAAATACTTTCATGGTAAGTGTTCGGATGAGATCTTCATTATGGTACCCAGTTTTTTAAAATTTAAGGGCTAGACTGCCTCCGAGATCTTTTCTCAATTCACATTTGAACTAGCTAGATGATGCCGTAAGTTCTATGCTAACAGTTTCTTTTCTCGCCCTTCTCGCTTGTGGAACTCTCTTCTGGTTTCATGCTTTTGCAGCCAATTTTAATCGCAAAAAATGTAAATGTATTAATAAATCTTTTTTTTGGTCTGAAATCATAACAGTCTAATTTTCGTACTCGGGGTGCGTCTCTATGCTAACGTACGTGTCTCTAATGATATGCTGCGTACTGCCTTTAAAATTAACATTTAATTTAATTTGGTGTAATTTGTGCTAAAACCGAGAGACCCCTCTCTGCCTTCTATCAGCAAGGCTGATGCTAACCACCAAGAAAGTGACACGTTGCGCCTTCTCTGGCTCACTTTCTCAGCATAAAGTGGAAAAAAAACTCTATTGAATCCATTGCTAGGCAAGCTGCTTAGAATGTTTGTTCACTGTGTCAGGCTAGAAAAATTTTCTCTCCAGAATCTATCTTACATATGTATAAGTATACCATTGGTTCGTCCTTAGAATATTATTACCATATTTGGTTTGGTATCCCTGATGTTTAGCTTGAGCTCCCTGATAAAATCCAAAGAAGAATCAGCAACAGTACTGATCCTGATCTGGCATCTCGGCTTCAGTCACTTTCCCATCGCCGTAAGACTATATCTCTGCACCTTTTTTTACAAATACTTTCACAGTAATTTTTTGAATGCGTTCTTCGCCATGGTACCTTGACTCTTTGAATTTGAGCGCAGTACTAGGCTGGTGTCTTGATCTGAGCAATTTAATTAATGAGATAGCTAGATGTAACCGTAAGTTCTATGCTAATAGTTTCTTTTCTCGCGCTTCTCGCTTGTGAAACTCCCTTCCGATTCCATGCTTTCCAGCCTATTTTAACCGGGAAAAATTTAAATGTAATGTCAATTGCTGTCTACTGTCCTCCCAATTACTTTTTGCTCTTCCCGCTCATTATTAATGTTTCTGTTTCTAATTTTCCCACATTTATTCTTAGTGGCTTTACAGCCTCGCATGGGGTGACACACACACACACACACACACACACACACACACATATATATATATATATATATATATATATATATATATATAAATTTCAAATAGAATATATAAATGTACAATATGAATATAGACAAAAGTAAAAATTATACTAGCTGATCCGGCTTGTCTCTGATCAATGTTATCATGACAAATGTAAGGAGTTTATTTTGTAACACGTATTTCTATACAAGGGCAAAAATGTTGTTGCCTTTTGAAATTTTTGAAATTTAAGAAAGACTCATAATTATTCATCAGGTTAGCCGAAAAGTCTAGACAAGTTATGGAGGACGCCAAGTAAAATAATTCAATTTCTCATAAACGGAAGTGAGTAAATGATATTATTGGCATTTTCCTATGTAAATTAATATTTAAATTATTTTATTTTGGGATTAGTTTATGAAGTATATATTTCATTTTTTTTAATTTAACCGTTTTCTTTTAATATTTAGCATTTTTGTAGTCATGTATGTTGGCCTGGGAAAGAAGTAATTCTTTAAGGAGTGGAATCGTTTGAAAAAAAAACCGGTTCGCAGAATTATATTTTGATAACATTCGACAGCGGCACTCTTGAGAATTTTCCCTTCTAAGCAAGTAACTTTACCTTTTTTGATAATTTGTGTGACATTTTTAGATCAAAGTTGTGACTGAATTTATTTCTATCAATAACTAATGCATTTCATAAATTATTGTGCATAAAACCCCTTTAGTATTCACAGATACTTTTTTTTTAATTTCTGCAAGTTTCCCCTATGTATTGTGTGGACCAGATTTGGAAATATTATTTAATCACTTCCGTTTATTAGAAATTGAATTATTTCACTTGGTGTCCTCCATAGCTTGCCTTGACTTTTCGGCTAACCTGATGAATATAACTGCTTCAGAATTATTATTGCCATAGTTATTTTTATTTCTGATCATCTCCCTAATAGGTTTGGATATGGTTGTAATTATTTTGTTGTTGTTTAGATTGGATAAATTTTTTTTGATAGTGGCTTTTATCGAGTTAGTATGTAGTATTATATGTCTATTGTTATCTAGTTTATTGCCATTGATATTGTTATTAATAATGTTAATTTTTTTGCTGTTGTATATTAT
>OZ010587.1:61652957-61710457 GCA_963932145.1 Acanthosepion lycidas | reverse complement strand
AAATTGAAATGTTATGGCAGAACATACAAAAACTTCAATAACAACAACTAATAAAAACAAAACTAGAAATTCATGTCCTATTCAAATCGGAAGCAATAACAGACAGACATGACAAAAGAAAAAAAGACTCGTCTAAGCTCTTAACAAAACAATTAAAAACCTCTGCCAAAGAGCTACGTACCGATACTCATATAATTTTTAAAATGCAGATAAAACTTTCTTTGTTGTTTTAAATAAATCTGATTATAATTCAAAATTACAACAAATACTTGACGATGACACCATGTTTCACAAGTAAAAAAAAAATTCTATTAACCAAATTAAATTGAAAATCAACAAACTGATAACAACGAACAACGCAGACAAGACAGCTTAAAACTTCCCAAAATAATTGATGACTACGAACCCGGATACATTTATGGAACCATAAAAATACATAAACCTAACTTCCCTCTCCATTCCATCATTACTCAAATCCCTACTCCGGTTTATCAATTAAGCAAAATCATTAACCAACTCGTTACACCATACATATCTAATAAATACACCATAGAATTAACTCACGAACTAATCCAAATCTTAAAAACCAAAAACCTAACAATGAAACCATAGCCTTCCTTGATGTTTAAAGTTTATTTACCAATGTCCCAGTTAGAGAAACAATTGATATGATTGTAAAGAATATTTACAATAATCCATCTCACCCGCCATTAAAAATTAAAAATAACATATTACGAAAAGTGTTATTGACTTGTACTATCGAAGTTCCTTTCTGTGACTATCAAAATAATATACAACGTAATAGCGTTTTCATAGGTTCAGTTCTAGAACCAAAATTTAGCAACTTCTACGTGGCTAACCTTGAAAATAAAATATTTAATATCACTAAAAACCTTCCCTCTAAAATATTTAGATTATATTTTCATCTTAGTTAAAAACATAGATGAAATACATGAACTACGAAAAACTACCAAAAATACTCCGTCCTTAAGTTCATATATGCAATTAACAATAACAACAGAATTCCTTCTCTTGTTATATTGACAGACACCAATAATAATCCATTTACTATCCCGCACGATATATAAAAAAATAAGAAGCATAAACACGTGAACTCTCAACTATAAAATGAATGTCCAGAATATTTTTTGTGATGTCAACTATCACCCGTTGACACTTTTGGGATCTCAACGAATACTCGTTGTCACTTTCGCAATGCTCGTTGTAGTAGAGACTTTATAATCGCAGGTACTATTGTACGCCGTTGAACAATACTTGTGTCAGACGCCTTCCAATATCACTCGCATTAATATTATTTGCTCGATAATACTCGCTCGACATGTAACCCGAATAGTGATCTGAATTGAGAAATAGTATAGTGAAGAGAGTAGAGAATAGCAGTCCGTATAGTAATAGAAGATAGACTAGAAATAGCGATCCGTATAGAATAGAGGATAGACTAGGAATAGCGATCCGTATAGAGGATAGAATAGGAAACGAAGATCATTTAGACGTCACGCCACTTCCTATATATAAGTTTCCTCTATGGTCACGTGATCCACTTGCTTCAATAATGAGATCACATGTGTTTACTCACTGGCAATCCATGTTCATATTCAAGTGTCGGGCAGAGACAATTTATTTCTATATAACACTATTACAAAACAATGATTATAGAAAATTTAATAAACCGTGAAAAAGTTAACTCTTGCACAAAAACATTTCTACACTGAATTAAAAAACATTGAACAAACTCTCATTAATAATGAATTTCCTAATTAAAATTTTTGATGCATACATTAGACGAACTATTAGAAATATTAACATAAATCAAATAGAACATAATAGTCCAACAAATAACCCCAAATAAATATATAAACCTACTATACCGCAATTAAATACACTCTAACTACAAACCAGATGAAAATATCCTAAAATAACTCATAAGTACTAATATATTCTCTATTGGACCTAGTAAAAAAATAAAACGAATTATATACTATACTAAATTTAACATTGTTTACTTTATTTATTATTATTTAGAATACTCAGAAAACCATGCGCAAATTTCCTCAATGACGCATGGCACAGTGGATAAAGGCGGTAGTTAGATCCAGTGTCCAGGACCCCAAGAGTGTGAGTTCAATACCTGGTTAAGGCAGAGAGGGGAATTAGCAGGAGATAATTGATAAGCGACATCCATTCGACGTGGAACTAGAACAGTCTACCCCAGTGAGCAAATTAAAGAGTTCAGTTCGACATTCCAACCACCTGAAGAATATATATATATATTAGTAAAGTTAATGGTATAAAATGGCGAAATCCCTCCGCTAACAAAATTTTAAAGATGCATTAACCAATTAATCACTCGATGAATGTTATGATCCTTATTTTTTTTAACATTATAAGCTGTATAAGGTCTTTCTTAAATACGCAAGTACTTTCGGCTGTACATTCAGTCATCTTCAGGCAGAGGAATTATTTTGTTTTTGGTAAAATTCAGGTAGCATTCGAGACGAAAACGACTTTTTAAAAACAAGGATCATAACATCCATCGAGTGATTAGTAGGTTAATGCATCTGTAAAATTTTGTTAGCGAAAGGATTTCGCTTTTTAATATTAACTTTACTAATTTACTTTTTGTATGAATGATTCATTGTAATATAATATAAATTGAACTGCACCAAACACACACAGACACGCATATATATATATATATATATATATATATATATATATATATATATATATATATATATATATATATATATATATATAATACAACCTGCAGTATCTGTAGGTAGTGGATATTCATGTAGACTATCTGTTTACTAAACGGTATATTTATTTAACTTCGTCTGCCGTCCTGAATATTCGAGAAACCACTATTACAGAAAAATATGCACTCTCCGGTAGTGTTCGAACTTGCGTTCACATTGGCGGAGAGAGCCGTCGTTATCTCATTAACACGATCACTGCTCATTATAGTATTGTATATACCATAAAAAACATGACTAAATAGATCGTATTACATACGTCTAAATAGCATTAAGCGCTAGTTTTTAGCTCAAATATGTATAATTAAATATATTAGCATAAACATCAATACATTAATAATTATTTCCGTTAGATTCTTCTTTTTGTATGTGCTGTGTCCTTTCAGAACGTTGGCGATAATGGCCCTTCACAACTTCCTGTCGCTTAGTAAAGTTTATTTTTTGCTAAGTCTCCTACTCGCTGATCTGCCATCTATTTACAGCTAGTTAGGTTCTACGTTGCTTTGCTTTGCCCTTTTTGCTTTTAAAATGTTCTGTGAGTGTCGAATTTTCCAAACCAGCTTTCCTCGTTTGTGATTTAGAAATTTCAACCGTCTCTTTTTTTGCCACATATAGATGTTCTTTTTGTTTGCATTTTCTCAAAAAAAAAACTTGTCTTTGTTCACATATTATGTCCATGAAATATACAGCATCCTTCTGTATAACTATATTTCTGTTGCGTCAAGTCTCTTCTCCGTCTGTGAGGAGATTGTTTAGAAGTCATTATCATATAGGACTACCAATATTACATAACAATTCAGTACTCTTTTCTTTGTTAGCTATTAAATTTTCTTGTTTCTTAGTACTTTGCTTAACTTTTAGAAGACATTTTCCGCTAGCCCAATGCCCTTCGGGTTTCGGTGTCTCACTTTCCATCCTCTGTTAAAACACATCCCAGATATTTCAATATTGTACTTGTTCGATTTTGCTATAGCCAATTTTCAATTTGAATGATCGTCTGTTCCTTTTGCTGACAACCTCAGGATACGTCTTCTTACTGTCGATGTTTTGTCTCGCTTGCATTTAGGCAAGAATTCATGTAGTTTCATTGCTGTGTCTATCAACACTGCCATTCTCATATTTAATGTTATTAAGTTCGTGGCCACCAGTATTAAATCCTGGTAGGACTTCTAATTCTCTCCCATTTTTAATCTACGTTTGATTCAAAAAGGAAAACACCCCTGCACGGAAGAGAGGTGGATTTTGGTGCGGCAAGCGTCTTCAAAATCAGCATCTTCTTGGAAAATCAACACTCGGTTCGAACACCGACCACGAGCTGTAAACAAGCTGCTTAGCTCAGTCGTCGAGACATCTATTTATTTAAAGACCGAAGGACGTGAAAAATCAATAGAGACACTTTCGACTTGCAATGAAAAAACTTAGATGATATCTTCTTACCAGTCTTAACTTTAATGTGAAGCGGAATCCAATCAAGAGGGGATATTTTTGTTGCTCGTTCTTTCGTGTGAATCGAAAACGAAAAGGAAATAAATTCGAATACACCATCAACGTTGCGGGGTAAGAATTAGCCACAACGTAATACTATGTTGGTTTGAAGGCGAATAGTAGTGAAGGTAAAACTGATTTGAAAATGTCTGGAACAAATTCAGAATCGAGAAAAGAAACAATAAATTTTCAAATAAAAACTTTATTGAAACAAAACAAGTTCAGTTGTTCATTGATGTCAATTCCAGAACAACGTAACTATAAACAATTTTTATCCTAAAAAAAAAAACTGAGAAAGAACCTTAAAACATATCTTCATAGCTCTGGATGATTTATTTGTGATACAAAGTATCTTCCCTCCCTATAAAGGTAAAATAGTGAAATAATATTTCTAAAAAGTACCAATAATAAAAATAATGGGTTTATAAAACTTTTTTTTTTCGAAACCGAATATAATACATCATATATAAATTATTATCTCTATTCACCTTCATAGGTCCTAATGCTCGTTGATGACCATAACATTCTTGATAATCTCTCATCCAAACCTGTTGAAATCTATTGTATTTATGTCTTATCGACACAGTGTCAATAATCCAGATCTATCATTTGTATAGCTACAGGTGACTGGATTCTGAATTCAGAATTGTCCTTCTCCTAGACTGGTTGCCAAACATAGCTAAATAACCCAGTCTACACAGCCATTTAACTTGAGGTATATTCGGAGAGATGTATTAATAACTTTTCAAAGGGTATATGTACGAGAATGAATGTAAAGAACTTCACTTATCGATTTCCAATTCCGAGCCGTTAACTCTTTTTCTTCTTCTTCTTCTTCTTCTTCTTCTTCTTCTTCTTCTTCTTCTTCTTGTTTGTGTCATGAACCTTCAAGACGTTGGCGATCATGGCTCTCCACAATTTCGTGTCCTTTGTAGCTCTAAGTATTTTTTTTTTGTATTTTTGCTCTCCTAAACTCTGTCCTGCAATCCATTTACACAAAATCGTTACTTAGCTTATGTTCTGTTTTCCTCTTGCCTTGAATGTCAGTGTCAAATTTTCCAAGCACTCTTTCCTCATTATATGCCTTAGCCTCTTTCAGATGTTAACTATAAGTGTCCTATTTGTTTTCATTTTCTCTAGATGTTCGCCCTTAGGATCACATCATGATGAAGCAGTGATATCCGTACGATTACCGATTTTAAGCAATGTCTAGCCTGGTTAGTGCCTAGAGGGGTGACTTCAAGTAAATACCAGGTACTGTAAGCATGGGTGTGCGCGTGGTGTGATTTCAAATGAGTTCGTTATATGCACGTACGCGCAAATACGATCGGGGAAAGGTATGAATCCACCTCTACACCACCCCCAATATTTACTGACTTTTTATAATCTGCAAAAGAAACCACGAGAAAACAAATCAATCTGTCAGTGTTCACGTGTTCAATCCAGCTTCTTTCTGTAGAACGACATTCCTGTTACATTATTCGGACTATTGTCCTCATCTTTGTCGCCATATTTATTACATTATCAATAAATAGTACGAATAATGTAAATAGTGTATCTAATACCTCATCTCAGAAATATAGACAGACGTTTCTGTTTTTCTTCAGTTATTTTCTTCATCTGTGATAAGATACTTCGATATCCACTGGCATACAGGAGGACTGAAATAACTTTTCTACGTCTCTAACGAAATCTATTTGTTTCTTTACTTATCTTTTGGAATAGGTAAATTTACTTAGATGTTGAAATAAAGGCACATTCCGCCCTGGCATTGATAAACCCATTATGATTTTGATCACCGCTTGAGACAAAAGAAACTAAGCGATAATGATATATTTACAGTATATTTTTGAACTGTTTAACTGTCCGAATAAATTTGTAGGGGATGCGCAAATCTCTCAAACAAATGAGTGTGCAGCGCACGGTAACGGAGTGAAAGAAACTCGCATGTGACATCACGCAACACAGGGCATTATTGCTCGTAAAGTAAATAAAATGGAATGTTATTTCGGAAAACTATAAATTTCAGAACGATAACAAAGGGATCTAGTAAAATAAAATTGCAATTTAAAATCCTTTAGATATATTCTCCTAAACACAGTGTGATTTATACGCTGGGTGGAAATCACGGAAGTCATTACAGCGGAGTGATAAAATAACGAAGCAACTTGCATAAAACTTGCAGGAGATCAGCCACTGTTGGATGAACGTGCTTCTGGCATTCTGACATTTAATAACACTGTTTATATATATATATATATATATATATATATATATTGGGTTTTCAGAAAAAATGTTTTACTTTAATCGGTTTCGCTTTTAGCTTTTCAAATTTTGTAAATATTTATATCCCCACATGTTGATGCTTATGCTTTGAACAAACGAAAAAAAATCAAGCGGTGCAGCATGGTAAGGAATATATGACAAAATCAATTTTGAGGGACGTGCCTCTGGTTCAGGCGATGAATTGTGTATTGGTTTAAAACTTGCTGCTAAAAAATGTTTCTTTCTTTATACGCTTTGCTTTGCGAATAAATTTCCCCTTATCCAATAGCGGAAATGGTGTACTGAATTTTTTTTTTTTTTTTAATAGAAAGACGCCAACTTGAATTCCAGCCCGATGCAACTAACGAAACTCGGAATAAACGATACAACACTTCGAACAGCACAAACACTTACATCTTAAAGAAGCAAGCATGAAAAGAAAAAAAAATAACACTTCAAAACAAACCCCTTAATTATGGCTGATGTGTTTGGGATAATGAACAGTACGGACAATTTTGTTTCACTCCCATACCCCAGCCAAATGGGAAAAAAATGTAATAATATTGAAAAAAAAAACTAAATAAAAAGTTCGAACTGATTTTGTTTGGATTAAACGAAACATTTTTAAAAGATTGCTACTCAAACATATATTTTATATTAAACACACTTGGAATCAATTTCGAGTAACTTAAGGTGACTTCATATAAACGGTCACACTGACATTTTGTGTTTGTATGTAAGTGTGTGCGTGTGTGCGCGCGTATGTTTGAGTGTGTGATTTATATGACATCATATGATGTCACACTAAGTGATTTCAAAATGATTTCATAAACTTGGGAACGCCGGAAGTAAAATAAGTTGCGTATATATATATATATATATATATATATATATATATATATGTATATATGTATATATATATATATATATATATATATATATATATACATATATATATATATATATATGTATATACATATATATATATATATATCTGTTCATTTCTATCTATCTCTGTGTATGCATATATATATATATATATATATATATATTTATATATATCTGTCCATTTCTATCTATCTCTGTGTATGCAGATATATATATATATATATATATATATATATATATATATATATATATATATATATATATATATATATATTTATGAATAAAAATGACAATAGGAAAACTGGTAATTGCTGACGCGTTTCGTCCAATGTGGACTTTATCAAAGCAAAATACGAAAATAAAATTAAATGAACAAAGTAACTAATAAAAACAAAAACAGAATGTACCTAGCAACTGGAATGTAGAGAAACGCTATTTTCATATTTTTAACTGAAAAATAACGTCAGTAATTGTCACGTGTGGAGAATATTATCATTATATCTGTGTTGATGTATTCAACCATTTTCTTTTTATTTTATGAATCTGTTGTAACAAAATTAATGCTCTTACAAACAAATATACACAACAGATTCATAAAATCAAAAGAAAATGGTTGAATACATCAACACAATTATAATGACAATATTCTCCACAGGTGACAATTACTGACGTTATTTTTCAGTTAAAAATATGAAAATAGCGTTTCTCTACATTCCAGTTGCTAGGTACATTCTGTTTTTGTTTTTATTAGTTACTTTGTTCATTTAATTTTATTTTCGTATTTTGCTTTGATAAAGTCCACATTGGACGAAACACGTCAGCAATTACCAGTTTTCCTATTGTCATTTTTATTCATAAATTTTGTCTCTCTACTGGTTAATTCGGAGAAATTTTCATATATATATATATATATATATATATATATATATATATATATATATTAAAATTTCTCAGAGTTAACCTGTAGAAAAAGACAATATTTATAAAGGTGAAAAACAATAGTAAAACTGTAATATTAGCCGATGTGTTTCGTGCAATGTAGACTTTTTCGTTTTGGCTTGAAAAATTCCACATTGGACGAAACGCGTCGTCTAATATTACAGTTTTCCTATTGTCTTTAACTTTTATATTATATATATATATACATATATATATATATATATATATATATATATATATATATATATATATATATATGTGTGTGTGTGTGTGTGTGTGTGTGTGTGTGTGGTGTAAAAGCATAATTGTCCCCCCAACAAAATGTTTAATATCTAAAAATAAATACTAAACTGAGTTTCTTTTTCCCAGGTTTTCAGATAAGACGTTTAGCCATCTTGACAACATTTGTTTTAAAATTACTGAAAAACGTGGTTATTCAGATAGAAAGAGAACAGATTAAAATCGTTTAGTGTCAGCCCCACTTTCTTCCCAAATGAGCAATGGCGAAGGAAAAAGAGGAAAAGATCATTCAGGCCTCTACTAATGATAACCAACATTCATAGTCTGGCTTCCATTCAAGTCCATTCAAGAAACATCAAGCGAACGGTTAATACGTTTTTTAAAAAAAAGAGGGATCAGTAGAGAGGAAAACTGGATCAGGAGGTCATAACTAGAAGGGGTATCATCATTCCAACTTAGAGCTAAAGAGATCAATTGGAATAGATCCAACTCAATCCATAAGACGTTTGGTACGTCACAGATAAGTTTCAGCTATGACAGTCCAAAGAGCAGTGAAAAAAGACTCGTAAATGAAACCGTACGTGAAAGCTGTGAGGCAACTTGTTACTTCAGGACACAAAGTTCGAAGGTTACAGAGAGCGAAGATCATCTTGGATAAGTTGGAAAATTATCCTGGAATATATATATATATATATATATATATATATATATATATATATAATTTATTTCAATCCTTCATGAGATTTCAATCTTTAGCTATGATTAATTAATGATGAACATGTCATTTTCATTTATGATCGTTTATGTGTGTTTTGTGGAGATACACACATACGTATATATATATATATATATATATATATATATATATATATATATATATATATATATATATATATATATATATATATATGAACGAGAGCTTTAGGTTATATCTATTTGGAAAATTTGATTTTTGATTTTTCTGTGTTGATCATGGCTTGTTATGCTCTAACCACACGACATGCATTTCTCATTCTTTGACATGTCTAAAAGTTGTTCTTGTTCGGGAAATCAATAAAATATATTGGTCTTACGTTACTGTTATATTGAACATATTGATAAGCCGAACACGAAGATTCCTTGCCTGAAAATGTTTGAATGCCTACTAAGCCGACAAGTGTACGTTACTTTTGAAGAAGGCTAGATATATATGTAAACAATAATCTGTTGGAATAATATGCATAAATAGAAACAAATTCTGAGGTTAGATTCTGATATATATATATATATATATATATATATATATATATATATATATATATATATATATATATATATATATATATATATATGTGTGTGTATATGTGGCATATATATATATATATATATATATATATATATATATATATGACGCATATATATATATATATATATATATATATATATGGCACCTCGATGTGGTGTAATGGTAAGCGGGCTTGTCTTGCTGAAACAGTTACGACAGAATAGTGAGTTGGATCCACACTGGGTTCCCCATACTTTCGGCCTTGTGCTACATCTAAACCGGGCTTAGAAGATCACCATATATATATATATATACATATATATGTGTGTGTGTGTGTGTGTAGATAGATCGATAGATAGATAGATAGATAGATAGATAGATAGATAGATAGATAGATATGAATAACCTAAGAGAAACAGAAAGATAGAAATGAATAGAGAGAGAGAGTACAATGACAAAAGATAGATAGATAGATAGATAGATAGATAGATAGATAGATAGATAGATAGATAATGATAAATCAATATGAAGCAAGAGGAAGAGATAGAAATGGGAGATATAAATATAAATTTACTAGCGTAGATATAAAGAGATTAGAATAAACATTTGCAGATTAGGATATGTGGAAATGAACTTAGAGAGCTAGATAAGTTGATGTAAATAGACTACGAGCAATTAATGAAATACGTCAATGAAAGAGGCATTTTCAATTTTTTTTCTTTAAAAAAAAAAGAGAGCTATATGTTTTTAGCTTTGATTCCATTACCAATTTGTTCTTTTGCCAGCTGATTCTAATAAAGAGATTTGCTTTATTCATTCTGGAAACGTTAACTATCGATTGAATAATCTGAACGAATTGATAGCATTTGGCTGACTCACACGATTATATACAAGAAGAGCTGGCTCGTATTAAGAACTGTCTTGAATATGTAGAGGTGAAGATTGGATTCATTCAAACGGAAGCAAATGCAACTCTCAAGAGAATAGGAACAAGCACCCACCACAGAGAAAATTAAATAACATAAAAAAAAGAACGAAAGAAAGAGAAAAAGAACTTTATTTTATGGAAAGTTAAAAAAAGGATGATATAATTCTTGATGGCGATGAAAGTTTTTCGGTCCGAACCTCTTTCCAAAATATCGGCTGCAACCACTGGGACATATACTGAAGAAAGAGGACATGGAAAATTTAATCTTGGAAGGACAAGGCGGTGCACGTAACAAGCCAGGGTAAATGTATACGAAGAACAGGGTCTTGGAAACTACAAAGGATAAGACCTAAAATCAGATATTGCTGGGAAAGACATCTTGCATTTATCAACCAATATATCTATCTACATCTAAATAATTAGGGTTCTTTTAATCCAACATTTTAACTACTTCAAACATTACTATATTGGATACTTACATTTGAAATAGACGGGCTATCGCACATTTTCTTTATAAAGATTTCTCGAATGAGCAAGCCGGCAGACGATTTACTGCTTAAAATAAAATAAAAATCAGCTGTCTTTCTATATTTCTGAGATGAGGTATTCTATACATTATTTACATTATTCGGACTATTGTCCTCATCTTTCTCGCCATATTTATCACAACGTTTCGGCCTTTGTACGCTCCGGCCTTCTTCAGGTGGTTGGAATTTCGAACTGAACCCTTTATTTCGCTCACTGGGGTAGACTGTTCTAGTTCAACGTGCCATGTTTGATGGATGTCAGTTATCAGTTATCTCCTGTTAATTTCCCTCTGAAAGTTCTCCACTGCCTTAACCGGGTATTGAACTCACACTCTTTGGGTCTTGTCACTGGATCTAACCAACGCCTTTATCCACTGTGCCATGTGTCCTTGAGGGTTCAGTTCGAAATTCCAACCACCTGAAGAAGGCCGGAGCGTACAACGGCCGAAACGTTCTGATAAATATGGCGAGAAAGATGAGGACAATAGTCCGAACAATGTAAATATATAAAAATCAGCTGTCTATTTCAAATACAAGTATACACGATAACTATCTCTCACTCTCTCTCCTCTGTCTCTGTCTGTCTGTCTCTCTCTGTCTCTTTCTCTCTCTCTCTCTCTATATATATATATATATATATATATATATATATTATATTATATTAGGTTGGTGCAAAAATAATGTCGTTTTTGACCTATTTTTAACATCAAAAAACGACATTATTTTTGCACCAACCTAATATATATATATATATATATATATATATATATATATATATATATATATATATATATACATATATATATATATATATATATATGTATATACAAAAACTAAAATTATTTTATTTTTTGTTCTACATAGTGTATTGAGCACTTCACGTTTAGTCTTTTACTCGTTTTGTTTTTTTTGGGGGGGGGGTGTTCAGTTCGAAATTCCAACCACCTGTAGAAGGCCGGAGCGTACAACGGCCGAAACGTTGTGATAAATATGGCGAGAATGATGAGGACAATAGTCCGAATAATGTAAATAATAAAAATCAGCTGTCTATTTCAAATACAAGTATACACGATAACTCTCTCTCTCTCTCTCTCTCTCTATATATATATATATATATATATATATATATATATATAAACTAAAATTATTTTAGTTTTTGTTCTACTTAGTGTATTGAGCACTTTACGTTTAGTTGTTTTAGTTTCTTTTCTCCTTGGACTTGAAGCTCAAGAATTTGACGCGAGAATTCGTACATTGTTATGTTCTTGGTTCTTTCTTTTTATATTTCCATTTTTTCATCGGACATCAATTTCTTATATTACAAGTTGAACTAAACGAGGTTTTTCAAAACGAGTATTACCATATATATATATATATATATATATATATATATATATATATATATATATATATATAATAGGCCGGTGAAATAAATTCGAGAATTAATTTAAAAAAAAAAATAATGCTGACAATAAGACTAATAACATTTATTTTTATTTTAATAGGCCTTTTTGTCCAAATGAAAGTATGGTGAGAAAGATTTTAAAACTCGAAATTTTCGGACGCATCAATTGTATTCCACAGAAAGCCTTCTACAAACCATCAATAACTCTAATCGTGGCAGACAACTAGCCCCAAACTATCAGATCTCAAAAATAAATAAATAAAACAACGAAGAAGAAAGTCCCATTTAATTTTTATTTTTCGTTTCGTTATGAAAGGACATAGTATAAGAAGCATAAGTGGACAATATTTCTTCAACCCTCTGAAGAGTGGACGGACGAGTCCATCTACGAAACTCTGGAGTCGGGATGCAGAAAGTAACATCAGTCTGCCAAGTGACAAACTTTTACTTATATTAATTATATATATATTAATTCTATATAGTCATTCATTGTCTGTTATGTTTAATAATATATGTTTAAATATATACATATATACTAGGTACCTCAATGAAAATCGATAAAAAAGAGCATAGTATGACAAGAACGGTCTAAAACTTGATGAAAAAAAATGATCATCTTAAATGTATTTTTCATTAGTAAGAAAAAATATCAAAGTATTT
The DNA here is from genome assembly GCA_963932145.1 of Acanthosepion lycidas. Taxonomy (NCBI): domain Eukaryota; kingdom Metazoa; phylum Mollusca; class Cephalopoda; order Sepiida; family Sepiidae; genus Acanthosepion; species Acanthosepion lycidas. The sequence goes on along the minus strand of OZ010587.1, from coordinate 61,697,079 downwards.
TTTTATTATTTTTTGAATTCTTTTACTCATTCTTAGCGTGTCCGATATTTTATTTACAAAATCTTTATTTTTTTGTCCGCGAAATTACTAAAAAACTCGATATCAGCTATGTTTTTTTTTTTAATTTTGTAAACTAAGTTAAATTCCTTGTTTAAAAATCGTCCAAAAATCAATTATACGTTTTTCAAAATTTATTTGAAGAAAATTAGAAAATTTAAAGTTTATTTAATATATTTTGAAAGAAACTTTTACATACTTTCTTCACAGAAAAATGTTATTTAAATAAGAGGTAGCTGATCTTAACATCATTGGTGATTGACAAGTGCTGAGTGATGACATTCATCCCGTACGGAAAACTAACGTGAGATTTGAGTTATCATACAGGACAGAATTGACGTAATCTTTTTAAGTGAACCAGATTACCTGGTAATTATTCAAGTAAAAAAAACTTTCAGCATTTAACTTTTTATTTTGTTTTTTTAGTACTGTAGCTTTCACCATAAGTTTGTTCATACTATCTGGAGAAATTATAAATACTATAATAAAATAAAATACAAGTGCTGCACAGCTTTTTGAGGGCCCCTATTGCCCACTAAACTTAAATAAAGTCAATTTAGATCTGCTATGATAAAAAATTTCTATCACAAGTAAAAATCGTCACAAACATATAAAAAGTCATTTTATCACAGCTTATTTTCTCTGAAAAAATTGTTTTCATACTTTTATAGGAGTAAAATATTGAAAAATGACTTTTGTCATCACCTGAACAAAATATCAAGGAAACTTTTAATTCGAACCCACTGAAACTAGGTATTTTCCGAAAGCAAACGATATGTTCTTTCATTTAAAAGTGGCTGGTGTAAATGATCAGAAGACATGCGAAAAACAGATGTTATCATTTGTTGAACAGACACAACTAGCCTACCTTAACTTAAACTCATTTCGAAAGTAACTCATATTTTGATACGATACTTGTCACTGAAAATGAATACCATCCCTTGTCAAAATGATTGATTTTCCCTGTATCCTTAGAAACTAATATTAAGAATGTATGTGCTTATAAAACTTAGAAAATTTCAAAATGAGTTATTCCAAAATTCGCTTGAAAATGATTTAAGGATTTTAATTCAATTCTATAATTAAATTTGAAGTTTTTTTTTTCTTGTGTAGTAATAGAACCGAATTTTTAAATTAGTATATATATATAATATATATACTTAATAAACACTTAAACTACGCTAAAATTTTAAGAATTAAACATAACCCGAGATGCCATGACGTAAAGAAGCGGCGCTCGCATAAACCGAAAGATCCATACATAGTAACGCCATAAAAATAAACACGTGACGTCTAGCGAACCAACGAAAGCAAACCGTCATAGAATTAAAAAAAAATCGAAACCATTTCACAATCTTTCAATTCGCATTATTTCTGATGGAACACAATAAATAGCGAATCATGTTCAATTTGTAAAGATTTAACGACTTATTTATTTAATTATTTTGTGGTAGTTAAACCATATCGTTAATTCGTAAAGATATCAAACCTGTGACGTCATAAAAATGTCGGATTAAAATAAATCCATAAATTCTTTATAAATTGCTTTGTTTACGTTTCAAACACGAAACTGGGCAGATACGGACACTCGAGTGAAGTGGGAGGAAGTGGATGTGCTTTCTTAATTAGGGTAATATTTGTCTTACTGCAAAATCCTTATGCTCACACATATCCTTATACACATACATATATATATATACATACATATATATATATATATATATATATATATATATATATATATATATATGTATGTATGTGTGTGTGTATATATATATATATATATATATATATATATATATATATATATGTAATGAATCAAATGAAGAATAACATAGTTGTTTAAAATCGTATGTGTTAACAACGATTGTGATCAACTGCCAGGCAGGAATCAAATGTAAGGAATCATTAAACATTAAAATAGTTGTTTAATATCGTATGTCTTAAAAAGTGCCCTGTATCAAGTTAGAAAAATTAAATCTGTAGATGGATTTAATATTCTAAAATGATTCATCACTGAATGGTTTCGACCGCCAAGGTCTCATTATATCCGAGTTCTATGTTTGAGAGCAATCCAAAAGACAAAAGACTATGTTGTGAGAATTACACAGTACAACTATTTTGCTCAACTGCCAAAGGAAGAGCCAAGTGTAACAGATCAATAAACATTATATTAGTTGTTTAATATCTTAGACGTTAACAAGTGCCCTATATCAAGCTAGAAAAATCAAACCTGTAGAGCGATTTAATATTCTAAAATAATAAAACACATATATATAGTCTTAAGATGTGGTATATTTATGGGATAAAGTACTCAATATCAGAGATAGAGCGTGTGTAAATATAAAAGTGAACACAGAAGTCAACACTTAGAGGCGACAGTCTGTTTCATGCTAGACGCAATCGTCAGGCCACACACACACACATATATATATATATTAATATATATATATATATATATATATGTATATATATATATATATATATATATATATATATATATATATATGAAAAATATCGTATTGAGGTATACTGTATTTATTGGTTAAAGTTTTCAATATCTCTGTGTGTGTATGTGTGTGTGTGTATGTGTGTGTGTGTGTGTGTGTGTGTGTGTTTAATATGTATAATAGTATCTGAAATAAAGTGATGAGACAACGTGGAAAAGTTTATAAATGGTACGATTACTTTAGAAAAATACAGCGCCTACGAAGAAAAATTTATAAAGATACTTTTTATTAAACTTTTATTAAAGAGAAATGTGACCATAAAATGTTATTGGCTTCAGTGTCAATACGCGTTCTGATGGCATAAAAAGTAATGCTCTGCGACACTTAGTCGTTCTAAATGTGGAGCAGAACTGAATTGGTCTAAAATAAATTAAAGAAAGATAATTCATGCCGACATGTAACTTTTAACAGAAAAAATTTCCACTAAATTTTACAGTTATAAAAAGATATAAAACGTTTTATATTTAAAATTAAATTATTTTCCACTTATTGACATTCACAAAAAAAAAGTCTGCTTTCTTGAAATCAAGTTAAAAAAACATGTTAATCGAAAAATAAATTTTAGAGAAATTCTGTTCCTTGCTTCGTATGCGATCCGGTCGTTTTTAAAAATTTAACTTCAGAGTTAGACAGTTTTTCTCATCAGATTCTATCATATATTTACAAATTTGCCATTTATCCATGCTTAAAATACCCTTGCCACATATAGGCTGGGGCTCCTGCTACATATTTAGAGATCATTGATAAAATTCAAAAAAAGAATCAGCAATGTCATTAGCTCTGACCTGACATCTCAGATTCGCTTTCTCACCGCCATAATGTAGCCTCTCTGTGTCCTTTATATAAATACTTTCGTAGAAATTATTCCGATGAACTCCTCTCTATGGTACATAAACTCTATGAATTTAAATACAGCACAAAGTTGGCGGGAAGATCTTATTTTATATTTCAAATTTAAGATATAATTATATGTTCTATGCTAACTGTTTTTTTTTGTTTTCTTTCTTTTCTTTTTTTTTTTTTGGGCTCATCTCACTTGTAGAATTCTCTTCCTCCTTGCTTTCAGTCAAGTTTGGCAATAGTTATCTTCTGTCATTATAACTTATTTTCATCTCTTTTTCTCGCTACTTAATAATGTTTTTCTTTTATTCTATCACTGTCAGTAAGCCACTGTGTAATAGTGGCTTTGACGCCTTACCTGGGGTGAAATGATTAAAAAAACAAAGTTGAATATACAGTTATTTGTATATGTAAACTGCAGCTTTGTTTTCATCTTCTGATTTTTTATAAGCCAAAAATCTTTTGAAAGTAACGAAGATTACTTCCGCTTCAATAAACAATATATATTTTCTAGCAAGATGTCATCGCTAAGAGAAACTATCAGTTTAGTTTTTTTTAGATATTTTTGCAATACGTTGGCGCGTGTTGAAATCCTCACTGTATTTAGTATTATTGAAATTATCACTAACATTTTTGTCGAGATTTACAAACTCTACGTTTTTTTTCAAATTCACAAACCAATCGATGAAATTTGAATAAGCTGATTTGTTTGGAAAAATACTTTGAAAAAATCCATACTTCACGGTTTAATATTTAATGTAATTTAATTTTATAGGACTTCACGCTAAACAATTTTTTTTTTTTTTTTGAGAAAATTGATTTTTTTCCTTTTTAACAGTAAAGAATAAATTTTCAGGATTTCTTACTCTTGGGCATACAACATACAACTAGCCATGCGTAAATATTTCTTTCTGGGGTTAAATTCCAGCTTTTTGAAGCATTTGGCCTTGTGTTTTGTTTATGATTCTCGCAAACGCAGGGTGAACTGGAAACTTGATTTTTGTACATAAAACAATTGAAGATATGCAAAAATTCCACTTTAATTAAAGAAATATTTGCTATTTTAATCATTAAATTGTTTATAAAATTGTGGAATTATTTTGTGATTTAAATAATCTTATGTGCACATGGCACAGTGAATTAAGGCGTTGGTTAGATCTAGTGACACAACCCAAAGAGTTATGAGTTCAATACCTTGTTAAGGCAGTGGAGAACTTGGAGAGCGGAATTAACAGGAGATAACTTACATCCATTAGAAATGGCACGTGGAACTAGAAGAGTCTACCCCAACGAGCGACATAAAGGGTTCAGTTCGACATTCCAACCACCTGAAGAAGGCTGGAGCGTACAACAGCTGAAACGTTAAGATAAATATGACAACAAAGATGAGGACAATAGTTCGAATAATGTAAATATACTCAGCATCATTATTGCAAATCTAGCGCCAGAAAAAGTAATATCCTAATTTCTTCCCTGACTAAAGTGACTGCTTAATTTTCTCCTATTCTCAGTAAACTATTCTCTCTCTCTCTCTCCCCCTCTCTCTCTCTCACCTGGTTTACACAATATAAATGTTTTGTCTTTATGTTAACATCCTGGGAATTAAACTGTTGGGTGTATCTTAATGTGAGAATAAAATATTTAATATGAATAAATCCTAGTAAAAGATAGCGAGAAGAAAGGACTAATCATCATATATTAAAAAAAGTCAGAAATTATGGTTGTCAGCAAGAGTAACATTACAAGTCACGAACTGCGAGTTGGAGATGCCAAAATAAAGCAAGTATGAAAATTTCTATATCTGGGAAGTGTTTCAACAGACGAGAGAAAATGTGACACTGCATTGGAATAGAGAAAGATGGATTTCAAAAGCTAAGCAAAGTATCAAGAAACATGAAAATTTTGTTTCAAACAAAGATAACAGTGCTATACTGTTATGCAATGCCAATCTGCTAATATGCAATTTCCTCACAGATGAAGAAAAGACATCAGAAATATGGTTCTACAGAAGGATGCTAAGAAAACCAAGCGTATAATCAATCTGAACTGAAAATGAAATAAAAAAGGACGCTAAAAATTAGTATCAGAAAGAGACAAATGAAATTTCTCAGACACATAATGAGGAAAGAGGGCTCGAAGAATTCTACACTCACAAGACATATTGAAAGCAAGCATTGTGTAATGTTTGTCTTGATAGATCAGTTACGACTGAATAGTGAGTTGGAGCCTCACTGGGTGCCTCATACACTCGGCCATTTGCCTCCTCTGAGTTACGCTTAGAAAATCGTCATATTGAAGATAAGAGGGAGAGGGGGAAACATCGAGTAACCCTACCTAACCCGTGTTAATGGAAGTCAGAACTGGGATTGACAGGGATTGGCAAAAAGGCTTACCAAGAATTATCAAGGATAGGAAGTTGTGTAGAACTACGATCGTTACAAAGAAGAACGTGTACACAATATAGTAATAATACATATAAATATTTAATACAGACTTTTCCAACACCCAATCCTTGATAATGACTGAGATGATGGAAAAGGCTGAAGAAAATGAGAAGCAGATATGATATTCGTGCGCTAATTTTTTTAATTCCGAGTTCGAATCTCATCATGGTCGATTTTTTCAGTAACGTAATTTCATGATATTATCAACGTAGGGAGATGATCCCTGCCCGTGACACCTTTGGAAAGTGCGTGAAAAGTATACGGTGGGGCGACACAAGCCTTAAGACTGAAACTGGGTAAGCAAAACTGTTTGGAAGCCGCCGAAGGTTGTGACGTTTTTTTTTGGTTTTTTTTTTTGTTATTATTATTATTATTATTATTATTATTATTATTATTATTATTTTAAGCACCCCCAAGCAAGACGGGGGTGCCACTAGCACGCAAGGGATTAGAGAAAGTGAGAGTAAGAGTAAATAGTAGTGTTTGGTAAAAGGATAATGAGAAGGACAGGGTTCAAAGTCAAAGCATCAGAAGATGTCGTCTGGCGTTACATTTGAATATTTGAAGATTATAGCTATCAGGGAAGCAAATGATAGAAAAGGAGTCCCATTGTCGGGAAGTGCGACAGAAGAAGCTGTTGGAGTAGAAGAGATGCCTACATTTAGTCGTTTTGATAGTGAAAGGTTGGGACCGAGATGCCAACCTAGTTGCACGCTTAAATTCATGTAGTTTGGGAGCCAGTGAAAGTAGCTCGTCGGAGCAGTTGTCAGGTAATTACTTGTAGAAAAGACAGAGGGAAGCCACAGGACGTCTGTGAGAAAGTGACTGTAGACGGGATGCCAGATCAGGACCAATTACGTTGCATATCCCTCTCTGGATTTTGTCAAAGACCTCGAGATGAACAGCAGATGCACCATATATGGCAGCAATATCCCATGCAAGGACGAAAGATTGATTTGTCGACTTGAAAGATGGACTTAAGCGAGAAAAAAACTTGGCGCGACACAGATAACCTTGCGGTAAATGAATTTACATGTTATTATGACTGAGGGTCTGAGTGTATTCGCATTGTTAAAACTACTGATCATGACACATTACTCTCTCTCTATCTCTCTCTCTCTCTCTCTCTCACACACACACACACACACACACACACAGAAACGGTAAATAAGCACCGCTCAGGATAATTTCAGTATAAACTAGGTGTGATCTGTGGATGTTGGAAGAACACTGAATAATGCGCCTGAGCAGGTGTCTACAACAGGGTAAATGTTTTAGTCTAAAGATGGTAAAAGCATTTATTTCACACAGGAAGTCCTTACTTCTCAATATAATTATGTTGTTTTCAATGCACTTAATTCAGTCGTGAATATCAATTACCTTGATCGAATATTAGACAGTTAATTGTCCAGAACAAAAACTCCCTATCAACCTGCCATATATTGACCCAACCTCATGCGTGTACCTAAACCCCAACACGAACACACGCATATACATATATTTGAAACTGATAGAAATATTTCTTTAAATATATTGATAATATATATATATATATATATATATATATATATATATATATATATATATATATATATATATATATATAGATAGATAGATAGATAGATAGATAGATAGATAGATATTAGGTTGGTTCAAAAATAATGTCGCTTTCTCACAAATGTTACTATGTGAGAAAACAACATTATTTTTGCACCAACCTAATAGATAGATAGATAGATAGATAGATAGATAGATAGATAGATTATTTTACGAAAATCCTTCAAGACGCATTTTAATTAAATCTGCGATAAATAAAATTCTCAACTTTGAAACAAAAAGACATCATCTCGAGTTAAGCATTCTGATTTGAATGTTTAAATCGCAATTTTATTTTTCAGTTTTGATTTATTACTTTTGTGTTGATTCTGGAAAATTTCTTCAGTTCTTTGACGACCACATCAGCGCCATTTTTACAAGCTGCTGTTCGTTTCCTTATTATAAGATTTCTAAATGTTTTCCTTTTCTATGTTTACATCTATTCGTTTCTCTTCTCCCTCAACGTATATCTGTGATAGTCTTCTTTTTCATTGTTCTTATCTCTTCTTTCGCTCGAAATTCTCCTTCTTCTACAACATGCGCACTTGTTCTTCCTCTTTTTCTCTCTCTCCCTTTCATACATTATCCTCATCTTTGCTTAATCCTCGTCTCTTTTTGCATACATTGGCGTATAACTTCTGTCACAAAATCACATACTCACAAAATAAGTTATATGCACTCATAAACATCAGCATGTATTTACAACCCTGTAGCATTACAAAGATGAAAATAAAAATTTTAAAGTTTATATATAAATAGGTACCGCCAATGATTCGCTAAAAAATTATCATATATGATGAACAAATGATCCAAAAGGAATAAAAATAGTTTTATAGTCAAAATATTTATATGATTTTTCAAAGGAAGATAAAAGGATTTCTTGATTATTAAAATATATCTGTTGATCCTATTTTGGGACTTTCAAAATTTTGGTTTGAAATGTTTTTCTTAATATAGAAAATGTTAGCTTCTTTTTCGCTTTGAAAAAACGGTGATTTTGAAATTCTTGCAAAAATCAAATAAATGTCGGATTATAATGGAACTTTCAAGAATTATTCACAAATGAATGAAAGTATTTAAGAAAAGTGTTATTTTTTTTTTTATTTTTTTTTAGGAAATCTTGGTTAAAATATTTTTTTTTATATCTGTTACCTCGCATTTATTTAATTTTATGAAATTTCAATAAATTCATTTTGATATCGCTTAATATTTATAAAGGGTGTTTCAGTAACTTGGACCGATTTAAAATGTGAATTAAGTTTAAGCGTCTAATGTTTTTGTTTTTTTCTTTTTCTTTCAGATTTGGCAGATATTTGAGCGATATTATTTTTCACGCATAATTGGCATGACTTAAAAAACATGATCCAATAGAGGAGTAAATAAATTTTCGCCAATAACATTGTTTTATCTACTGTTGTGTTTGATCCGTCTTAATGAAACACCTTTATATATAATCCGTTTTAATGAAACACTGTGTGTTAGTTATACACCGAACTGCTGGATAATTTAAATCATCAATATATTTTGTATAAAAGAACCCGGGTTACCGAAAATCTGATCTAAATCGTAAAATAAATAAATGCATTAAAACTAAGACATTATTTTAATTGGCAAAGTTTTTAAATGTTTTTTATTAATAAGATATATTATGGACACTACTGTCTTAAGAAAAATAAATTGATGGATAATGAACATATGCAAGACTTATTTTCACTTTTAAAAATTTTAATTAGAATAGTTTATAAAGTTTCAAATCTTTTAAAATAATGTATTAATTTATAGGTGATATTGTTATTAAGTAAAAATTATATTTCCTAATTATAAAAGGAAAAGATTACTACAATTCAGCAACCCGTAATACTTTAAAAAGTATTTTGATTTTTTTTTCTGTGTGTGTATAAACGTGCCGATTTTTGTAAATACGGACGTCCATACACGATATTATCAGAAAATATGAGCGTTAAGAATATTTAACTAAAGGCAAAACACCTAAATGCCTTTCTGAATTTCTGAACGTAGGCAATCATGGCTCTCCGCCTCCCTCTATTCCCTGCAGCTCTCAACAAGTTCCTTTTCTCTGCTATCTCCCCCAGACCACGTTCTGACATCCACTTGCCTGCTCTTTCCCTCTATTCGACCTGTGAGTATCAGATTCTCCAGGCCTTCCTTCCTCATTACGTGTCCCAGAAACTACAGCTGCCTCTTCCTGATATTATGAGCCTCTTCCTTGTTTGCATCCTCTCTAAAATCTCATCGTTGCACACACACGTTCGGTCTATAATATCCTTAGCATCCTTCTGTAGAAACACATCTCCGTCGCTTCTTCTTCATCTTTGAGGAAACTGTCCAACATTCGCTGGCGTAAAGGAGGACAGATGTCACATAACAGCTCAGTATTCTTTTGTTTGTTACCAAAGAAATCCTCCCGTCTCTCATTGTTGAAACTTGACTAATGCATGGATTCATAATGCAACACAAAATGTACTTAGAACAAAATGTATTGAAACAAGAAAGTGTACAGAATATTTACATATAGTCTTTGGTATATTCCTGGGAAGACCGTTCCTGGAATGTGTGTTGACTGAGTCGCAGTCGGTCAGAGTCTCTGGTTGGATCTCTCGATTCCTCTCTTCCCGGTACCAACCATATTTATATGGTTGGTACTTCACTATGCAAATTAGGTGGATCCTACCACAACACTCATTACTCTGTCTAGGTTTTGGAATGCGTCCTTGGCCATCCCAATACGTCTATGGATCTCAGTGTCGCACTTACCGTCCTCTGTCAGAACACTTCCTAGATATTTAAACTTCGGTGTCTGTTCCCGACCTGCAAGTCGCATTTCAGACTCATCCTTTTACTGATGACCAGGAATTCTGTCTTCTTGTAGTTTATGCTTAGTCCCTTCTTCTCACTCTCCGTCGTTACCTTCTGCAGAAGATCTTGCAATTTCTTTTCCGTGTCTGGCATCAGTACTGTGTCATCTAGGTATCTTATTTTGTTAAGATTGTGGCCGCCACTGCTAAAACACGGTACGGTTTCCAATTCTCTCAGAATTGCCTCGCTGTATAGGTTGAACAGGTCGGGTGAGAAGACACTGGTTATATTCGGACTATTGTACTCATCTTAGTTGCTGTTATAACAAAATTTCGGTCGACCCAGGGAATAAATTTCACAACCACTATGAAACCAAATTTACAAAAAATGACTTTTACCCACTAGGCCATGTTCCTTACGACAATTTGCTGGGTTAAACTTAGAGTTTTAAACCTAACATTGCTGTCACTGCCGCTGACTAACGTATTTTGACTGCTACTGCTGCGGTTGTCTTTCTTTATGAGCGGCTCCAAAGATTTTTTTTTTACCTCTTAAATCCGAAGAACATGGAATATTTTATAGCGTTCACTAATAATAAAAAAAAAAGTTATTTTTTAAATAAAATTTCCTCACGTGCCTTGATATTGTTTATCAAGGAACGAAACGGGTTGGCATAAGAATCATTTCTTTTATAGTTTTGCATTTGTTCAGCAATCCATTTCTAAAACATGTATTATTATAAATAATGCTACGTTTATTTATTAAACAGTATATTTATTTATTTTCGTCTACCGGCCTTTTCCTTAATCCTTTTTTTTCTTAATCTCGAAAATTCGTTCGAGAAATCCTACTAAGGAGAAGTTGCACTCTCGGGCTGCGTTACTTAAGACAGAAGAAGCTACCGTCAAAATCGAATATTGCCAATCAGATTGAACATATATATATATATATATATATATATATATGTGTGTGTGTGTGTGTGTGTGTGTGTGTGTGTGTGTGTGTGTGTGTGTGTGCATTAATGGAGTCTGAGTTCAAACTGAACGGTAGCAGTATATTTCATGCTTGAAGACAACCTTCAAGCCCTGAGTCTGACGATTGCGTTCAAGCATGAAACAGACTCTGGCCTCTGGCAGTTGATTTCAATATCCACTTTTATGCCCTATTCCAAATATTTTGCACTTTAACTCATAAATTTACTCTACCTTAAAACTATTTTTTCAGCAACTTATAATTGTTATGTCTGCTTAACAAAATTAATATACAATTGATAAATTGTCAGTTTTCAGTTTATCAAACTCTCTCGTTAGTTTGCCAATCAGTGCTTTAATTGTGAAAAGGTAAAGGTTTAAAATTTTTGGAATGATAATGATAATAATATTGATAATGATATTGATAGAGTAATTTTAAAGGATACAGGATTTCCAAAAATGTATCTCAAAATATCAGAACGTCAAGAAATAAACAAACAAATCAACAAATTAAACTTCTTTTCTGATAAATGCAATGAAATATACTTTCTATCCTAAGGACTTTCGAGCACAAGTTTTCCTTTCCTTAAATAAAGAACATACTTGATAAATAAATAAATGATATTTTCCCTAAAGTTAAAAAAGATTGGTGAATTGGAATTTCTTTTTCTTTTTCTATATCATCTTTAATCTGATTGTAGATTTTTCCTTTTGAAACTTTGAAGTAAAATTCAGTTTTACTAATACCACCTCTACTACTACTACTACTACTACTACTACTAGAACACCTACACGCACACACACACATATATATATATATATATATATATATATATATATATATATATATATATATATATATATATATATATATATGAATATACCTTCCCATTTATTTTAATCGCCTTACGGTTTCTCCTGTTACCTGCTCTGTTTTATCTTTTTTTTACAAGTCGACTATTATGACATTTTCTTCTTCAAAACTTTTGCCGTGTGATTTCGCTCTAACAATGAATTCTTACTGGTTCTTTTGAATTACCAATGTTCTTTCTCAAGACCTTCCTTCCTTCCATCCTTTCCCCTTTCATCTATTTATCTATCCAGGTTCCATTTCTTTTGGTAACTCTATTTGAATTTCTGAGATGACGTACAGTAAAACTTTTATTGACGGAAGTCCGTTAAATTCGAATTTTTCAGGAGGATATTTTTTATTTTTCTGTATTTTTTAAAAAAAAATCTATGTAAAAAAATTCTTATATTATATATGACATTTTTAAGCTGCATCTCCTCAGGATGTAGGCGATCATGTTACTCCATATATTTCTTTTCTGATTATCTGTGAAATGCCATTTGTTATTGTAAAATATAGCGGAGTTGTTTCCCTTTGTTTTCTCCACGTTTTGGAATTCAAAGAAAGATTTCTCCTAAACTGCTTGTCAGAGCACAAGATAACAAACAATTAATTAATTGCGTGAAATAGGAAACACGAATTCTTGAATTTCTCCAAGGACATTTGTCTGAAGGTGAACTCAAAAGACTAGGTTGGAATTTACTCGGTTCGTCGAGTTCATTTTTCCTGCCGATACCTGCTATAATTTTCGCAAATCCTTCTAATATACATTACTGTACAACATAAGTTCAGAAAACTGTAATAAAAATAAATAATATTTATCATTTACTTACCTGTTTAGGAGTGGATTTCGATGTCTATTGAAGTTTAGGTTAATGGTCTACCATCTAATCTAAAAACAATTAATTTCGCGTATGATTTATTTTAGACATTAAAAATATATTATACCGATTAATTCCTCTTTATGCTGCATCTGGGTACTGGACCTGTTTAAAAGTTTAATTGCATAAAATAACAGTAATATGACTTTGAAGTGCTACTAACTGGATAATCTATATATAAAATTCTGTGACTTCCGTTAGTCCGTCCATCCTAGCAACCTCTAAAATAGACACACATTGACCCATCAAAAACAAATTTAAGGGAGAAGTGCACAGGAGGTAAGGGGTACAAATTACAGTATTAAATTATTTTTAATATAACTTTACGTAAACTAACTAAACTATATGAAATCTGTTGTTTTCCACCGAAAACAACTCGATGTTTCCATGACTTTGCAAACACCTTTAAAAAAAAAAAAGAATCCAGTTTCCAGTTCGCCCTGCAATTGAGAAAGCTATAAACAAATCACAAGGCAAAATGCTTCAAAGTTGGAATTTGGCTTCAGAAAGAAATATTTACGCATGACCAGTTGTGTGCTGAATGCTCAAGGGTAAGAAATCTGAAATATTTATTATTCGTTGTTAAAAAGGAAAAAGTAAATTTCCTTCAAAATATTGTTCACCATTAAGTCATATAAAAATAAATTAAATTAAAGAAATTATTAAACCGCTAAGTAGGTTTTTTGTCAAAGTATTTTCGTAACAAATCAGGTTTTTTCAAATATCACGGGTTGATTTGCAAAATTGAACGAAACGTAGCGTTTGTAAATCTCGAAAAAAATGTTAGTGAAAACTTCAACAATACTGTGAGGATTTCAACATGCATTAGTGTGTGTCTTAAACAATCCAACAATTATTAAAACTCTCTGGTGAATAGGCTGAGTGGATAAGAACAAAATAAAAAGAACCGGAGTAAAAATTGTGTTTTAAACTAATTATACATATTTTTTAACAGTTCCAAGGAGAATCTGACTCAGAATTAACTAGACAAAATTCAGTAAAATTGAAATCAAGGGACCCAACACTATCCACTTCCCGCTAAGAAGACATGATTAATGTGTTGTCGAAGTTTCTTCTGTCCTGAAAAATTAGATTGGAAAGTATATTTATATTATACTATTTATCCAAAACGTGAGTTTTCTTACAAATTAATCTAAACAAAGCAGAATTTTGAAATTAAATCCAGAGGTTTGTTTTCATTAATCTATCTATCCAAAACGTGTGTGATCACAGTAAAGAATGATCCAAATATTTCTAGACAAAGAACAAAACTACTTTTTGTTAATCCCCCAAATTTGGATTTGTTTATGTTGATCTCCCAAGAACACAATTATCTTTACAGATTAAGATGTTTGGGTGGCGATATTAGATATGCCAATGTCAAATTAAGGGGGCGTCTATACAAACTAGAACTCCCTAGGGGGGAAAAACACAAAAGGAAAATCGGCCCGACATGGAAAGTCGCCAGAAATTCACTCCAGTTGCATTACCTTTGGCCAGACCGAAAACGAACACAGAGTCAAACGGAGACTGTCGGCTCGTAGATTCCCGGGGTTAATCGTAAGAGAGCCGTCACTAAAGAGCACATGTGCAATTCCCGTCCTGGTGAGAAAACATAAACATACGTATGACAGAAGAATTGAAAGTGATTCGACTGGCTGAAAAATTGAGGAAGGGCCGACTGGCCGGTTATTATTAGGTTGGTGCAAAAATAATGTCGTTTTCTCACATAGTAACATATGTGAGAAAACGACATTATTTTTGCACCAACCTAATGTTTAGCGTTTGCGACAAGATTTCCCAAATTACCATCCCGCACTAGATGAGTTGATTTTGCAGCAATTAATAGAGATTTTTTATTTAATCAGTTTTTATTTATATTTGGTAAGCCTGTTATTGTGCATTTTATTGAGGGAGTTCTTTCTCCAGTCTGATTTCGATGTGCGCTTAGATGCAAAGAAACAAAATTTATCACGGCCACATGTAGGAATAACGTTATCTTTTCTGTGGTACATGCACAGAGTAGAGTATATAGACTTCGGCGTCAATCCCCAATAACGTAAGATATTGGGAAACCCGAATCATCACTATCGTGACATCACATCGGACCCAAACCAGGAGGGGAAAGAAAGCCGGATGACACGTATGATGAGTATTACTCAACTAGCGACTGAAAGGAAGAGAAGATAAAGAGATAAAGAGAGAGAGAGAGAGAGCAGGGCAGTGAGCGTGTTCAGACTAGTCAACGAGGGAGGGTTACAAAGTCATCTTTCACGCCAATGAGGTGTCCTGTTGGCAGTGTCCATCTCTTCACCAAGCAATATGTGCTAGGTTGTAATGGGTTATATGTTACCAGCCACAATGAATGGGACCTACCCAGTCTGTTGAGACTAAAGTTCACCCCTGACCTCAAGAGGAACGTACCATCGGTATAGATGCTATGAAAATTTCCGGTTCCTTTATTCCCAATAACTCACTCAGATAGTGCCTGGCTCCTCAAAATTTCACTCACAATGCTTAAGACAACCTATAGCATAGTTTTCAGACAACTAGAGCTACCGTGTGCTGATAGCACTTCCCCAGTCCGATATCATGAAAAAGTTACCTCATTGTCAAATCGACCATGGTGAAATTCGAATCACAGTCAGAAAGCAAATGTTCTAGCCACGCGCATAGTACTTGAATACATTCATATCTACATAGATAAATAATGTAGTGAGTTTTTAAGTATACTCGTCTCGTAGACCACTGACCGAATGTTTTCAGCTTTTGTTCAGAATGAATAAAGGAAAATTTGACAGGACTTCTCATCTAATATATTATTGAAAGCCAAGTCCTAAAAATGGAAGTATCATTGAAAAATTTGAAAACTATAACAAACGGAATTATAAAAATAATAAAATTAAATAAAATACGAAAACAGGAAAGAAAAAAAAACTAATCTCTTAAAATTAGAACTGAACGTTTTGCGCGATGAGTTGTAATTTCATTGGCCTACAATTTCACATCAGTTTCTCGGGTTCGACTTTTAGTTACAAATAAACCGCTAATCTGTCACAGTAGAGTAAAGAAAATGTCTTTAAAATTGGCTGGTAGGATTTGTATCGTTATTTTCCGTTTCTGTAGCATACTTCCTAATAAATCCGCTCAGTACGGGGCGACGAGAGACCGTAATGTAAAATAGACATTTTTTTCTACACAATTACTGGTCGTTGGGTTCTTCGGATTTTTCTCGTGTAATGCAGCTTTCAGTTGCCAATGTATGCTACCAAAAGTGTGTTTTTTTTTTTACATTTCTAAAGAGCGTATATAAATGTTATGTATTCTAGTAGGAGCGTTCGTCACCTGGATTTGTGTACTGTGTTCTTCATATTGCGAAGATACTGAACTGCAACGTATCAACTATGAAATGGTAAAAACAATAGGAATAGTATTAGTAATTTCATTTATCCACCTAGAGAGTTATATTTTCTATTTTATTTCGTTCATATTCACTTAGTTTCATTTTCACTTTCACTTTCATTTTCAAATCTTAATATTTTTTCTTTCTCTTTTACATGATTATTCAATTCTTATTTCGAATATTGTTTTACTTTACTTTATAAATAGGGATGTCAAATAAAATAGCTGGATTATTTTTACTATTATAAGATGAATCAATTTCAAACACTATACATTATGAAAAAAGTCAAAAATTGATAATTACTAAAAATGTTTTATCTAATAATAATGATGATAACGATGATGATAATAACAATAGTAATAACACTAATAATAAAAGACTTACCGAGAAAAAAAAAGATGGTAATAAATCTGGAGCTTAATAAATGTCTGTATATTATCGGTGTTTTGTAGTTGCGATGAAAAATAAGTGAAATTCTAATGAAAGGAATAGTAATCTGTGGTAATTTTGGCTAATCTTCGTCGCCAAAATGTTTAAACCTAAAGAAGCTTACTGAATGAAATAATCACACGAAGTCTGGTAATGAAAGATGATACTTAGGACAAGAACAACACATATAAGATTCACCAGCGGTGCGTAGTAGAAGTCAACTGCTAGAAGTGAGTGAAGTGAATTTCACAATGAATCTCCAACTCTAGGCCAACATACAGTATTTACTATTGCATTTATGTGGATGAGGGCATACCCTACAGCATAGTCACAGAGTAATAAGTAAGAAGATGGTTCCGAAAACGTTTGATTGAACATTTCAGTTTTAAAAAGCAGATGAGAGGACAGCTAAAACCGCTAATGTTGAACATTGCAAAACATCCTTCTGTAAAATTACATTTCTGTTAACTCAAGTCTCGTCTTCATAAAGCATGAGATTGCTCAACATTCACTGGCATACAGGAGTACCGATAATACATAACAATTCATCACTCTTTTCTTTGTTTCCAATGGAAGCTTCCTGTTTCTTAATACTTTGCTTGACTTTTGGAAGACACCTTTCGCAATCCCAGTGCATCTTCGATTGAGACAATCGTAGATGTTATCTATTGTACACGTTTGCACACACGCACATAGTCTCCCTTTCTGTCTGTTTGTCTGTTTCTCTCTCTGTCTCTCTCTCTCTCTTTCTCTCTGTTTTTTCTAACTTTACGATGTTTACAAGTTATATTGTTATTTTCTAATTTGATTAAGTTAATGTTACGAACGTTAAAACTTATATTTGATTCGTTCTCATTTCACACACACACACACACACACACACACACACATATATATATATATATATATATATATATATAAAAGTGAACATAGAAGTCAACACTTAGAGGCGACAGTCTGTTTCATGCTATATGCAATCGTCAAGCCACGTGTGCTTGACGATTGCATATAGCATGAAACAGACTGTCGCCTCTAAGTGTTGACTTCTATGTTCACTTTTATATTTACACACGCTCTATCTCTGATATTGAGCACTTTATTCCATAAATATAGCACACCTTAAGACTATATTTCTTTATATATATATATATATATATATTATAATATATAATATTATAACGATATGTTATTATATGATATATTATATGATATATGATATTAGATGTTATTATAATAAATGATATAATATTAATATTGGTGGCTACAACAATATGATATATATATATATATATATATATATATATATATATATATATATATATATATATATATATATATATGATGCGCACTGCTGATAAGTCACAAATATAGGACGAGACGGCCGTCCAGTGCTTTCTGCATTCTGTCGAGGTTTCTTCTAGAGTCGATGAATTACTTAATTATGATTATTTCAAATCCTACTAATATATATATATACATATACATATACACATATATATATATATATATATATATATATATATATATATATATATATATATATATATAGTATGATATATGATATTATAATAAAGGATATGCTATTATTATTGGTGGACTCAACAAAATAAGATATGCTGAGGATATATTAATGATGACAGAAAACGATTGCAAAATAAATTAAATACAAATTGTAAGAAGTCATAATATATGGGCATTAGCAAGAATAACAGTACATGATGAGGTCTCAGTCAAGCAAAGGTGAGATATTTAACTATCTGGGAATGTTTTAACAGATAATCGAAACCGAGGCACGAAAATATGAAATCGCACGAGAACAGTGATAGATGCCTTCGAGAACTAAACAAATTATTAAGAAACAGGAAATTCTCGTTAGAAACAAAAGAGAAAAATGATTAATAGTATTAATCCTTCTATATTGCAGTTATTGCTGGACAAATTCTCACGCTGACCTCATCCTACAGAGTTGTAGTTGACGATGCTGAGAATACCATGGACGGCAAGTAATGTGTAAAATTTAAGGAAAAATGTGAACAGAAATGGGCATTTCAACTTAGTATCATAAAGAAACAGTTGAAATTTCTGATTCACATAATGAGGAAAGAGGGCTTGGAGAATGTGTCACCCACAGGACATATTGAGATCAGAGGGAAATCTTGAGCAACCTACCTAATGATTTTGTGTAAATGAACGGGAGAACAGTGATTTGAAGAGATAGTAAAAACAATAAGTATAACTTAGCGCTAAAAATATAGGAAGTTGTGGAGTGCCATGATATTTCACGTCCTTAACTGACACGGCACATAAAAGAAGATAATGTAATTTGATCTTCATGTACATTTAAGTAGAGTAAAAGAAGAGGCTTATTAGTTTTCGTGTGCGTGTGCCAGTGTTTATATGCGCATGCGCTTACATATGAACATTTTTCAGTAATTTTACAGAAGATTTAATATGACAAAAGTATTTTTTCTTGAGCCAACTCTCCGACATAAACCACTAAAAAAATTCAAACATAAATATGAATTCAATTTAACAGTGTCCGGTGACTCAGGAAGAGTTATTTTCGGAAAGCCTATTTGAAAAATTGTATTTACTTAGGATAAAGTAAAGTATTGAATATATTTTCAATATTATGACGTCGTGTATTTTTTTTCATTATTTTACGATTTTTTTTATTTATTTTTGGCTCTTTTAAAATAAGTTTTCATTATGTTCCTGCAAACACAAGGTCGGTCTTGTCCTCTGAGTCGAAACGCATTACATAGAATTTTTTCATCTTATCATTCAGTTATTTAGCATTGATGGGATATACAGATATTTATATACCGTATTCCCTCATGTATTACAAGCAAACGACGTTTATAACAATAAAGTGAATATTTAAATTGCATATTTTAATAAATATTTCGTTTGCGTTATTTATTTCGAATTCAAATTTTTAAAATTACCATATATAAGCAATGTTTCTGTTGATATAGGCTTATTTTTTTACAATTCATCGTGTTTGTATAGAAATAATGTATATCTGCCTTGTAAAACGTTTTGTTTATGGCATGTTTGGAAGGTTGAAATCATGAATTTAAACGCAATACTAGGGGGTCCCCTGTAAAAAAAAAAAAAAAAAAAAAAAAAAAACATGCGGCGAATTTATTATCACTGTTTTATCTTTCATGAATAGACCTTGAACAAATTTCTTGAATATTCATGACCTTGAATAAAACTAAAGCCTCCTGGTTATCACGCTTACAACATTGTGTTGAACATCCAGGCAAATATTTTCGAGCAACTACACTCTGTGCATGAATAGCTAAATGAATTTCTTTCTGAATTCACCGCTTTTTACCGGGCACCCTGTAGATTGATAGAATGGTTTGATCATTTTATAGTCGAAAGAACTAGATGTATCGATAAATTTTATACAAATATTAGATTGGTGCAAAAATAATGACGTAATGATGTCGTTTTTTGACGTTAAAAATACGTCACAAAACGACATTATTACGTCATTATTTTTGCATCAACCTAATAGTTTTCTTTCTTGTCCTTCCTGCTTATAGAACTCTCATCCAGCTTTCGAGTTAACTTTGATCTTCAAAAAATTAAATGCAATATGAATGTTATCTTGTCTTCTTAATTCCTCTTCTTTTATTGTTCACTCTCCTTAATAGTTGTTTTCTTTTTCTCATATTCACTCACACTCAGTAACTCCTTGCTTCTTAGTGGCTCTATTGCCTTGCTTGGGATGAAATGATTAGAAAACAAACGTCACGACGCTTGACAAAACGATAATATGTGCATTAACAGGTTTTGTTTTCCAGACCTGATCACCGGGAATATAAATACATTTTTAATTTTATATTAGTTTTGTATACAGCCGTACTAAAAGCAAACCCAGTTCACTAGTTTTAGCTTTACAACCAGGTCTATAACGGTTGAGCTGAGAGTTTTTCGGCGTCCCTTTTTATCCGGTCTCCCCGGTGTGAGGTAATGTTTAACGTAGCTAGGCTCGTTACCACTAATTAGTAAGTTCAATCCTCACTAGGTAATCGATGAAAATTCGATATCAAATGACCCAACAGCGTGTGTCGTAAAATCCCCAAGCTTTACCTTATAATTCTAGAAATCATCCCAAAAAATTAAATATCTGGAAAGTGTTTTAGCAGAGGACAGAAAATATGGCGCCTAAATCCGAAGACCCATTGAAATAGAGTAAAATGCCAAAGTATTAGAAAATGGAAATATTTCACTAGAGACAAAGAAAAGAGTACTGAAATGTTACGTATTATATACTGTATGGCAATGAATGATGGACAATCTCCTCACAAATTTTCGAAGAAATTTGAAGCAACAGAAATGTTGTTTCTATAAAAGTATACTGAGAAAACCAGGGACTAAGCATATGAGTAACAATACGGTTTAAATGAAAATGGAAACAAAAAGGGCGCTTATATTAGGTTGGTGCAAAAATAATGACGTAATAATGTCGTTTTTTGACGTATTTTTTTAACGTCAAAAAACGGCATTATTACGTCATTATTTTTGCACCAACCTAATACTTAGAATCAGAAAGAGAGAGTTGAAATTTCTAGAACATAATGAGGAAAGAGTTCTGGGGGAAGTTGGCACTCACAAGACTTTTAAAAGCAAGAGGAACAGGGGCGAAGGAGCGAGTACCTAGTTGTGCAAATGAAGAGAAAAAACAGGCACTGATTAAGAGCTCTGCAAGGATAGGAATTAGTGGAGAACCATATCTGTCCACGTCCTGAAATGACAAAGAGATTATGTTCAACAGCAAAAATTGTTTCATCGATATTGCATTATGATTTATCATTCTTTGTATATTCTTTGTTTTTCAATCTCAACTATTTTCACGTTAAATGTTCAATCTAGACAATACCTAATTTCTATAAAGCATTAGAGATTATAATGCATTTTTTTCGGTTTTTGGTGTTATGTTACGGGAGAATACATTTACAAAGACGTCTATTATTGAAACGGAATATTTTAAACTATGTGTTTGCTTGTGCAAATAATCTACAAAAAGTTCCTCGAAATATTTCGCCCGCAATATATGTAACTCTATATAATATTGTTTCTCATTGAAAAAAACTAGTTATTATATCTCTCTTTTACTGTCATCGCCGAATGGCAATAGTTTTGTTTACGGAACAAAACAAAATCAATGAATGAAAGATGAATATCATTGAATTTCAAGGGATCCCTATTAACGCAAAATAATAATATAGTAACTATTTGAACTATCTTGGGTAATATAATAGAAAATTAAGCAAACGGACCATGTCGGTTGAATTGACTAAAAATCGGTTGTACGAAGTCTTACCGTCTAAATATACCTTATATATGACGGTTCCATATAGGATACAGGTTCGATTCCTGTCGGAGGACGCATATTTTCTATGACAATGTTGTTAATACTGTTTATTATAAACAGAACATTTACTTAAATATTTGTATCTATAAAAAAGAATGTATAAACATAAAAATGTCTTAATATATATATATATATATATATATATATATATATATATATATATATATATATATATATATATATATATATAAGTACTATTTACATTGTTCGGACTGTTATTCTCCTCTTTACTGTCATATTCCTGACGTTTCGATCAATGTGCTTTCCGTCCACCTTCAGGTGATATACTTTGGAATTTCGGTAAGAACCTTTTGTTTAGCTTATGGGGGTAGATTGTTATTGTTTCACGTGCTATGCCTTTTCTGCATATCTCAGTTTCCACTTAGTTACCTATAGTAACCAAACTCCCCAGGTTTTTGTTTCCCTGTGGTGTGGCTATGTATTGAACACGCAACTCTTCGTGTCAAATTCGTTTTGGATTAATTCAAACAACGCTTTCATCCTCTGGGCCATGTGCCCTTGGAGATAAGGATAAGACAACAGCCCGAACAATATAAATAG
The DNA here is from genome assembly GCA_963932145.1 of Acanthosepion lycidas. Taxonomy (NCBI): domain Eukaryota; kingdom Metazoa; phylum Mollusca; class Cephalopoda; order Sepiida; family Sepiidae; genus Acanthosepion; species Acanthosepion lycidas. Next base: position 61,674,328 of record OZ010587.1, on the reverse strand, counting down.
TTACAATACGTCAAGTGATATATATATATATATATATATATATATATATATATATATATATATATATATATATATATATATATATATATGGTTTATTTGTGCATCAATACTTGAAAACTATGTCACCGTCATACCAAAAAAACGTATCTGATAATTCATCCAGAAATTAGACATTTTATGTTTAAATACATACTGAAAAATAAGAAAATCATCTCAAATATAGAAAAAATACTAAATTATTACTTAATTATATATATATATATATATATATAAACTATCGAGAAATATTATTTTTTAAAATATGCCATCTTCAACAGGATTTTGACCTGCGTCTGTCTGAGTACAGGGACACCGTCGTTAGAACCGAGGTAAATTAACCGACACCATAAAGGAGCAAGCCTTGGCAATCGAGCAAAGTCTGAAAAGAACCTTTAAGCGAAATTCTTCACGTATTAAATTACACAAAATATTCATATCCGATCGGATTGACAGATTTTTATATCTTTATATTTTAGTGGATACTGATATTTGAGTAATCTTCATATATATATATATATATATATATATATATATATATATATATATATATATATACATATATATATATATATATATATATATATATATATACATATATATATATATATATATATATATATATATATATATATATATGTATATATATATATATATATATATATATATATATATATATATATATATATATATATATTATCAAATGGACAAAGTCTGTCAATTATTTTAAGACATTTTTATGTTTGTAAATTCTTTTTTATCGGTACAAATATTTAAGTAAATGCTCTTTTTATAATAAACAGTATGAAACAACATTTACCGGCCAGAATATCCGAGAAATCTTCACAGAAAATATTCGTCCTCCGACAGGATTCGAACCTGTATCCTATACGGAACCTTATTAACCGAACGTTCCTCTGTAGCCATATCGGTTAAGGCACGTCAAGATAAATGACGGTTCCGTATAGGATACAGGTTCGAATTCGGTCGGGGGACGAATATTTTCTATGAAAAGTTCGCTTCTGAATCTGCAAACTTTATCCAGCGTCGTTTTCATTGATGGAAACATTCCTAGAACTCCTTCATGTGGTTATCAAGCAGCTGCCTCGTCGTATTTTCTTGGATTTCCTCGACGTCTTTGAAACCTTGCTCCTTTCAAGTAGAATTTGGCTTGTGAAGAGGAAAAATTTGCAAGGGCCATGATCTGGGAAATATTTTGTTTGTTGGACCTGGGGAATATTTCGTTTGTCCCCAAACTGTTGCACAAGTCATGGTTACTGATGGAACTTTCCTTCTAAGCACTGCTATAGACAAAGGAAAAGATCCAGAAATTTATGACTTAATATGCATCCGCAACAGAGTTCACAGTCGATCTGTTCTAAGCGACTTCACTGTTCCCACTTCAGCTCGATTAGCATAGCAAAAGAACCACCATAAAAATTAAAAACTGAAACAAAAAGCGCTAGTTTTTTATGAATTTGCTTGCCAACTTGAGATTTAAAAAATATCTTACAATTTGTTGTTAACCGAGGTAAGAAATTAACGGTTAATGTTAATGTTTCCAAAAATAACATCTCTCTTTTAATTATTTGACAGAAGCATTTCGAACAATATGGCCGATGCTTACGCCCAGAAACGTCTTTCTTCTCGGCCTAACGGACAGGAAATACAAATATAATATGGAAACAATGGCTAGGCCTGTTGATATGAAAGCTGGTTCACTGTGTGTTACTACGCAAATTGTCTCGCCAAAATCTATCTTACATATTTATAAGTCTACCATTGCCCAGAAAACACCACTTCTGCTGCTGCTGCTGCTGCAGCAGCACATATGCTGCACCTACGACCCGTGAAAGAGTCGTCAGATGTATCCCTTCCCTCCCTGAAGAATTTTTCTTTCTTTATAATTTTCTTTTTTTTTTCATGTCCCCCGTGCCACTATAGGACATGGTCGATCATTGCTCTCCACAATTTCCTATCCTTCGTAGCCTTTATCTGTATTTGACTCTTTGCTACCTGTCTCCTTCTTTATTCTCTTATCCATTTACACAATCACGTCAAGTAGGTGGCCCCGTTGTTTTCCGCTGTCCCTTTGAGTTCTACTTCTATGTTACGTGTCCAAGAAATTTTAAACTGTATCTTTCTGATTGTATGTATAATTGTTCGTCTTTGTATCCATTTAAGAGAAAAAATTCAAAATATTTTGAAAAATAACAATCAACTAAGCTTCCTATAAAATTAAATCTCGGAATTAAACAACACATAAGGAGTTGATATGCCATTAAACAAATCAAACCCTACGTGGATATTTACTCAACCAGTACAATATTAACCTCCTCAAGTTAAGAGTCAATCATTATATGTCCTCGATATCACCATACACATTCTACTTCCACCTCTTACGCTCAGATCACACATGCCATTCAGTAAACCTATGCCTTGCATAGCTCTTGAGTTTTGTGTTGGGAGACTATTAATAATCAATGTTTTATTATTTGGGTTGGTGCATAATTATCAGGCGTTTTTGTAGGCGAGTTATTTTTTGATAAAAATTGCCGTTTTGTTTACTTTTTTTAAATAAAAAAATATTTTAGTTTCAGGTTAGAAGGATGCATGTCGATAATCATAGCCATTTAAAAATGTTATTGTTAAATTGCTATGTTTCTTTTTCCATAATAAATATTGTTTTAAAACGCCTGATAATTATGCACCAACATAATAACAAAAAACATATTTTAATCTTTTGATGATTTGCTGATCTTCTTCATCATTAACACGTTTATTTAAACTATCAGTTTTCCAGGTCTAGTATTAAAACTATCGTACGTACGCTAACAGGGCTTATGGCCATACCACGTTGAAACATCGTTTTCCGTACGGTCACCGGAGTTAAGAAATGTCGAGCCTGGTCAGTAGCTAGATGGGTTTCCGCTTGGGTATACCAGGTGCGATAAGCTTGGATGTGCGGATGGTGTAATTGATAACGGCTTGAAATTGTTAATCGGGGAGCCGATTTCCAATTCCACTTGAGATCGTTATATTCACTTGCGATCAAATACCCTTGGGAAAGGTATGATTCTCTTCTTCTCCCCCAACTATTAATTAGTAACGCTTTATCCTGAAATCATTATCTTTTTGAGAAAATAAATGCGTAAAATGACCCATAGAGGTATTGATATGCCGCTAAACAAAAGCAAACAACAAGCGTACGCTAACCCGATGACTAGCATGATCATTTGGTTCTGAGTTCTACAAGGAAATGTGTTAGAACAATTTGGATCTTGAAATATTAAAATTTAACAAAGATTTGTTCTGTTTTTTTTGTTGTTTTGTTTTTTAAATAGAACCAATTATCGCGTTAAACTTGTCCCCACCAAACAAAAAGAAAATAAATTATTTTCAATAATTTCTCGCCATTACAAAGAGAAAAATGATGTCTAATTATAATACAGTGGCGCCTGCGAACGGACAGTTGTATGTTTTCTTAGGTTCTTGTTCAACAATTTAACAGAAATCGCAATAATTGATTTTTTTTTCAGATGGCAACAGAAGCTCTCTTATTCAGATTTACAAACGTTTGCCAATAAAAGACGGAAGATCAAGTTAATAACCCACAACTAAAATTCAAGTTTGACACAAGCTCGGGCTTGCAGACGTTTGATTCTTGATACATATATACATCCAAATTTAGAGATTTCATAAATATATGAAGTTGATTACGCGTTGCTTCTAAAAGATAATTGTCAGAACAATAATTTTATATGAAAAAAAAAAATGCACGGATGAAAAATTCAGGGTCCAGTACCGCCAACGAGGTTAAGAACCACTGACCTTGGAAATGTTTTAAGAGAATATGACACCAACATCCGAAGATGCATTGGGATAGTAAAAGATGTCTTCCAAAAAGCTAAACACATTATACATGGCCTCTTTGTTCTCGCATTCCTTAAAACGTCTTCGCTGTTCACGTGTTCCATCCATGATATTATAAGCATCGTTCTACAGAACTCATCTCTGTTGCCTCAGGTCTACAGTGCACGTCTATGGAAATTGTCTGGCATTCAGTGCCATACTGGAGAAATGAAAAGATGATAATTCATCTGCATGCAAATTTCATTTTAGAGAATATGTCGTTTAGATTGGTTTTATAATAGAAAATTTCCTTCTTTTCTTTAATTAACATCTGTCCTGGGTATGTTTTGTGATGTCAACGAACCCTTGTTGTCACTTTTGTAATGTCAACGAATACGCGTTGTCACTTTTGTAATGTCAACTAATACTCGTTGTCACTTGCGTAATGCTTGTTGTAGTAGAGACTTTGTAATCGCAGATACAACTATAGTAACAGCATAGGCACCTCGGTGTGGTGTAATGGTCAGCAAGATTGTCTCGCTAAAACAGTTACGACTAGAGAAAGTATGGGGCACCTCACTGAGTACCCCATACCATCGGCCTTGTGCCATATCTAAGCTACGCTTAGAAGATCAGTACAACTATAGTAACACTGTAATCGCAGATACAACTATAGAAAAGCCGTTGAACAATACTGGTGTCAGACGCCTTCGAATAACACTCACACTAATAGTACTTGTTCGATAATTCTCGCTCGAAAAGTAGCCACCGAATAGTAATCCGCATAGTGAACAGTATAGAGAAATAGTATAGTGAATAATATGAAGATAGAGGATAGTATAGAAATAGTAATCCGTATAGTAAAAGAAGATAGAATAGAAATGGCGTTCCATTAGATGTCACGCTAATTCTTATATATACATTCCCTTTGCCATAAAGTGATCTACTAATTAAAAATGGGATCGCCTGTGTTTACTTTCTGGTGATCTGTGTTCAAACTCCAGTGTCAGCAGCGACACTTTATTCCAATATAGCAGTATGACAACAAACTACACCCGGCAGCAAGGTGTCTAATCGGGAGGTTTTAATTGAGGTTGTTCCTAGGGTCCGAGCTATGGGCAAATAGTTAACACCAAAACTGAGGTCAAAACACTATGAAAGTCGAAAAAATAGATATTTGTAGAAAAATATTACCTGCAATACATTTGACTCTCAACAAAACCCCCCTTTACAAAAATACTTAATAGAAACCTAATCTACAAATTGATTTCTTACAAAGAATACATATTCTATTTATACGAATCTACCCTAAAAAGGCTTGCCAAAATTAAATAACCCATTGAGGTTGATATACCGTAAGACAAAATAAACCAAACGAACGAAACCAATTTAATTAATATGGTTATAATATTTCTCCAGCTTATTTTTTTAAAAGCTCTATAATAATGATACAGTTTGCATGTTTATGACATAGCAACATCATATTGTAGTTCAACCTTTGTAAGCATATGATTAAAATGCTCTTACTCAGATAAGAAAACGATTCCAGTTCAGCTGGGCACCATATTCCGAGTAATATTTAATCTCTATCTATAAAAGGCAGGATATGTGTGTGGGTGTGTAACGAATGAACGGCCGCAATTTACGACGGATTTACACCAAAATTTACATGCACATGCTCCAATCTAGCGTGAAGACCAAAACCGACGCGTCACTTCCCAAGTCTCATCGATAATGGAAGTAATCGATTTTTTCATGCTTCTACGGCAGTTTTCATGTAGTTTGTGGCCATTTTCTACTGGTCAGAGTGAGAGCCTATAGCTGGCTGCCACGAATAGGCAGAAAGATTATATTGGCCAGCGTGAGAGCCAACAGCTGACTGACACGAATATTAACTAGCATAATAGCATGCAATAAAAAATCTCTAGCTGCATTCGCCACAATGGGGAAAAATTGAAATCTGCATGGCACTTTACTGCAGTTGGCTCATTCGCTTGCTTAAACTCAACGTTGATTCTGATTCCGCAGTATTGGGTTGAGTGTGAAAAAGTATTTGTTGTTAACATTCTTTTTTCATTCGGTTTTTCCAGTTACGAGTCATTTTTTTTTAAAGCTGATCACTTTGTGTTCATTTTGTTTAGTTCTTTTTTCGTAACAGATTTAATGTTTAGTATAGAGCTTAGAAAAAATTCGCAGTGTAAGTCAAGAAGTAAGTCATGTAGCAACATCAGCACGCAAAGGGCATTCCTTTAAAGGCAAGAAAAGGCAAAAATATTTTAAGTCAAGTGATAGTGATTGCTGTATGAGTCGTACGATTTTTGAATCAAGCCCGGGCAACGCCGGGCCATGCTGCTAGTTAAATATAAATTACAACAAACAAAGCATTCAAGGGAGATAACTCCCTGTATAATTACTGCTAATTCACTATTTTTTCTTGTTTACGTAATAATAAGAATAATCATGGTGGAAATATTGATCTACCGACACTATTAATGTCATCCCAGTAACCACTACAATAGTAATTCAGCATAGTGATCATTTCTTGATTGCTTAATGTTAGATACGACGACTAAAACGAGATAACACCAGGAAAAAAGAGCATACCATGATAACAAATATATTTTATTATTGGAAGAATTTTAATAAAGAATATAACAGGGCGATGAGAAATTACGAAAAAGGTCGCTAATCAGTCATTTTAGAAAAAAAAACTTCCAGTCAATTGAAATTACTTTTAAATTAGGTTTTGAATTACATCAAAGTATTTAGCTTATTGGAAATATTAAATTTAATTTATTAGCTTGAAATTAAAAGTAAAATAAAAGCTTTAACAAAGATTTTTCATTTTTTTAAAATTCATTTAAAAAAATTCATTTTAGAACTTAGATATCGGGTTTTGTGTGACAGTAAGTACTTAATGTTTTATCTGGGTTTTAAGGCCTCCTGTGTAACTTTTCCAAGTTCACAAGTATCTCTGTTGCTATTCAAACTTAATGCTGGATATCACTTGTGAACTAAACTAAGCTTACAGACTTATCATATTTAATAGCATATAAGATACCCCTAACTGAATCTTAATGGCTTCATTGCTTTACTTGCGGTGAAAATCATTAAAATAAAATATTACCGTATTTCGGTAAAAGGAAAGTATACATATTCATACTCTATAACAGGGGTGGCCAACGTTTTGATTCCATGCGCCAATATTTTGTACGATTAATTTAAATTCGCCACACAAACATTCACTTCCTTTCAAGTTCGTGTTGTAATATGGACATATTTTAAAGTTATAATAAAAACTATTTATTTGAAAAATATATGCTTATGACCAGGGGCGTATCCAGGAGTTTTGAAAGGGGGGGGGCATCAACAATAAATATAAAATCACTGAAATGAATGAGTAGAAGTAGCTTAGTTTCTTTTCATCAAAAGAATGCAATCCGCTACTTGTAAGCATTCAATGCGCCACTTATGGCGCATGCGCCACAGTTTGGCCATCCTTGCTCTACAACATGGAGTAGATATCAGCCGAGTAGATAACTCAACTAAGTATATGACGACATAGTTTTATCCATTTTAAGGAGACAAATGGATGTTTATACTTTTTGCCTTTTTTTAATCATTTCACCCCAAACAAGGTAAGAATGCAACTGGTACGCAGGGGTTACAGATAGTGAAGGTGAGAGAAAGATTGCGTATAGAAGGACACCAAGAAAATGATAAAAGCTGAACGGAGTTCAAGAATTTAAAAGATAGCGATTGACATTTCATTTAAATTTTTGAAGATTGTAGTTATCAGGGAAGCAAGGAAACGGATGAGAGTTCAACTGGCGAGAAGTGCGAGAAAAGAAACTGTTGGAGTAGAAGTGGCGGTTACATTTAATTAATTAAAAGGCTGGGACCAGATGCCAAACTAGTAGTACGCTTAAAGTCACGTAGTCCGAGCAGCAGGGGATAAAAGCTCGTCAGAGGAGTTGTCATGAAATGATTTGTAGAAAAGACAGACGGAAACCACGTTACATCGGCACAAAAGTGATTGAAGTCGGGATGCCAAGTCAGGATCTATTACATTGCAAATCCTTCTTTAGATTTTATCAAGAACCTCGACATAAGTAGCAAGAGTATCAGACCAGATATGGCAACAGTATTCAGTGCACGGACTAATGTCAGATTTGTTAATATACAAAATGGATTATGATGAGAAAAATCTTCTGGCACGGCACAGTGACACAAATTGTCTTGCAGTAGATGCAGCCATTGATTCAATGTAGTCGTTCCACCGCAAGTCACTTGAAAATGTGAGCCCCAAGAAGGTGCAGTGTGTTACTCACCATGAGTCTAACATCAATCATGTTGATGGCAGGTAAGAATTAATCTCTAGGGTGGTTAAATGAGAGGGGGTTTGTTTTCGAGGCATTACAATTTAAGAGCCATTTCCTATCCCAGTTAAACACAGACTAGAGGTCCTTTTCAAGAGCAACGGACAGGCTAACTTTGGCAGCTCTGACGGATTGTTATTGACACAGGAGTAAATACTACTGTCGTTAGCATAAATGCCTACTTGGGAATTGATGACATCAGGAAGATCGTTGATATAGATCAGAAAGACCGTTCGCGTGAAAAGATCTCGAATCGATCCCGTTCAGAACGACCTTCATTTCGCAATTTGATAGTAATGGTTGGATTAAATCAAACAATTGTCCAGTAATACCGTTGTCCTGTAACTTACGGAAAGGACCAGCGTGCCAAACACTGTCAACCCCCTTCGAAATATCTAGAGCCACTGCTTCAGCTTCACCTTTATTATCAAGAGCTTGATATACATATTCAGTGGCAAAACAGAAACCGTATAGTTTGTCAGAGAGTAGGTCGTGAGAAGTAAGATGCTTAAATACTTCTGCATTGATTAAAGCCTCGAATACATTGCCGAAAAGACTAATAAGGCGGTAGTAAGAGGGGTCAGAAGATTCTCCTGAGTTCTTAAAATCAGTAACTACAGAGGAAGACGTCTAGCAAGCTGAAAAGCAGGAAGCAGCGAGGTAATATTAGGTTGGTGCAAAAATAATGACGTAATAATGTCGTTTTTTGACGTATTTTTTAACGTCAAAAACGACATTATTACGTTATTATTTTTGCACCAACCTAATATTTGGAGAGTTTGGAGAGAACTAGAGCCAGCTCTGGAACATATTTCTTTATCACGATGGTTGAGATCTCCTCACCTCCACGTGCCTAATGGGAGACTAATTTAGAAATGAGACCGGTGACGTGGTTATGTCTGTATCACAGTAGAACCTCTGTCCTACTGTGGAAGTCAGGTATGGGTAGCCCAAATATGTCGAGTTTTGAGTTAGAAGTGAATCATGAAAATAAGAAACGGCATAGGACCCAGGAGAGAGCCTTGCGGAACACTCGCGTTCATGTTAAAGGATCTGGAAGCGAGCCCGTTCAAAATGACCCTCATTTCACGATTTAATAGAAATGATTGGATTATATCAAACAATCGTCCAAAAAATCCGTAGCCCTAGTACGTATGTAGAAGACCAGCGTCCCAAACAGTCAAACCCCATCGAGATATGTAGATCCATTGCCGAAGCTTCAACTTCATGATCAAGAGTTTGATATACATATTCAGTGATGGCCGTTAGCACATAAGCGTTACGCTTGGCAAAATGGAAGCCATATTGTTTGTCAGAGAGTAGGTCGTGAGAGGTAAGATGCTTAAACACTTCAGCATTGATTAAAGTCTCGAATAGATTGCCAAAAAACGGTAGGGGACTAATAGAAGTATAGTTATTGGAGTCAGAAGGTTATTCAGAGTTCTTAAAAACAGGAATAGCATAGGAGGACTTCCAACAAGCAACAAAGCAGGAAGGTTTGGTTTAGGTTTAGTTGAGTTTGTTTTACGGCATATCAACCTCAGTGAGTTATTTAATGCCGACAACATTTTTAGGATTGATTCGTATGAACAGAATATGTATTCTTTGGTTTAGATTGGTTTGGTCTATTTTGAACCACGGGGCACCAACCCCAATGGGTTATTCAATGCCGACAAAATTCTTTATTGCTGTTAATATTTTGTTTTGTCAAAAATCTGTTGCTGTTAATATTTTTCCTTCAAAATTGTATTGCTGGTAATAATTTTTCCAAAAAGGTATTGCTGGTAATAGTTAACTATTTGCCTATAGCTGGGACCCTAACAGGTGCTACCACACCGGATCAGGGTGGACCTGGGAACACCAGCAATTAAGAGGTGGTTCCACGCTCATCAAAACCTCCTTGCTGCTGGACGTAATTTATCGTCTTACCCAGGACGCGGATGTAGTTTAACGTCTTATCCAGGACAGAGAAAGCAGGAACGAGCGAGGCAATAGTTTTAGAGTTTGTAGAAACTGCAGCCTGTTGGGGAGCACATTTCTTAAGGACGATGGCTGAGATTCAGTCAACTCCGCTTGCCTTATGGAAATCTAATTTAGAAATGATGTCTGAGACTATTGGCAGGTCTATGTGCATATCACTCAGTAGAACATTTGTCCGATTGGGGGAATCGGGTGTGGGTACTCCAAATGAGTCGAGTGTTGTGTTAGAAGATAATTTCCGAGCAAAGCATTCAACCTTATCTGCTGTAGATGTCAGCACTTCAAATTGATTGAATAGAGGAGCGATTGAGGATTTGATGTTGTTCCGCACACTCTTGCAGAGCCGCCAATAATCTCTAGAATCAAACTCTGCTCCTTTCAGGACACGCTTGCTCTCTTTACGAGCAGAGACAAAGAAAAATCTGTTGCAATCAGACGTGTCGCCCTGGTACAACCGAAAGAAATGATTCCTGTGGGCTATAGCGGTTGAGCATGTAGGTGAGAAGCAAGGAGATAAACACGATTTAACGTGGAATTTCTTGCTGGAATGAAAAAATTGATGATGCGCATTTTTGAACAGGAACATTAAAAACTTCATTGCAAGGGACGTCACGAAGGAAATCACGGAACGAGTCCCAATACCTTTGTTGATAGCAGAAAGATATTCTGTTGGTAGGAAGTTCTTGTTTGGTGGAGAACGGAAACAGATGTTTACAGACACTCCCACATGATCAGAGTTGCCAAGATGGCAGAGCTGCAATACACCAATAAAAAATGAGGTACTAAGTTTAAACTTAGTTGAAGTCAAGACGTAAATTAGAAATTCAACAAAGAGTTAAAAATGGAAGGGACTTACCTCTGAAAGGACGTTATATGACGAAAATCAGTCTTGGGAGAAACTTCAAGTTAAGTGATATTAAAGAATGGATACTTAGATAACTTATTGTAAAAGTCGATCGACGGAACACAGAACTTGTAGACCATGCCATATTTAACTAACATTCTAGTATATGAAGAGGAAGAGGTAAAAACAGGTAGTAGAAGGAGGGGTCTGTCCCTAGAATCATGAGTAAATGGGCCAGTAGCAGCAGGTTAAAAAAGGAAAGAAAATATTAGGTTGGTGCAAAAATAATATCGTTTTTTGACGTATTTTTTAACGTCAACAAACGATATTATTTTTGCACCAACCTAATAAAAAACACGATATCCGTTAAATATTAAGATTAATTGTAATAATAATAATTGTAATAATAATAATGATGAACGATTCCAATGTGAAATTTAACTCAAATTTAAACAGTCAAATACCACAGAAAAAGAAAAAAAAATTCCTAAGAGTAAGTCAGATTGGATAGTTACTTCAAGGAAGAGGCAAAGAATTAGAAAAAAAAATGACCACTTAATTAAAAATGGCAGAGACCTATCTCTTGAAAGTACTCTACAAGAAGAAAATATCGCATATAAATGCTAGCTATACTCTCTCTGGCTAACGGCCACATCACGTTGAAACACCGGCTCCCATACAATCACCAACGTTAGAAAATCGTTGAACCTGGTCAATACTAAGATGGAATACTGCGGGGAAACACCAGGAGCTATAAGCTTGGATGTGCAGGTGGTGTACTGGATAATAGCTCAGAATTCTTAAGTGCCGAGTTCCAATTCCACTTGGTTTCGTTATATTCACTTACCCTTGGGGAAGGCAAGAATCTTCCTCTTCTTCTCAAATTATGGGTTAATTAGTAAGATTTGTATCACTATACCATTATTATCTACAAAAGATTCTTTAAATCTAAAAATATTTTCTAGCTTTAAATAATCTCTAAAGGGTTTATAAACCGCAGAAAAGGAATCAATCAATTAAATACTAATTAATTAGCTATGCATGCCTGTTTTTTAGATTCATTTGCATTATCTGGAATATAAATGTACAGAAAATATTTGTAGCCACAGAATGAGGGATCAATTTATATATTGACTGTAATATAGAATTGATTCCCCATTTTATACCCACATTATAAATTTTTTTGTTTATCAAATTCTGATTAGGTAGGAATCCAACTCATCTCCCCCCGCTGTGGGTTAATAAGTAAGATTTGTATCACTAAACCAGTATTATCTTTAAAAAAGTCTTAGAATGTAAAAAACTTTTCTGGCTTTAAATAATCTGAAAAGGGTCGATAAGCCGTGAAAACGAATCAACCAAGCAAGCAAGCAATCTATTCTCTCAGTAATTTTCTTAATTACTGGACGTTGGCGATACCCCTTTTTCTTGATTTTCAATAGTGATTATGGCCATTAACTCAAATATGTTTGATCTGTTATAGAAAATTAGGAAAAATAGGTACCGCCAGTGTCCACTATAACGGTTGTTTTAATAATTAGATCGCTTTTATATAATAATTATATCGTTAAGATGTTTTCAATATGAAAATAGAAAATTTCTTATTATTCTAATGAAGAAAACGATTCAAATATGCAATTTAAAAATTAGCCGTGTAACAATCAAATTATTCAGTCTTCCAGAAGTATTTGCAGGTTGTGACTAAAGATAGGTGATAATGTATAATAAAATCAATTCAGTGTAGCGATTTTTGAGGTACGCATATCTAAATACACTTAGCGCTTAAATATAATTGGGATTATGCTTTATTGTTTTAGGCCGCTTGAAGTTGTTTCCTCTAGAGGTGTAATCATTAAATTAAATAGTTTTCACACGTTATTAGAACGTTTCCATAAAGAGCTGCTAAAGAATAAAATTCACAGCACTAAATAAACTAATTTCCGGAGGAAATTTCGTTACAACCCAAAGCATATGACTTTTTTCCTCTTCTTTCTCTTTCCCCAAAATTCCATTTTCAATCTTTTCTTTTCTTTCTTTATTTCTATTATGCTTCTGTCTTTCTTTTTTTTATTTCGTAATCTACATTAAAATGCCATTTCCCTTTGTAGGTGTGATTGCTTCTGTAACACATCAACAGCGGCATATCGTAGCGTGATTTGTGTTTGCGTAATACCATGAAAATGCTCTAGCCTGAAATATTAGGCATTTTCTAGACTAGTCTACAACTTAACTAACATTGGTTTATTATTATCAAGGTGATCAACGGTTTAATTTCTTTTGTTTTACAGCATATCAACTGCAAATAGGTTATTTAATGCCGAAACGATTTTTACAATAGATTCGTATGAATAGAATATATATATATTCTTTGTAAGGAAACAGTTTTTAGATCCAGTTTCATTGATATACTTTTGTAAAGAGGGTTGTTGTCGAGAGTCTCATTTAATTTACGTATTCTTTTCAAATACACGGTTTGTAGAGAAATTGATTTTGACATTCTCATTTGGTTTATAATTTTTGTTAGGATCCCTACTGTTTTGAGAAATTATATTATATCGTTCACTTTTAATTTCTCGAACAGCTCATACATATTGCTTATATTATAGGATTTTTGTTTTTAGAGAGCAAGGTCTGAGCACTCTGTTAATATACGTTTAATAGTATATACCGTTTTACATGCTTTGCATACTGGTTGATCTTCTTAGTTGATCTGTTTAGTAAGCATTGATGGGTTATTCTCGTATAACCAATTCGTACGCTGGACAGTAACACTTCTTTCTTATGATATTTTCTGGGAGCTGACTTCCATTCTCTCCTATTTTGGACTGGATTTCAAAATGTTTATTGTGTGGGTCATCGTCTCAGTACCGTTAGCATTACTTTTAAAAGTATGTATTAATAACCACCTTAAAATATGTGTATGGGATTTTGTTCCTTGTATCCAAATTTATATCTAAAGCCGACTTGGCTGCTAGGCCTGCTTTATTATTATCTTTAACTCCGATGTGGCTAGAAATCCTACCTATTTTTAATATCTTTATGCATGCTCATAATTCTCATTTTGCATAATATTTTCATAATGTGGGTTGTTGGATGTTTTTTTTATTCAAAGCCAATAGGACGGATAGTGAGTCCGAAAAAATAAGAATTTTTTTTTTTTCTCTGAGATAATGTTGACCCGTTTGTATTCATAGGTGTAATGTTAGAGAAGTTTGCAAATATGTCCTCAAACTTATCCTGGAATGTGAGTAGGGGCGTTTTTTTTTTTGTTTTTTGTTTTGGGAGATTATGTAATTCTAGCAGAACGTCGTCAGAGAGTTCGTTTACACGTTCATTAGGTGGGACATATACCGAGTAAATCTTTGTTGGCCTATGTCGGGTCACTTTATGTCGCCTGTAAAGTAGTTGTCAAATTTATTTTACTTTGGGGTACATCATTCCTAACTAGGGTAGATGTACCCCCAGATGAACGAAGCCTAGTGTCATGTGTAATGGTTGTATTGCTGGTAGTCTTTTATATTCACTTTGTCAGCTTGCTTAAGAAATCTTTCCTGAAAGCAAACAAATGCCGGTGACAGGTCTGTTATTAACAGAAGCAGTTTATTTATATTTGCCTTTGTCTTACGGATGGCTGTTTAATCGTTTTCGGCCTTTAGCTTACGTGGTTTTGATTTCATTTTTTTTTCTAGGTTTTATTTTTTTTGTAGTTTTAGCCGTTTGACAGTTATGGCTTTCCACCTTCATCTAGTTCGTCAAATCGGTTTTGGTGTAAGAATTTGGTCGTTGTGGATTTCCTGCTTTTGTTTGGCCGATTCTGTTCTTTTGGAAGATAAGCTTTTCAGTCTGAGTTTTGGTGGACGGATGAGATCGTCTTGACATTTGTTTAGTAGGAAATTTGGTATTTTTAGTAGGATTGGTTTGTGTTTGATCTGTCGTTTTGTTTTGTTCTTTTCTTTATTTAACATTTCTGTTCTTTTATTGTCCTTCTTTTGTGGTTCAACCTGCACCACTTTCTTGAAATATAGACGTTTTAGGTAAGTTTGAAATTTGGGCCAATCATTTGGCCCTAATTGTACGAGCTTCTCAATGAGGGCTCTGTACTTATCAGACTGGCCGGCATTATTGAAGTCCTATTTTCCGTTATCTTTGCATAGGAAAGGCGTAACATTCTACTACTTGCCTTGTTTCGGAAAATGAGATGTATTTTACTTCAATAATCTCCCTTTCCTTTTTCTAGAAATCGCATGACCGTGAGTATGCTGGATGTCTTTCCTGGAAGTTAGCATATTTATCTCATCTTGCCATTCTTCCTCAGAATGGTCTGAATCCTCTTGGCCACATTTTCTACATATTGGCCGACTGCTGCAGCTATCCCTATAATGTCCAAAGTTTTGGCACCTAAAGCATCTTAGTGAAGCAGAAATATATTGTTCCACTGACTCAATACTTTTATTTAGGGTGGGATTTTAGTTGTGCCAAATGTAAGGATATGTGTGTCAGTTTGTTTGTGTGTTTAATACAAAGGCTGTTAATGGAAACGTGGCCAAGTGCCCAACATATGCATTCTGACCATGAGACGCGGTTTCGAATGTCACCATAGTCGATTTGTCAGGAAGAAGACTCCCTGATGGTATCGGACTGAAGGAGGGTGATCCCAGTGTGCGGCACCTTTTGAAAGTTCCTGAAAACCATACCACGGGTTGACCCAAGCCTTGTGGGTGAAATTGGGTAGAGATAACCCTTGAGAGCCGTCGATAGCTGTGCTATCACGAAGTCACAAGTCATCGTGGCGGGGGTGGGGGCTTGAGCGTGCTGGCCTTGTTCAAATTGTTGATCACGCTAGATAACACGCTCTTTCCCAGAATCTGTAACTAAGGTCTCTTCAGCACAGTTGTGGGTATGGAACAAACACAAATGCGCCTGAGCAAGCGTCTGCAATAGGGATTGGCTATCTGCCCTAATAGACGAGTATCCTCGAATAGAGTGTCCAATTATACATATATACAAAGAATGTAAAGTATTTATAGATTTCTGCAGTATTTATTAATCTTTTCAATTATGTTTTCCTTTAATTCGCCCATCCTGAATATATTTCTCTAGTGTAAGCAACTCTGTTATAATTCTGCTTGTCTCTCCTTTCGTTAGTTAATTTCTTAGTTAGTTCGCACGATCATTACGTCAAGCCAGTGTGTCATAAATAATGGAATATTCCGTTATGACCACGTGCAAAAAAAGGCATTGACATATCAGATGCGCTACTTGGTCTCAGTGAGAAAAAAAAGAAAGAAAGAAAAGAAAAGAAAGAAAGAAAGAAGGGAACATAGAAGTGTTTAACGTCTGTTTCAGTGAAACGGAAAATAGTTTTCAATTTAAATTATTAAATATATATTCTCTTATAAATTTATAAATAAAAATGTCTGAAAAACAGATTTTCGCCTAGATTAAAATAATTTAGTACGCGATAAGAAGAAAAGGATGCAAAGTGTTTAACCCGTAATAAAGTCTGAGTTTGGTATAAAGTAATAACCTTTATTTATGTGTATATATTTATAATGAATAGAACCTTTTGGTAGGTTTTAATTGGGTCGGTGACATCTACATGCCGAATGGTAAGTAAAACATCATAGATCTACTAAAGCGTTTCATCTACATGTCGAATATGATCTGAGAAAGTACTCCACATTAATATTTAAAAAAAGAAAAAAAGAAGAAAAGAAAAGAAGAAAGAAGTAGTCTTTATTTATTATTGATATATAAACCTCGTCTGGTTTATATACTAAATCCACCGGAAGCCTTATTTCAATGATGTAAACATTCAAACTTTAAATGGCTTCCCAAACTTTTATCTTAATCCCACAATATGTTGTAAATGGGTCAGAGCATATCTATCACAAAACCAACATAAAATTGTATACCACCTAGAAATATATGTTCAGATCATAATTATCCATCATAAAATCCATCATAAAATTGTGATACCACCTCGACATATATAAGGTCAGATCATATTTATTGTAAACCACCATAAAATTGTTATACCATCTAGTCGTAAATGAGGTCAGGGGATATTTATCTCAAATCCAATATAAGATTGTTATACCACCTCGGCATATTTGAGATCAGATCTTATGTATTGGAAATCCATCAAAAAATTAATATACCGCTTTGTCGTAAATGAAGTCAGGTTATATTTATCGCTAATCCTTCATAAAATTTTTACCAACTAGTCGCAAGTTAGATCAGACATCATAAAATTGTTATACCATCTAGTAATAATTGATGTCAGGTCATATTTATGACAAATCCATCAAAGAATTGTTATACCACCTAGTCGTAAATGAGATAGTCTCATATTTATCGCAACTTCACCATAAAATTGTTATACCGCCTTATTGTAAATTAGGTCAGATCATATCAATCGCAAATTCATTATAACATTTTATACCCTTCTAGTCGTAAATGGTGTCAGATCATATTTATCGCAAATCCATCATAAAATTGTTATACCACCTAGTCATAAATAATTTCCGGTTATCTGTATCTGAATTTTTTTATGTCGTTTTCGTTATTATTTTTAAAGTGTAGAATTGCACATGTAGATCATATTTTTCAATCAAGATCACACGCTGAAGAAAAATCAGGCATGGAGATCACATACTGGAGCGTCACCTCTAAGTCATTGTAAAAGAAGAATTAGTAATTAAATCGCTTTTATATAATGATTAATATGCTTTTGATATGCAAATAGAATGACTGTTCATATTTCAATGAGGAAAACAATTTCTGGCGTGAGAATAATATTTGTGACTCTGTATGTTTTCTTGATTTTTTAGTACAGAATATTAGGTTGGTGCAAAAATAATGACGTAATGATGTCGTTTTTTTTACGTATTTTTAACGTCAAAAAACGAAATTATTACGTCATTATTTTTGCACCAACCTAATAGTTTTTGTCAATTGATTTTCCTGTTATAAATATTTGTTTTTGCTTTTGCTTCTCAATCTTTTCCTCGTTTCTCATATAATTGTACACCTTCATAAAACACAGTATCATTGGATTTATGAAGGTCGAATCTTTTCTTTTCTAATCATAAAAGTATTAATAGACCATCTTTGCAGAGGTTATTCATCAAACTTTCTAATTTTAATATTCGGAGCTGTCAAGTGCTTAGTAGGAACAGAATGTCCCTCTGAATTTAATAAATGACCTTGATCAGCATTTTAGGAAAACTAGCAAATGCGAGATGTTGGTAATGGAGGCCGGAAGGCATACAAATTGTAAAATGATATAAATCATACAATGAAAAGAACCACTCATGTCGACATTAAATGTATTAGAAACTATGATTTCCAGTACTGGTAGCATTGTTTGTTTAGCTTCAAATCAAGCATAGGTCAATAATGGGAAAACAAATTGATGTGGAGTTTGTGGAATGATAAGAAGCTCAGAAATGACATCAGCGGGCCGGGTTCGAATTCCGGTCGAGTTCTTACTTTCGAACAAATGCACTTAAGAAAGGAATGAATGTATCTCTTCTCCCTCCAATTATGAGTAAAATAGCAGGGCAGACTGAACTATTTCGTTGGCAACCAATATGGAAGAAGGACAACTCTAAATTTGAAACCGTATGATACCCTGGCTAAGTATATACACTTGAATACAATAATAAAATGTGAGAAGTGTGAAAATCCAGTCAGGATATGGCAGAAATACTCAGTTTTGGTCTGATGTAATACTTGTAAAGAATGAGTAAAGCTGTTGGTGTCAGGTAATTTCAGGAAGGGTATATGAAGAAGCAAGTCTTCTAACTATTTCTAGCGACGGATCGAACCACTTGGTTTTGAGGTCGGGTAGTATTGAGGTCTTGGTAGTGCTGGTATCTGTGAGAATAATGAAGAACATGCAAATAATTCGAAGACGTTTGATTTCCCTCGACCCACAACGACAATCAGCAATCATCTGGTGTGAACGTGCAAATAATAATATTCTTCTTATTTTAATTATTGCAGAATAGACATTTTAAACCAATCAATAGTTCTATATTTGCTTCATTGGATTTTTGTAATGACCTGCAGAGCTTGCCGATCCTCTTTCATCTGAAAGTCATTAACATCGCTGGCAAATCTCAGCGCTGGCTTTCTGTCATATGAAGTAGTAATGGCTAACTTTACGCTACTTGGAGCAAATACAATTAGTGCAAGGAGAAGTAGGGAATAATTTGTTGTCACAAATAACTTTTAACGGAAACAGCCTCGGTGTGTTCAGTAGAGTATAAATAGGCGGGAAAGTACGGGTAGACAGCGAATCGAAATTGGAAAAAAAAGTTTATTACATGAATATTTTGGAAGCTTTATTTTTTGTTGCAAAAAAAGCGTAGGTCGATGTACTGATAGAAGCAAGGGTATATATATATATATATATATATATATATATATATATATATATATATATATATATATATATATATATATGAGAGAGAGAGGAAGCAGTTTTAAAAACTAGGGAAGAAAGAGTGAGATTAGAAGGGGACCAGCGAAAGTGGCGGGAACAAAAAAATAAAAAGTCAAGGCAAAATGAGATGAAATAAGACAAAAAAAAAAAAAAAGAAATGGTGGATTCGGACAGTGAATGGTGGTGGGGGGGGTGAATTAACCAGGAAAGGAAAGTAGTGATAAAAATAGGCAGAATGAAGAGATCTAAAAGTTGGCACATTGGAGGAGGAGAAGAAGGAGGAGATGAAAGTAGGGAGTAGGGGAACTAATAAAGATAAACTGACTCAAAAAAGGATGCACGAAAAAAAGAAAAGAAAAGGAGAAGCGTAACAAATTGCACATCACTTATTTCGGTTTACCGCGTGACTTAAAACGATTACTTCGCTACTTAAGTAAATATATAATAACAGCATTAATATATGAGAGATGGGATTAAAAAAGGCATTGGTAATTATCTGCAACTGATGTGTTAAGATAAGGACTGTGGTTTGCGTAGCGTGGCACTATCTTTAAGTAAAATGATGCACGAAAATAAGTAACCAAGAAATCGTTTTAATCTCTCAGAATATCGGTGCTTTGGAAACGGTAAGAGGTGAAGTAGATGGAGTAAAAATGAAATATTAGAAAAAGCAGGCGAGAAGAATAAGAAAAAGGAGGATGAGGAAAGAATAGCAAAAGATGACGAGAGGAAAGAGGAGGAAGAAGAGAAATAATGAAATAAGGATGAGATGAAAGAGAAAAATTCTAGAAAAGCGCGATTTTAAATAATGGTTGAGAAACAACAAAATCTCCTTCCCTCTCTCTTCCTCTCTATCCCTCTCTCACACTCTCTCTCACTTTCTCACTCTCTCACTATATATATATGTGTGTGTTTGTACATTTAAAAAAAAATATATATATATATATACATATACATATATACACACACACACACACACACATATATATATATATATATATATATATATATAAGAATCCACCTGTGCTTCTTGTCTTGTGGTTAATAATTAATATATAATAACTGTTTTTCGCACTGTTCACATTGGTACACTTTGTTTTCCCTTGTTTTATTAACCAGCCTATTTATCTTATATATATATATATATATATATATATATATATATATATATATATATATATATATATATATATATATACAGAGAGAGAGAGAACAGTCAGAATGATTTCGATGATAGATATAAGGTGAGAGACAGAAAGACAGGGATGAACGGTCTCCTAACGTTTACTTATATATTATGTTGTTAGTTATTAACCCGTCGAGATGCTCCTATGCATCGAAAAAATATATCTTTCTCGTAATTGTTTTTGTCCGTATGTAAAAAAAAAAAAAATCTACTGGTCTACTCGTGGTACTGAGCTCTCTTTTGAATTAACACTGTGAACATTAGAATTTATATTCTTTTCGTTATTTTATATATATATATATATATATATATATATATATATATATATATATATATATATATATATATATATATATCAAGTAAAAGCTTAACCCATCACGAAAATACGGTAATAAATCATGATTTATTACCGTATTTTCGTGATGTGTTCCGCTTTTCCTTGATGTACATCATATTTCTCTGTAGTCTATACATTGAGCTCTCTACGTATCTATGTTTTTAATATTTTATATTAAAAAGAACCACTTGGATTATCCTTTCCACTTACGGATTATATATATATATATATATATATATATATATATATATATACATATATATATATATATATATATTATGGGTGTGAATATTATCCACAAAAGG
>OZ010587.1:61617957-61647957 GCA_963932145.1 Acanthosepion lycidas | reverse complement strand
GCAGATTAGCATCAGCCATGCTTATAGAAGGTAGAAAGGCGTCTCTCAGACAATTGATAGTGAGCAGTTTAGTTTTGGAGGCGTTGAAATTAACAAGTCATCGTTTGCCCCAGTTAACATCAGACTGAATGTTGTTTTGGACATCAGCCGCCATATTGACATCAGCCGGCATTTTGAAAAAATCGAATCAATCAAACTTACTGCCAAAGACAGGAGTAAATGGTTATGTCATCAGCATAGATACCAAGTTGAGAACTGATGCTATCAAGAAGATCAATAATGAAAACAAAGGAGGACCAAGGATAGAGCCCTGGGTGTTGACCATGTTCACCATAGTCTATGAATATAGAATACAGCGCATTACGTAATCTATTCAATGAAACAACGTTAAAGATTAACACTCACGAGTCAGAGACTCTACTGAATCTGACTATATCGCCAATACCACCAGCAGCTGTTCCGTAATTCTTCAGTCTTCGATATCAAAGGCTGGCAATGCATATTCGGGGAAAAAAGATGGCCGCCTTTATACACGTCGCATTGAATATTTTGAGCCTTCTGATTGGTTAACGCTTCTATTGGTGAACTCTAAAATGAGCCAGCTCATTTTGGCTGGCTCACTAGTACACCAGGGTACCCCAAAATTCCAACACTGAGGAGCACCTGCATTAGTATCAAACGTTCTAGAACTGTGGCCGTTCAAGATAACATTCGTTTCTCGATTTGACATGAAAGACTGAATCAGTTCAAAATTTCATCCGAAGACACCATCACTTTTAAATTGATGAAGAAGACCGATATGCCAAATCCTGTCAAACGATGTCGAGCTATCCAACGCCAAACCCAGACCTTCACCATACATTTATAGAGAGAGAGAGAGAAAGAGAGAGACAGATAGAAGGGGGATACAGACACGGAGAGAAGGAGTAAGATTGAAGGATCTAAGTTTCGTTCGGTACAAATTTTGGTAAATTATGTTTAAATATTTTATTGCGCTTACATTCCAAAATCGGAAGGTCATCGTAAATGCCGAAAATCGACCAAAGAAATTAATTTTCATTTAGAGAAACTTAATCTAACGAATGGCAGTCCACACACACACACACACACACAAAAGAAAGACTGCTTAAGTTCAAAAATTTGTACGGAGACACAGTAAATTTTCATTTTGTGAAGAATACATGTATGCCAAACCCTGTGGAATGTTTTCGAGATGTCTAAAGCTACAGAACGAGATTATCTCTTCTTATCTAAATCTTCATAGGCTCATTATCGTTAATATATCAACAGTCAGCAAAGAGAAATGAAAGCCGTATCACTTGTCTGAAAGAAGGCCCTGCAATTTGAGATGCTTAACTAATTCCGTATTTATAGGCCCTATAGTAATTTCCCAAAACTAGGTACACGTCTAATAGGCAGATAGTTATAAGAATCGGAAGATTTACCCAGATTCTTAAAAACTGGAACAATAGATGAGAATCTCCAACAGGAAAGAACGCAGGAGGAGACGAGGCGTCTGTTATACAGTTTAGCGAGAAAAGGAGCCAGTTCGAGAGCACAATTCTTAAGGTCTATTACAGAGACATCATCAGGTCCACGTCCTTTTTGGCGATCCAGATTACAGATG
This sequence comes from Acanthosepion lycidas, assembly GCA_963932145.1. Classification (NCBI taxonomy): domain Eukaryota; kingdom Metazoa; phylum Mollusca; class Cephalopoda; order Sepiida; family Sepiidae; genus Acanthosepion; species Acanthosepion lycidas. The sequence continues at coordinate 61,646,330 of OZ010587.1, read as the reverse complement.
ATAGCAGAAACCATAGAAAGAGTATATATATATATCACTTAACAGAGACTCGATTCTAAAGAGGAAGTTAAGCAGGGATACTCCAGATTTCACTTGGCATTTCCAAGAAGGAATGAAAACATTCTTGCTGGCTTTGACCTAAGAGGAATTCTCAGTGGCGCAGTTCTCAATTTGAAGGTAAAAAATGTCAGTCCAAAGGGCGTATCGAAGAAAGTCACGGAGTGAGTTCCAATCGGCATGCTGGTAACCGAAAGAGGTCTTATGAATAGGAGGTTGCTATTTAATAGGTAGTTGAAACGATATATATATATATGTGTGTGTGTGTGTGTGTGTGTCTGTGCTTGTGTGTGTATATATGTGTGTGTGTGTATGCAGGTAAGATGGAAACGAATAGAGTACAATTCCAGCGTTCTCAACATTGAATTTAAATAGGGCTCAATACAAAGTAGAGCAATATCCTTTAATTTAGGGTATTACACCGAAAATCGCTACACAATTGCAGCCGTGTTTCGATGGTTATCAATGCATCTCATCAGGCGACTGTAAATTACTGGTGACTGAACACTTTATTTAGATTTAAAAGCTAAATACAGCCTCTTTTTTTCGAAAATAAGAAACAAAGTGGGGTTATAAGGTCTGTGGGCTTTACTTTGATCAACCAACTCTTCAAGTTTTTGTTCACCACTGCAATAGCCAGATATTGAACTGACAACTCCAAGGTTCAGTGGGAAAAAGTGGAGCTGTATGATATAGCCCTAGCGACTCGCAACATCCAGAAACATCACAGATGACGGTGGGTAATTCTCTAGGAACATCGAAGAGTCTATTATTTTCCTGTTTTTTTTTTGTAACCACTTTCAAGAAAACTTCTCTCTCCAATTCGTTGTTGCAATACGGAGTTATAATAAAGCAAAGGAAGCACTTCAAACCTCATATGGAATCCATATAAAGGGTGTTCCAATAATCTGGACCGATTTTAAATGTGAATTAACTTTAAGCGTCGAATGACTTTTTTTCTTTTTCTTTCAGATTTGGAGGATTTTTTAAACATAATTTCCATGACTTAAATAACATAATCCAATAGAGAAATAAATACATTTTCAGAAATAACACTGATTTATTTACTGCTGACTTTGATCCGTCTTAATGAAACACCTTTTATATAATTCGTTTTAATGAAACACTCTTTATATGAACCATCGCTAAAGATGCTGAAAAAATAGTCCTTTCGTTGTATTGCGCCGTAATTTGCCTGGCTCCTTCTGTCCTACTGCACCATTTCAAGAATTAAATCAAACCAAACAAGGAGTATTGCTGCCATATCTGGCCCGGAGTTGACATACTTTTCCAGCCTTGACAGAGTTCAAAAGCGTTCACACGGCCTTGTGGGTGATGAATTATTTTCAATCCTTCAAGACCTTTCCCACAAAAAATCTTGGTAGCCTATTACTATATTCATGGCAAATATTCAGGCGAGGTACATACTTGCGTTCCTCCAGTTCAGACCAACCCAGCTAGGACACGTGGTGCCAAGTACACTGAGTAAATTGGCCCACATTCCTTTCATATTTCATTAATCAGGCGGAAGTTACACTTACACAATATCTTCCCCAGAATTATTTAATTTGTGGAACAAACTCCCGAGAGTATAGTTCTACAGGATATTATCCCCTTCACGTCTAATATCACCGTTAATTCTCTGATATATCTTTATAATATGCACTTTTCCTTTTTTTTTTCCTTTAAGCCGTTACAACTTCATTCAGTAATAATCTAACTTGAGGGGCTCCCGAGCCTTGCATTGAGTGTACAATAGCATAAAAACTTAGACAGAAATTTGTGTGCATGTATGTATGTATATGTGTGGGGTGTGAGAAAAAGAGAGAGACAGAGACAGACAGAGAGAGAGAGATAGAGAACGAAAGATGAGGAACAGACTGAAATAGAGGTGAATGGAAAAGAAACCACTATGAAGGCAATCTTCTTTCGTCTATTGAGGAAATATGATTACACCAAATCTGTTTGTGGTAGTTTCTAGACTAATGCTACAATTTATCGTGGAATCTTTTTGGTAAACCATAATAACTATCTTTCGCAGTAATTTGTCTATTTAGGTAGAATGATGCAGAAATTAAATACAGAACCATTTTCAAATTTTTCCAAACGTTAGTCGAAATGCATAATCATATATAAATAATACATGTCTATATTTTAAGGAAAGTATATAAAGAAAAAAAAAACTATAGCGCCTGTCGACTCGATAATGGAAAAAACAGAGCAACGTTAAAGCCTATATTGTACAAGGGGTACTTAAACGAACAGAGATGTATCATTATTCCACCTCTAGTCCTGAACATAATCTATTTCTTCCGTAATCGTTTAGTTACAAGAAATAATTGCAAGAAATAGTAGAGGCACGGATTGAGGAATCGGAGAGCCGAGTTCGAATTCCAGTCGGATCTATTACATTCACTTACGTACTAATACCCTTGGGAAAGGTATGAATACTCTACTTCTCCCCCTAACTTGGATGGCAACTGGTCTACCGCAGAAAGAAATGGCAACCTACTGTGGGGAAAAAAACTGCTAATTCATCATGTATCGAAAGTTACATGATCGCCTAAGTGTGTATCACGTATGACACATAACTGACTGACGTGAGGATCCATAATTTCTTCTCCTCACCCCCAGCTGTGGGTAAATAGCAGGACAGACTGGGTTCTATAGTCTTAGGTGGCAACCAATCTAGAAGATTAGCTCTGAATTCAAAACTGTATGGCGTAGCATATACTATACAGCTAAAGAAAGGGGCGATCGCGATGGCGCGTGGAACCAGACTACTGACAGAGAAAGAGAGAAAATAACACAACGCATATTAAAATTAACAAAAATGTCTCAGTATTTAATGTCGTCATCAAAGTCTCCATCCTTCTCAATCGTGGCAGAAGGTGTGGTTAAAAAGTAATACCTTTTCTTCTTTAACTGCTAGAGCGCTAACAGTACCGACATACAGAGCATACCAAAGTGAATACAAGCGTTCTAGTATTCCAAATATATTCCTAAACATTTCGTTCTCAGTCTTGGTACGAAGGTAGGTCAAAAAATAATACTTGTTATTCTTTAATTTAAAATAATAACAAGTATGGAGTTAATAGTAGAAATAAAATAGAACCAACGAAAATATCTCAGGATTCCAAATTTAGACCTCAACATAGTTCTACTCCTTCTCAATTAGAGGACAACAATGTCTCAGAAAGTACTAACCATTCTTTTTTAATGTCATGAGATTTAATAGAACTTTGCTTTCTCCAGGTTTTCAAAAAGGGAATGAATTTGAATGAGCCTGCGAGTTGAAAATAATTCTATAAATTATCCCAACAGGCTTCAAGGTATTTTTATATTTTATATCCTGTCACACATGAAATGATGCATTTTTTGGTTTGTTGTTAACTTGGTTGTCTAACGAAGAAGCCAACCTTAGTATATAAAAAATATTGATTTATTCCTGACTTTATCTTTCCAAATAATTTTTCATTCAGTATATTGTTACTCATAAGCCCAATGAAAATGATTACACTGAAACAATATCGAGTAATCTTACACTATGCGTACAAACACGTTCATTCTGCCTCTGAAGCATTTCGGAATATCAAGATGGCCTTTGGTAACAGTATTGATGAAATCAGAACTGTACAGAGATGGGAAGACCACGATTGGTTTTCAGACATCATCAATTTGACAGATCCAAATCCAAGAACTAGAGTCCGAAAACTTTTATCAGAACACGAAACATTTCGCACAACTGTTTCGCGGCACTTGAAAGCATTTGGAAAAATAAAGAAAGTGGATAGGTTTGTTCCGCATGAACTGAGCGCAACTAAAATAATAGCGCCGCATTGAGGTATGCTCTCTGTTGCTTTTCTGACTGTAAAAGAACTATTTTTGCATCGAATCATTACATGCGATGAGACTCTTGAACAACAGTGAGTAGATGCAAATGAATTACCAAAACAATACCCAAAACACCCGTTGCTGTTACTGTTACTGTATGGTGATCATTCAAAGGGGTTATTCATTATTCATCCTTGTCTCAAAGGAAAACAATAACAGCAACTTCGTATTGTAGATAAATTGAGTTTGTGCACGAGAATTTGAAAAAGATGTTACAGTTTGTTGTGTATATGTATGTATAAGGTTGGTGCAAAAATAATGACGTAATAATGTTGTTTTTTGACGTATTTTTTAACGTCAAAAAACGACATTATTACGTCATTATTTTGCACCAACCTAATACTAGTGAGCAAGTCAAAATGAGTTGACTCATTTTATAGTACACCAATAGAAGGGTTAACCAATCAGAAAGCTCAAAATATTCAATGCGAACTGTATAAAGGTAGCCATTTTTTTCTGCCAAATTGTCTGCACTGCCAACCTGATATCGAAGACTTAAAGAATTACTTAGCAACGGCTACTTTATCTGACTCTTCACTGCTGACCTCTGATATTGAACAGCTTACGGACTCCACTGAATTCCATATTCAGAGACTGCGGCAAACATGGTCAACAAAAGAAACATCCAAGACGTGTGAATAGGGATGGCCCAATTTTGCTGCACGACAACGCACGGCCGCACACTTCTCAATCAACTGTCAAAAAGTTACGTAGCCTGATTTATAACATTTTGCCCATCCTCTATATTGACCCCATATCTCTCTTACTCATTATCACTTATTTAAGCATTATGAGCTTTTAATACGCAAGAAAGCATTCTTTAATAAGGAAGAGGTAATCGAAGCATTTGAACTGTTTATCACATCAAAGGATAAATTCTTTTTCAAAGATGGCATCAAGAATTTAGAGGTACGTTGGAGAACAGTCATTCATCAACATGTTGCCCATTTCAACTAAATAAATTAGTTATTTAACATTTCAAAAGCGTTTTATTCACTTGCGTTATTTCATGTGTGACAACCTAATAGTTTAATCCCTTTATTTTAATTCGTTATTTTGTTATCAGTTTTTTGTTTTTTTTTACAGTGTAGGTCACCCTTTTACGAGGGCCGGGTGTCACTCGAGGTAGAGAGTTACGCTAGGAGGCCGTTTGTGTGCATAGGCGAGGGAGATAATTAATCCTAGCCTTGAATAGGTTAAGACTGTAGTAATCGGGGAAGCATTCTTTTGAGATTCGGTTCCACGAGGCAGTGGTTCAGGCAAAGAAGCTTCTTAAGTGGAATTTACTTTTCACCGATGGAATATGGAGCGAATGTGGGTGGTTAGCTAATATGTAAGTGGCATTTCGTGTTATTTCCATGAAGGTTTGCCTTGGTGGGACCTAAGAATGTAGTTCGTCCGAGCACTTTCCATGGAAGTAGCATTAGAACAGCGAGAGCATTTCCACATACAGCCCGTGGGAGACGGGTTGAAGGGTGAAGTATAATTCTTCACCCACAAGGGCTCGAGGACGTTTTTAAACTCTATCAAGGTTGAGGTTTTAGGTTATTCAATTTTGATGCGATTTATTTTCCCTCCATCACAAATGACAAGATATCATCCTTTTACAATAATATTCATCCTGTACAAGGCCCAAGAGCCACTCTAGTTAGAGGGTTACAAGTAAGAGGCACAGTTGATGAGGATATGTGGAGAATATAACGGTTAAAGCTAGACTTGAACAGGTTAAGATTTTAGTGATTCGGGAAAACAACTTCTTGGGAGCTGGTTCTTCAAAACAACGGTTTCTCTTGGTGACAAATACCCGTCACTTATTTTATGTGCCGTGTCCATTCAGGATGTAGGTGATCATATAAATTCGTAAAAAAACTTCTTCATCGCTTACATGTTCCGTTATGGATGGTATTCTAATCATTTTTCTGTAGAGTCACATCCCACTTGCTTCAAGTCTCCTCTTCATCTGTGTAGAAATTGTCCAGCATTTAGTTATATAGGAGTCTGCATGTTGTATTCCGAGTTCAGAAACCCTTTTCTCTTACTGTTTTCCGTGTTTTAATTCCCTATTTAGCTTTAGGAAGGCATCTTTCACTTTCCAATGTAGTTTCGAATTTCTGTGTGACATTTTCCATGATCTGTCCTAACACTTCTCAAAATGTTACATCTCTGTACTTCCTTGATTTTGATGTTTACTATTCGTAGCTCGCATCTTGCTATTATGTATTCTGTCTTACAAATGATAGTCCTTTTTCTTTTACTATATCTAAGAGTTCATGCAGTTTTATTTCTGAGTTTTCTATCAGCATTGTATTATCAATGTATCTTATGTTAATATTGTGCCCGCCAATAATAGATCCTTGTAGTTTTTCTATCCCTATGTGAATCTAGTCGCCGTATAGGTTAAAATATCCACTGAGAAGAGGCATCCCTTCTTTAAGCACTATTTTCAGTTTTTGTGCATTCGCTCCAGTCGTTTTCTATCAGGTTGATGCAAAATGAATGCCTGATTTAAAAAAATGAAAAGCCCATTATTATGAAAATATTTATTCGATAACATAAACTCCTTTGCTTTCTACAAAATCATCCCATCTGCCACAAACTTATAAATGCCACACCTGTAAAATTCGTTAGGTTTTGAAGCAAAATATAAATCCAATAAAACCGAAGTCCATCCAAATTATTCTGTAGTCCCCATAATAAGTGATATCAGAAGGGGCAAGTTTAGGAGATTGTACTGGATGAAGCAATATTCCCAAACCAATTCTTCCAAAAGATTTTTAGTCAGCCGAGCTGTGTGAGAACGAGCATTATCGTAATGAATGACGACACACTTTCTGTTCACCAAGAAAGGTCGCTTTTGGTTCAAAGCTTTTTTCAAACGACGAAGTTGATCACAGTACAGATTAGCTGTATTTGTTTCAATCTTGTTTGACAGTTCGTAATGGAAAACCTCTTCACTATCCCACCATATACCCAACATGAGCTTCATTAGATGAAGTCCTCCTCTTTGTTGTTGAACTGATCTTCCTCCTTAACTGATCCACGATCGGCGGGGTTTACCGTTATAATAAAGAATCCACTTCGAATCACCTGTGACAAGCCTACCTAAAATGATGCTTGAAGTTTTCGTGAAAACAGTGATTCACAAGTGACTCGCTGTTACAGATTTCCTGAAGACAGTTCATGTGAGAACCATTTCCCAACTACTGGAACCTTTCTGATCATTTTTTAATTCGTGTAGCATAGTTTTATGGTCTACTTTAAATTGTTCTGCAAGTTCCCTGGCGGTAATGGTGGGATTGTCTGCGATAACAGCTTCCAACTCTTCGGAATCAAGATTTTAGACGACCCTCTATTGGCTCGTCTTTCAAATTGAAATTCCCACTTCGGGAACGGGAAAACAGCACCTCCTGCATCATCTTTTATTCACTCCATCATCTCCATAAGCGCACGGAATAGACTTTGCTGCTGCATTTGTATTGACACCTATATTAAATTCATATAGTAAGATATGTGTTGAATGTGATCATTAGATGAGACGAACATGGGTGCGAATAATACAGAAAAAGAATTTTATCATGAAAAAGAATTTTATAATCTGAAAGAGAAAGCACAAATTTGATAAATAGTATCTAAAGATTTCTTCTCAAAAATCGCACATTACTTTTGCATCAACCTGATATCTTCATGCAGCGGTTTGTCCCCATTATATTTTCTGTATTATGCTAATATCTTTCCAAAATAAATATTATTATTTTTTTGTTTAACTAACAAATAGATTTTTGTGTCATACATTATCTTTGCATTATCTCGTAAACACAGATATATGTTGTGTAATAATTTGAAAGAGTGTCTTGCAAGGTAAATTACTAAGTGCTCTCTACTTTCAGCCATGTGCCACATCTAATCAACGATTAGAAAATAATTTTGGCCACCTCGAAGTAGTGCAATTGCTAGTTGCATGTTAGTTGCAATTACGACCTATTTTTAGCTGTGTGTCACATCTAACCTACACGTAGAAATTCATTTCCGTCGCCTCCAAGTGGTGTAATGGTTAGCAAGTTTGTCTCGCTCAAACAATTACGACTGAGTAGTGAGTTCGTGCCTTACAGGGTACCCAATACTATTTTGCCTTGTGCCACATCTAATCTACGCTTGGAAAATCATTTGGGCACCTCGAGGTTGTGTAATGGTTAGCAAGCTTGTCTCGCTAGAACAATTACGACTGAGTAATGAATTCAATTCTCACTTACTTTCAGCCTTGTGCCACATCGAAGGTACGCTTGTAGAATCACTGACTCTAGTTGAAATATTTTCATCTATACGGCCGGACTCTCTGACTTCGGACGGAGAACAACCGGGACGAGGCTATGCAGAAGGGCAGAGTCACGTTCGGGGAGGTCGACCAACCCGATACCGTTTATGCAAGTTCTACGGTGAATTTTTGGCCGAGCCTAAGGGCTCGGATGTCCCACGTTAAACTCGGCTTCTGTCACAACTACCCTCGTGGGGTGGCGCTAGTAAATACCATAACGGTTAGCAAGCTTGTCTTGTAAGAAGAAATACGACACTGGCTGCTCCCTACTTTCAGCGGTGTACCACGTCTAAGCTACGCATAGAAATTCATTTGGGCCACATCGAGTTGGTGTAATGGTTAGTAAGCTTGTCTCACGAGAAAAATAACGATTGAGTAGTGAGTTCGATCCTGTCTGGGTGCTCCATACTTTCGGCCTTGTGTGCCATTTAAGCTTACGCTTAGAAAATCACTTTAGGTACACGCCCTTCTGCTTCCTCTGATATCATTCTGATTACAGACAACGCTATACTTATGCTGTCTTTAACGAAGCCATACATTAATTGCTATATTTCCGGTTTAAATCTGCATCGCGCTCTATTTATAAGAAGCTCGTTTATAAGCTTAGGCATGTTGATTATCTGATGAAACTAGGATGTTTGTGCCATTTGATTCATAGGCATCTTTATTAGATAATGATCTCGCCAGTATCATTATTTTGTCGATTCTGATGTCTTTTAATCTGATATAATCCCTATTACGGTTACATCTGGTCTTGCTGAATTCTTTCTTTTCATCTTTTCATCTTGGTCCGTACCAATTATACGTCATCGTTTAATATTTTAAGTTTTCAATGTTTGTTTGTCCTGGGCACGACGATAAACTACATCCGGCTGCAAGGCCTCTGATCTAGAGATTGGAGGTTTTGAGGAGCATGAAATCTCCTTAACTGTTGCTCCTGTGCCGGGGTGATAGCACCTGTTAGGTTCCCAGCTATGGGCAAATAGTGAACCTCCAAAATGGGGTCAAGATATAAAAATATAAAAATACATTTTTGTAGTAAGAATACCAGTAATACATTTTCATAGTAAAAAGAAAAAAAATACTAGGAATACATTTTTGAAAAAAAAAATGCCAAAACTTTCAACAAAATTAGATTCCAACAGTAAATGATAAATAAGGTTAATAAACCAAACTGATATTTTTGCATTGTAGATTTCTCTCTTTCATCATGAAAGTCATCAAATGTATTCGTTTTTTCTCTGGGGTATTTTTTTCTTCTTCTTTTATTCGCGTGCTACTTCAGGACATGGGCGATCATGGGTCTCCACAATTTCCTGTCTTTCGTAGCTTTTATCAGTATTTGTCTCTTTACTTTCTGTTATGGGGGACCTACCTTCATAGACAAAACAGACACGTCTTATGACAATATTAGGCCTCGCAAGAGGACTGTAGACGAGCGAACGAGTTGACTACGGTTGACTACGTGTACAACTTCTGTCGAACTCTTTGCTTTGGCAGAGAGGAACCCGGACAAAGCTTTGCGGGGAGGTAGACAGGCCCTGAGCCCGTTTAAGCGGGTTCAAAGGGTATATTTTTTGGCCGAGCTTACGGGCTCGGAGAAACCCACATTAAACCCGGCCTTGTGCCACATACATTCCTCGTGGGGGGATCGTTAAATATTGCGAACGAGTTGACTATTTAGCCGTCGGACGGACGTGCAACATTTCTGTATTCGTTCTTTTTGATAATACGTTTTCACTGAATTGCTTTCAGACCTCTCCCGGTTCCACAACACTTTCTCTCTTCATCCTTATTCTGTTATTCATTTGCACAAGGTCGTCATGTAGATGGCCCGCTGCTTTCCAGTGTCCTTGAGTATCAAATTTTTCTTCCACGTTGTGTGTCCAAAAAATGTCAACCGGTATCTTTCTGATTTTATGCACAATTGTTCTTCTTTGCATCCATTTTCCTTAAAACTTCTTCTTTGATTACACCCGACATCTATATTATTCTCAGCATCCTTCTGTAGAATCACATTTCTGTTGCTTCAATTCTTCTCTTCATCTGCAAGGAAATTGTCCGGCCTTCACCACCATGTGGTAGAACAGATATTACAAGTAAGCCCTCTGTTAGGGGACCTTACCCATAATAACATAATGGACTATTCCATACGTAATAAATACTGCGCCTCAAGAGGAGTCAAGGAGTTCAGACCGAAGTCGGGCGACCGGCTGAACGGTTGAACTCTCTCCCTTCAGACGGGGAGGAACCCGAACGAGACTACTCTGAACGGCGGAGTCTCTTTCGTGGAGGTAAACCGACCCTTAACCCGTTTATACGGTTTCAAAGGGCATATTTTTGGCCAAGTCCACGGGCTCGGAGATTCCACGTTAAACTGGCCTTGTGCCACATGATACCATCGTGGCGTGGGGAGGGTGACTAAATACCGTTCAGTCCGAAGTCGGGCGACCGGCTGACCGGCTGATCGGTTGAACTCTCTGCCTTCGAGCGGGGAGGAACCCGAGCGAAACTACGCCGAACGGCGGAGTCTCTTTGGGGGAGGTAAACCGATCCTGAACCCGTTTATACAGGTTCAAAGGGCTTATTTTTGGCCAAGTCCACGGGCTCGGAGATTCTACGTTAAACTGGCCTTGTGCCACATGATGCCTTCGTGGGGGGTGACTAAATACCGTTCAGCCTGAAGTCGGGCGACCGGCTGACCGGCTGATCGGTTGAACTCTCTGCCATCGGGCGGGGAGGAACCCGAACGAGGCTACGCCGAAGGGCGGAGTCTCTTTCCGGAAGGTAAACCGACCCTGAACCCGTTTATACGGATTCAAAGGGAATATTTTTGGCAGAGCCCAAGGGCTTGGAGATCCCACGTTAAATCAGCCTTGTGTCACGTGATGCCTTCGTGGGGGGTGACTAAATACTGTTCTGTCTGAAGTCTAGAATTCAGTCTGAAGTCCGGAGTAAAGTCCGTGAGAAGTCTGTCAGTCAGTCAGAGCGAGTCAGTCAGTTGAGTCAGAGGCAGTCCGAAACAGAGTCACGTTCAGACAATTACTACTAACCCTGATTGTTCGTACTAACTCTTTTCTATCTCTCGGTATATATTCCTGTTTGTAATATATCTGTGTTATTCCATATCCACTTTCGAGTTCTACTTTGGATTATCACCGTGGTACAAGGAATCAAACCATAACAACCTCACTCTGTTCTTTGTTTCTAACGAAATTTTCTTAATGCTTTGTTTAATTTTGGAAGGTATTGTTCGTTTCTAAAATGCGCAATCAGCCTTCGATGTTACAATTTTCCATCTTAAAATACCTCACAGCTGGGTTTTTCAATTTCTATGCTATCTTGGAACACATTTTTTATGAGCAGTATAGCGAACAATGACACATAATTTTAAATAGCATCGCTATGAAGGAAACATAAAAATTACGAGTTATCTAAAGAGACCATTGTATTAAATCAATCGCCTATTGTCAGGTGTTAGTGAAAGAAATCTCAAATCATTTTTCCATACAAAAATGATTGTGTTCTCAATAACCTAAAGATTATCACCAAATTTATCTCAAGGTAGGATATTACAATACATTCGCTAAATATTGACACTGAATAATCTATTTAAATAAAGACCAGTGTACGTGTGTCTGTCCGTCTGTCTGTTTGTCGATCTCGTCGAATCATAAACATCAAGAAGTAACAGTTAGTAACTAATGTAATTAAACGTGATTAAAAATTAAATAAATAACTTATTTAAAGTTAAATTTAAATATCGAATAGATTGAAAGTTTAAAAAACAATTCTTTATTTAACTTTGATATCGATTTTCGTCGGAGTTGATATTGTTTAATTAAACCGTAATCAAAACTTAAGCAGAGCAAGATACGATGCTTATATGTTTGTTTTTTTCCTTTTACTCGCACGCATAATGTGACGTGTTCGAAATATTACATAGTTTGGGTTTCTTAATGTCTTTTAAGAATGACTTTATGTGAAGGGATCATAAAAGAAAAGAAAAACTACAGAAATCAGTTGTGTATACGAACAAAGATTATGCCTAATTAAGGTGTCGAATAAAGATAAAATTTATTTTATTATTTCTACATTCTTATAACTTTTACATACATATGACGCAGAAGGTAAAAGGCCGAAAGCCCAAAAGCCTTCCGCAGGCCAGTAATAATAATAATAATAATAATAATAATAATAATAATAATAATAATAAGTAGACTCATTGAAGGGATTACTGGAAACCCATCCCTTAAAAAAATACAATAAATTGCCCACGCCTTACGAATGGCTTTATCAATGTAAAATGTGTGTGTGTATTTGCGCGAGCGCGCTCTCGTGTGTGTGTGTGTGTGTTAATTGGTCGGTGGAAAATGTCATGATGCCATTTCTAAACTTAGGTCTCTGGGCGGGACCCGGAAAGAAATGTGTACACACCAGAAATCAAAGGATAATAATAATAATAATAATAATAATAATAATAATAATAATAATAATAATAATAATAAGACCTTGAAATAGAAGTCTCGAAAATGTGGCATATGGGAACATCAACAGTCCCTGTTGTAGTTGGAGCCCTAGGACTGGTTGGAAAAGATTGCAGTAGACTAATTGCAGGGATTCCTGGAAGCCCATGCCTCAAGGAGATACAAAAAATTGTTCTGACAAGTACAGCCCACACTTTACGAAGGGCTTTATCTATGTAATTTTTATTTTATTTTATTTATTTATTTATTTATTTTTTTTTTTGTCAGTGAAAAGTGTCATGATGCCATTTCTAAAATTAGGTCCCTGGGTGGGACCCGGAAAGAAATGTGTAAACGCCAGAAAGCGAAGAAAATAAAAATGATAATAATAATAATAATAATAATAATAGATGTGTGATAAAATGAACAGTCGACAAACGATCGTTGTTGTTGATATCTAAATAGAGACGAAACTAAACTTGTTTAAAAAAGATGGAAATTGAGAAAATGACTCTCACGCTGCAAAACAAATCGCCTTGGCTTGTAGAATTAAATATTCACCAATCCTACGCGAGACAATTTTCGGGTTTAGTATCATTCAAAATAAACTGTCATTATTCAAATGACAATGCAACTGACATCTTGTTATTGTTAATCCGTTCTGTTCATGCGTGTTTGTTTTTACTAAACGCCCTTTAATGCCTACATTGTATATATAAAGTCATATATAGTTTTAACCATTTTCGTTGGCCATTACACTGAAGCGTCATACATCAGATAATGTTCTATTAATACACTCACACATAGACACACGCTTAAACGTAATATATATATATATATATATATATATATATATATATATATATATATATATATATATATATATATATATATATATATATATATATATATATATATATATATATATATATATATATATATATATATATATATATATGGGGGCACAGAAATGAGTTACACCGCGGAATTTGTGTAGAATGGCGCTATATCCAGTCTAATTCGTTATTTCTTCGTCCTTGAGTGCCGTTGGTCCGGGTTCAATTCTCGGTAATGAATGCGCACTGTGATGAGTCCCAAATATAGGACGCAACGGCCGTCCAGTGCTTTCTGCATTCTGTTAATGTTTCTTCTAGACTCGATGAATTACTTAATTATAATTAAATCCTCCTAATCATTTCTATCTGTTGCATATCCTAGCTTGAACCGACTTCTAATGCTCTGGATGGAGCGGCTTGGGGATAGTAGTCATGGTTTGTGCGGGCACAGTCCTATGGGTAAGAGAAACTCGGATGAGTTACACCACGGTATTTGAGAAGAGCGGCGCTCTAACGAGTCTAATTAGTAACCTCTTCGTCATGAATTAATTAATTATGATATATATATATATATATATATATATATATATATATATATATATGTGTGTGTGTGTGTGTGTGTGTGTGTCTGTAAAGAAAGGAAATATCATTTTTATTTTATAATCCGACAGATTTTGATTATTTAAGCGTTATTTTTAGTGGACACTCGTATTTGAGTTGACGCTGCGTTTATTTCTTAAACTGTATCTTTATTTATTTTCGTCTACCGGACTGAATGTTCAAAAAAATCTTATTTGAGAAATATTTGCTCTGTCCAGTGGCGTTACATGGTCATCCACGCTCTCTGTAGCCGAGAGGTCAAAACGCATCGGATCTTGACGGGTTCCACTAGAGGAATGCAGGTTCTAATCCTACATGCATATATAGTCCTCTTTGAAATAATCCCGACCTATTATAAATTTGTATATATATATATATATATATATATATATATATATTTAAATTTGTAAATTTATATATATATATATATATATATATATATATATATATATATATTATAAATTTACCATGTTTCAAAAACAGAAAGTAAACTTTAAACTTGATTTATAGAATTAAATTTAAAATCTTTATCTCTGGTTCATTTTCAAGCGATTTCTAGAATAACTTTACTGGGTTTATAAGCACAATCTTGATATTATTAGTGGTCCTGTGTAGTGATGGGATCATATTTTTAAATTGGTAAGTTTACAATGCTTAATCTCCACTGAATTGTTTTGCGCACTGTTTTTTTTAAAATAAAATTAATTAATAAAAACACCTGATTATAAATCGAACTGTTCCTCCTCATTATTTTAATATATATATATATATATATATATATATATTAGGCTATTTCATCGAAATTATGTTGCGATTTTGACATATTTTCGATGTAATATACGAAAATAAAGAATATTGCTCTACTTTTTATTGAGTCCTCCTTTCAATTAAATTTCCCCAACGTTGGAATTGAACTCTATTCATCCTGAAATTACCTATATATATATATATATATATATATATATATATATATATATATATATATATATATATATATATATATATATATATACTTAAGCATTATTTCTAGTGGACACACGTATTTGAGTAGACGGTACTTTATGTATTAAACAGTATATTTATTTACTTAGGTCTACTGACTTGAATATTCGAGAAATCGTAGAGAAAAATATACGCTCTCTGGATGGATTCCAACATGCATTCCCCTGTGTAAACCGTCATAAGATCCGTCTTACTTTGATGTCACGGCTACAAAGTGCGTCGAAAAGCAAGTGTATTGTATGAAGTATTGTAAACAGTTCTGGGGAAAAGGCCGTTTCAGTACCAAGGGAACATGAAAGATATGAGGATAATTCGAATGTCCGTGACATGACGATGCCTAACTGGGAAGTTATGTCTTGGCAGATTAAATTTTATAGTTCACGACTCAGGTCGGTATATCAATAGGACCGTGGCCCTATTATAAAGAGATTATTTTGAACAACAATATATTTATTTCAACACACTCTCCTTCTTTGCCCATGCACGTAATTCAACGGGCAATCATAATCACGTTGCACAGTGAACCTTTCATAGGAAATTTCAGCTAGTAACCTTCGGTCAAATTACATAGATATTGATTCATCCTCTCAACTATCGGCTGCTTAATAATCACTTTGTTAAATTATGAGATGTAATTTCTCGTACTGAGAAAACAGGAAACAATAAATTATTGAAATTGCATCTACCGAATAAATCTATTTTGACTTAAAATTATTTACTCAAAAAAACTTCATCTGTTTATATTATACCTAAATCTATATAGAATATTTAAAAATAAAAAAGTAAGCATTACACAGAATTTCAACTGTATTCTTCAAAGTATATTTTACGTATGTATAGAGTATTCTTAGAAAGATTCCGTGTAATATATTTGGCTTCACTACGCTGTTAATATTTCCCTAAAATTTGAGTGACTCCCTGTATATATAAAGGTGTTCAGAAAGTACTAATATTTTACCAAAATCTATATAAAGACAAATCTAAATCTGTTTAAATAGTATTTATTAGAAATGTAATAATCTTCTTTTTCAAATACAGAAGAACAACAGAAAGGCAAATATGAGATTCCACGTTTCAAGAAATCTGGGTTTTTTTTAATTCATTAAAAAAAATTTGAAAGATTGTTTTCAATTTTTCTGTTTCTGAATGTTCTGCCACTGATGAAGTGATCGAAATAAAATGAAAATCGGTATGTAGTACATCTGGCGAGTACGGAAGATGCAAAATCCATTTTTCATCAACTCTAACAATATGATGCAAAATAAAAGCCTGGAATTCCTAGTTAAAAGTGTGTTGCAGATTGGGGAACGTTGTCTTCGGGTCTCGAAAAAAAAGCTCATGAGGAATTCAATTTTACTCTTTACAGGTTTTCTCAAGAAACCTCTAAAATGCACGGTAAACGATACAGTATCGAATAGAAGTTGTGATAAACTAATTCCAGATGTACATTTTACAATGATGTTCACTCTGGACAAGGTCCACAAGCCACTCGAGCTATAGAGTTACAGAGTAAGAGGCAGAGTTTATGGGGATATGTGGGGAAGATATTGTTTGACCGTAGACTTGAACAGTTTAATATTGTAGGAATGGAGGAAGCATCCTTTTGGGAGTCGGTTCCTCAAAGCAGTGGTTTGTGCGAAGAAGCCTGCTCCTGTCGAATTTACATCTCAGCAATGGAATAAGAAAGGAATGAAGGTAGTTCGCTACACTATGCATAGCATGATGAGTCTTAACCGTGACGGTTAGAAATGGTGGAACTAAGGTGTGTGGTTCATATAAACTATTCCCATGGAAATAGCGACAGAGCAGCGAGAGGCTTGTGACGAAAGGTGTTGTAGGGCGGAAAATAATTCATCACACAGAACACAGCGTTCCTGCTGATGTACTAACGATAACTGCGGAGTCTGTCATGCTCTAGAAAAAAAAAAGGTGAAACCCGTGTTGTAGCTTTGGACATCTCGAAAGCCTTTGACAGGGTTTGGGATGTAAGTCTTCTTCATAAGCTATAAAGTTACGGCGTCTTTGGACACATTTTTGAACTGATCTAGCCTTTCCTATCAAATAGCGAAATGAAAGCTATCCTGAATGGCCACTCGTTTACATCCTTTCGTATTAACACGGGTGTCCTACTCTGTTTATAATTTTAATCAATGGCCTTCCCGATGATATCAGCTCTCAACTTGGCTTCTACGCTGACGACGCATCCATCTAATCCTGCCTCCATTGTAAGGCTGATCAGTCTAACAAGATCAAAACGGCAACTTATGTCCAAAACGACCTCCAGTCCGTCGTTAACTGGGGCAAAATTTGGCTTGTTAATTTTAACACCTTCAAAAATAAACATCTCTCCATTAATCATCTGAGGGACTCCTGTCTGCCTTCCATCAGTATGGCTTATGCTAACCTCCATGAAAGTGACGTTGCTCCTGCTCAATCTAACATTCTCAGCTGACATGAAGTGGAAAGACCATATTGAATCCATTGTTAGGTCAACTGCCAATAAAATCAGTTTACTGTGCCGTACGAGGCAAAATTTTTCTATCCAGAATCTATCTTACATATATGTCTACCATTCGTCCATGCCTATAATATCACTGCCATATGGGGACTGGTGCCCCTGATATTTACCTAGAGCTCCTTGATAAGATCCAAAAAAGAATCAGCAATATTATTGTTCCCGATCTGATGGCTCAGCTTTAGTTACTTTTCCACCGCTGTAAGTTTGCCTCTCTGTGCCTTTTCTAGAAATACTTTCATCGCAATTGTTACGATGAGCTCTTCACTATGGTACTTAGATTCATGAATTTCAGCGGAGTACTCGGCTGGAGTCAAGATCTCATCAATTTACACTTGGCCTGGCTAGATGTAGCCGTAGGTTCTATGCTAAGAGTTTCTCTTCTGCAAAATGAACAGTTAAATACGTTGAGACTTTAATATTTTCTCACGTCACCCCCAGCTATAAAACATAGTCATATACACAAATATATATATAAATAAATAAAACAAAAGAGCTCTACTATATTGCAGACCTACCTTTAATTATAGACCCTATTTTTAAGGCGTAAAATGTCAAAATACCAGGGAAGAAAAAGAATAGAGAAATACTGTAATCGATCAACATTGTTGTTTTAATATTTGTTATTTGCGTTTATTTCCAATATTATTAATCTTCAGAGAATTCCAATCCGTCAAGTGCTTTACACCATTTTATAATCATTGATCTGAGTGGGAGGGTCGTGCCTGTAATATAGCTATTGGTTCTTGTTTGCAGATTTGATTATCACTTGACGATGTAGGTGCGAGTTTTCATTTACCGTTCCTATCTTCATTTTACACTTTGAAACAGCATACCTATTTACTTATTGCTTTTCAATGACAAAGAACACAATCTCCTGCGTTGATTTTACGTCGAAAATCCATAACAATCACGATGTTCTTTTTTTTTTTGCTTTTTTTTTTTTTTTTTTTTTTTTGCTTTACTTTTTATACTCGAAATAATATATTTTTTCAGCTTTTTTCAGTCAAGAGTTTTGGATAGTTTTGAACAACAATAATAAAATGGCGTATATTATACATTAGAAACCACAGAAAATGCGTCAGCGAGAAGATACAAAAATGGGTTATGAGCCCAAGCCAAAAAGAATAAATAACAGAAAGCAAAAAAAAAAAAAAGAAAACAAGCCAGAGTCCTTTGAAAGATAAAGGTACAAACTTACAAAAGTATCTGTTATGCCCCATAAGAGATATTGTAGTGTTCGAGATGGTGAGTAGA
Source organism: Acanthosepion lycidas (assembly GCA_963932145.1). Taxonomy (NCBI): domain Eukaryota; kingdom Metazoa; phylum Mollusca; class Cephalopoda; order Sepiida; family Sepiidae; genus Acanthosepion; species Acanthosepion lycidas. The sequence continues at coordinate 61,627,391 of OZ010587.1, read as the reverse complement.
TCTTGAAATATTATAGATGTGATACTCAGAACTCTAGAAAAAAAAACTGTTTTCTTGGAAAAAAAAATGCGGATTCAAACACCGTTTTCGTAAGATTATTGAAGTTAAGTAACGTCGAGTCTGGTGAATATCACTTGGGTATACCAGATTAGATGTGCGGATTGCACAAAGGAACCTGAAATCAGAAAAACGTAGTTCCAATTCTAGTCGGCTTCATTATATTCACTTAGTCGCAAATACATTTAGTAAAAATATGAATTCACTTTTTCTCCTTCCTCCAGGCTCTGGTTTAAATAGTTGGGCTTGTATCAATCCATCATTATTATCTCCAAAATAATCCCCACGATCTAAAAAAACTTTTCTGGCTTTAAATAACCTGCAAAAGATTGATAAACCGTAAAAAACTGACCAATCAATCAGTCAATCTTGGAAAAAGAATTACCCTAAAACATGTGCTAAACTCCGACGGTTGCGATAACAACGTGATATTTTCTATGAAAGGGAATAATCTCAGACATAGCTCTCATAACTTCTCATCTTAATTAATTGGAGTTTTAACATGTACATCTTTTGTCTATGTGCATGAAGATAAACTACAATAAATCTTCCGTATAATATCACAAATATAATTGTTAATTCGTTCATTTAAACCAGTTGGGTATGTTACCGAGAGACTGACGCACTGTTGATTTTTGAACAGTATTGGGGGGGAGCCTCCTGGTCTGGTTTCGAAAGGTTGTTGTTGTTTTTTTGGGGTTTTTTTTTTTAGTTATTTTATCTAATAAATAAACTTTTGTTCTACACCGTTTACTACAAGCCTGACTCTCAAGCACGTGACAATCGTTAGACGCAGATTGACAACTGACTATTTTCAAAAAAATGTTAATATTTACAACCTAATGTTAAAAAAGTGGAGCAGTCAGTATACTTATAAAACACACAGGCAAACACAGACACACATACACACACATATACACGCGCGCGAGCACGCGCGCACACAGGTATATATATATATATATACATACATATATACATACATATATATATATATATATATATATATATATATATATATATATATATATATATATATATATATATATATATATATATATATATTATTTAAAAATATTAATTCACCATGACACAGATATTACTATGTTTCGGAAGTAAAAATTAAACTTTAAATTAAAGCTTTTGTACCACTCTAAAGCGATGTTGAATAACTTTTAAAAAAATGATTTACTTTTTTAAGTTAAATAATATTATATAATTTAAGTTGGTGGGGAAAGGGATTACAAAATTTTAAAAGGGTCTTGCCTTTTTTGACACAAGTCTAATTTAAGATGGCAAACTGTAAATATAGATTAAGGGTTTGTAATTTCTGCCTGTCGATATTGGCTTCCTTATATGAAGATGTGCCAACTTGTCTGCATTTTAAGGGCATACGTAAGATATACACTACAATACATTTGCATTTTTTTTTATTTTTTTTATTTTTTATAAAATACATTGGGATTGTTTTAAAAGGACTTCAAATATGATTAAGTCATATTTTATATACTTATATATTTATTTATAAAGATCTAAAATACCATATTTATTACATTTATTAGTATACTAGATACGCTATTATTAAAATTAAGATTTTAAAATTTAGGAAATTAATTACACATTTTTTTACTTTCGTATTTGTGATCAAATAATACATATATACTTCTGATTAATTATGTTTTAAAGTAAAAATAATATAATGTCTACAAAAAAACAGTTATTTCTTTTCTTTGATTTTATAAATTTTTATTTTTTTTTTAAATTTAATAATATATAACTTTTGATGTACCCACAAAGGACATGGGTCAGTTAAAGACCTACAAGTTCTAGTTTTTGTTAATAATTTCCATTTTACTATGGGTGTTTTATTTGTTTCTTTTAAATGCCAAAAATATTTAGATAGGGATGTTTGGTTACGATACACATTATTTTTCAAGGAAGACAGATATTGAGTTCACCTTAATTTAAAATTATTTTTAGTGCTACCAATATAATTATTTTTAATATCAGGATTCTCAATAGATGAGATAGTACATGTAGCTCTTATGAATATGTCTGTTATACCCTTGTCAGCCGGGATGTCATGATGGATATATGTGGCTTTGCACATTTATGTTCCCGTTGTGCCTTGCTTTCTGATTCAATAACAATAATAATAATAATAATAATAATAATAATAATAATAATAATAATAATAATAATATCGTAAAGTTTACGATTTAAATCAAGAACTGGAGTGCGAGTAAACGTTAAAATATAAAAATATATAATATACTTTATAAAGAAATTTAAAATCTCACTTCTCATCTTCTCTCTCACTCCCCATCTCTCACTCTCTCACTCACCATCTCTCTCTCTCTCTCTCTCGCTCTCTCTCTCTCTCTCTCTCTCTCTGTCTTTACCAACAGGATAGAACAGGGACAAGATACGTGTCGTTGTCCCCCAGGGACTTTCTTACTTCACAGCAAACCGCGTGTCGCATTGTACAACACAGCATACAAAGGCTTCGTTTCTTCAAAAGGCAATGGAAAACTAGAAAATAGGACTTTGCAGGAGATCAGTATCTAGCAGAGGTCAATGTAAAGGGGAAATTGATCAGTAATTCCCAGTACAATGTGGGTATCACGGTAAACTACATCCAGCAGCAAGGCGCCTAATCGGTTTATTGAATATACACTTCTTAATTACTATTATTCAGAGGTCCTCTCTGATCCAAAGTGCTAGAATGTGTTAGGGTCCCAGCTATGGCTAAATAGTGACCTTCCAAACAGAAATCAAAACACCGGAACAGTATAAAAATACGTTTTTATAGTAAAAATATCAACAATATATATTCTATAAAAACACACTCCTTATGCAGCCGACGGTTTAGACCAGATTAAATTTATAGATTATTTCTTAAGGACTCGTCAAATCAAAGCCAAAATCGTTGTTATGATTGAATGTAAAACTTGCAAAATTGACGCAAATTAATTTAAAAACTGGGAGAGACAAATTGATGAAAAAATGTAGATGTTATGAATTTACTGAATAAACGATTCCTTCAAAATTTCAAAAAAGAAAATTGTATCATATCTATCTATCTATCTATCTATCTATCTATCTATCTATCTATCTATTTATCTATATATCTCACCCTGTCCCATCTATCTATCTATCTATCTATCTATCTATCTATCTCACTCTGCCCCATCTATCTATCTATCTATCTATGTAAGTCTGTTCATATCTATCTATCTATCTATCTATCTATCTATCTATCTATCTCACCCTGCCCCATCTATCAATCTATCTCACTCTGCCCCATCTATCTATCTATCTATCTATCTATCTATCTATCTATCCATCTATGTAAGTCTGTTAATATCTATCTATCTATCTATCTATCTATCTATCTATCTATCTAAGTCTGTTCATATCTATCTATCTATCTATGTAAGTGTGTTCATATGCTATGCTGTATTTTTCTATGACTTTCTTTTTCACTCTCTTTCCATATATATATATATATATATATATATATATATATATATATATATATATATATATATATATATATAATAGCACACTGGCAGTGCTGGTGTTAATAAAACAGTGTTCGATGTAAAATAACAGAGTTAAAATTCACGCTACTAATAAATAAACTTTTGTTCGACACTCCAACTCTGAATTTCAAGCACGTGACAATCGTCAGTCACAGATTGAAAACTGACTATTTTTAAAATATAAATATTAATATTTGCAACCAAATGTTCAGATAGTGGAGCATTACGTTTTCTTATAATGCACACACACACGTAGGCACAAACACACTCTCACACACACACACACACACACATATATATATATATATATATATATATATATATATATATATATATATATATATATATATACTATAATATTATTATTTAAATATATTAATTGATCATGACACAGAAATTACAATGTTTCGGAAGTAAAAACTAAATCTTAAATTAAACTTTAAATTAAATCTTTTGTACCAACTCTAAAGCGATGTTGAATAACTTTAAAAAATAATTTACTTTTTTAAGCTAAATAATATTATATAATTTAAGTTGGAGAGGGAAAAGGATTACAAAATTTTAAAAGGGTCTTGCCTTTTTTGACACAAGTCTAGTTTAAGATGGCAAACTGTAAATATAGGTTAGGGGTTAGTTGTGGGCTTATATGAAGATGTGCCATTTTGTCTGCTTTTTAAGGGCATATGTAAGATATATACTACAATATATTGGAATTTTTATTTATTTTTTTAGTTTTTAGTTTTTATAAAATACATTGGGATTGTCTTAACGCGGGTTCAAATATGATTAAGTCATATTTTATACATTTATATTTTTATATATAAAATCTAAAATACTATATTTTTTACATTTATTAGTATACTAGATACGGTATTTTTAAGATTAAGATTTTAAAATTTAGGAATTTAATTACGCATTTGTTTACTTTCTTATTTGTGATCAAATAACAAATATATAATTATGATTTTTTAAATTAATTATGTTTTAAATTTTAAAAATGTAGTGTCTACAAAAAAGAGTTTTTCTTTTCTTTGTTTTAATAAATTTTTATTGTTTAAAAACTTAATAATATATAACTTTTGATGTACCCACAAAGGACATGGGTCATTTAAAGACCTACACTTTCTCGTTTTTTTTACTAATTTCCATTTAACTGTGGCTGTTTTATCTGTTCTTTTAAACGTCAAAAATTTTTGGATAGGGATGTTTGGTTACGATACACATTATTTTTGAAGGAAGAGAGATATTGACTATACCTCAATTCAAAATTATTTTTAGTGCTACCAATATATGTTTTTGTTTTTTTAATATTAGGATTTCCAGTATATGAGATAGTACATTGGTAAACTGTAGATTCTGTGAGACATTTATTATTCAATGGACAATTTATAGGATTCCTACAGTTAAAAAAGACTTTTTATTATTATTTATTTCTTTTTTTCTGGATAATTTATTTTTCTGGTTTAAGTATTTACTTAAAATGTTATTATTGTGGTTTTTTATAATTTTTATAATTTATTAGTACAACTATAACTTAATTTTAGGGTATTTTTAATAAAATTTTTGATAAGCGGATTATTTCTTGAAAATGTTTTTCAATTAAAGCAAGACATTTATGTCCTAACTTTCTACTAGTCTTTTGGTTGAATGGGGGTGGGTACGAAATGGTTTTTCTATTTCTTCTTTAGTTATTTTTATTATTATTTTTATATTTAATGTCAGGGCATTTATGGACATTATTCTTTAAAGCTTTTTTATAAAAATTCCTGTGTTCATAGAATATTCTTACATTCTCTGAGAAACACATCATTAGTTTAAGTTGCGATCATTAAGAATACAAATTATTCTATATATATTGGAACCCCCATGGAACCATGTTACTCAACAATTACTATACGTTGGAACCCACAGGAATTCATGTTATGCAAACACCATAGAAGAAGAAAAATGAAATTCGCTAAAATGGTAAGTTTCTTCTGCATTTCTTTTCTACACACTTGTAACATAAAACATTATAATTTGTATATAAGAAAAAACTGATTCGGTACCAAAGTTTAGTTGGATGAGACACATGCTAAAAGAAAGGACACTAGATGAAGTAAAAGGTTGGTTGATTGGTACTCGATCGATAACAAATTCATTAGAAAGTAAAAAAAGCCAAAAAAAAATAAAACAGATAGACTACTGAAAAAATATTATAACACTAAACCAGAGAAGCTTAGTGTTATAATATGACATGGAGTAAGAGCCGTGATGGTAAGAATTGGGTGAGGCTTATTCTCTTGTAGTGAATTCCAAATGTATGACTATGATGAAGACGTACATGTACAGGCTGCGATGGATAAATTGTCGTCAGAATTTGGCAAACATGAAAATATCACTGACATCAGATGTTAAGAGATATATTTATCAAAATAACGCAAACATATCTTGAAATACTTAAAGGGTAAACTATGGTAACTAGACGACTTCGGAATCTCTTGCATCTCTTCTGGGCGGTTTCTTTGTTTAATTTGGTGAATGCTGCCATAATCCTTGCCTTCAGTTCATCTTTGATGTTACAAAGAGTTTTGTTGGTCTCTCACTCAATTGTGCCCCACACACATAAAAATCAAAGGGGTTGCAGTCGGGAGAGTGAGGTGGTCATATTAAGGGTTGATGTGGTCGCAGAATTTGTCTGACACCCATGATTGTGTTCTTCTGCATGCGTGGCATGGTGCAGAGTCTTGTTGCCAGACATAGGGACTTCCAGCAGTCACGCTTTTGATCCAGGGCAGCACTACCTCAGCAAGGCACTTGATGTAGGCCTCCGTGTTGAGTTTGAGGCCGTGTTTGAAGTTGAATGGATGCATAAGATTGCCGTCGCTAGGGAGCACTCCAAACACCTTCGTAATCAGCATTAGACTCATCCAACTCTTTCTGAATCCTCTTGTTGTGATCTCTCCCCTCAAATGAGGCTATTGTGGATTCTTACACTTACTATAAAGTAGTAGAAAAGTAAGCCTCGAGGGAAGAGTGATCTAATCTCTTCTACCGAGGCTGTGACTGTTTGCAGCTCCTTGGACAGAGAGGAACCCGGACGAGGCTGTGCCGAAGGGCAGAGTTTTGTCTGAGCAGGTAGACAGACCCAAACCCGTTTATGTGGGTTCTACGGGGATCTTTTGGCCGAGCCTACGGGGTCGGATAACTCACGTTAGACGTAGCCTTGTGACACATATAACCCTCGTGGGGGGCTGTTAAATAGCAAGAGACATCTAAACTGAACGCTGGTTAATCGACACACACTCCCAGGTCGTGTAACACATTTCTGTTTTATTTACTGTCCAGTACACTATTTATCTTAAACCTCTTGTTTTGTTATTCCCTAACAAATTACTTGGTCTCAACACCGCTACATTGTCTTCAGATAGACACTCAAACATCCTTAAATATTCGTATAGGCGCTTCTGGCGCGAATGCTAGGCAGTAAAGCATGCCATTTCCAAATTTTGGGTGTAGTGAATTGCATCCTGGTGTTCTTTTTCACATAGACGGTGCCCAATGCTAATCAGTCGGCCGTGGACGCACACCGGAAAGAAAATCATGTTCCAAACCTTATAAAATGGCAGAGCATTGCTAAATTACGAATTAAACTTCTGGGGCAGAGTTACCGACCACAACCGACAGTTTCATGATTTTACGCACTCGTAAAGCGGTCGGCAGCAGTTGTGTGAACATAGGAAATTCCCGCAGACAATACGTGATATATATATATATATATATATATATATATATATATATATATATATATATATATATATATATATATATATGAATATATTCGTTTGTATCTCGATAGGTACTTAGGTTATTTTTCTTGTGTTTATAATCAAGCCAATCGGTCCTTCATTATTATCAGACGTAAAGCGGTCGGCAGCAGTTGTGTGAATATAGGAAAATTCCCGCAGACAATACGTGATATATATATATATATATATATATATATATATATATATATATATATATATATATATATATATATGAATATATTCGTTTGTATCTCGATAGGTACTTAGGTTATTTTTCTTGTGTTTATAATCAAGCCAATCGGTCCTTCATTATTATCAGACGTAAAGCGGTCGGCAGCAGTTGTGTGAATATAGGAAAATTCCCGCAGACAATACGTGATATATATATATATATATATATATATATATATATATATATATATATATATATATATGAATATATTCGTTTGTATCTCGATAGGTACTTAGGTTATTTTTCTTGTGTTTATAATCAAGCCGATCGGTCCTTCATTATTATCAGACATTTCTCCCTAATCATTGTTCAAATCCCAACTTAAAAATATCCTTTCTTTTTTAATTCTTCGGTGGGAGTTTCGGCTAAAGTTAGAAGTTAAACAATCTCTCGTTTTTCTTAAACATCATCTATAAATTTATAGTTGCTAAATTTCAAGTGTTTTACAATGATCACATATTAGCGTCTAACTATAGCTTTCTATGTTAAGTAGTGTTTCCTTCTAGACGACTCTTGCTATCAGCACGTATATATCACTTCATCTTTTGGTAAGGGTCAATATTTTAGTACTACTATTATAGCTCATGCTTAATACTTAATAAGAATGCAAAGCGATTAAAACTTCTGAGGGACGAAGTTATCGATTTGAACTAATTTGCTACATTATTGCTATAAGGTTTTTCGAACCATACATACAATTTTGTATATATCCATGTTTAATATAAATCTTATTAGATTATCGGTTTTCAGCTTTCCTGGTAATACATAAAGGTGTTTCCATCTTGCAAATTGAATATTTAGCCGTGGGTGACTGTAACAATCACTCGAAAAAATGTCCTCCGTTGGGGATTATCTGCATATAGATATGTTGACTACTTTCCTGTTCATTGTTTGCAGCGGGATATGGCGTTTTCCAGGGAACAAAAAAAAAAACTGTTCAGGAGTGATATTTTTTAAAATATTTTCAATTTCAATGTCAACTTCAAATTTCAACAGTATTATTATTATTATTGAACAAGAGTAGAAGTTTATCCCTAGTTTTCTGTTTAGGATTGGGCTTCTGGTTTCTTGTAAAGTTTCATTATCTTTCACTCTAAGTAACCACCTTGCATCTTACTGGCATTTTCGCTTTGCTTGGGGTGACATAATCATTTAATTCTACTACCCCTAACCCCTTGCGTCTTATTGATTTTATCGCCTTGCTTGAGGGAAGTGATTAAAAAATATATTAAGCCCTATAAATCTCTCAGAACACAATTACAATTGTTCTTACTACACACGAACCGTTTGATGACTATATACACTATGGAAAAAAATCGATTCGAGATTGGACTCTATTGGTCTCAACTAGAATTTAGTCACGGACAATGATTTTAAACTATCTCGATTTTCGTTTTATTACAAATATTAAAAGACCGGAAAATCACTTTGAATGAAAGAGAAACGATTTTAAAGAAATATTAGTGTATATTTTTCTGTGGATTCAGATCATACGCATACTGTTATAGAATTGGTAAGCTAAAAATAAATGGTAGAATTATAATTGTATTGGATGTAATTCTAGACAGAACTGTATTGGTTAAAGCTTTGGCCCGAAAGGACCTGTACTGAGTTGGGTTTGTTTAAACTCTGTGGAAATGTAATGCTTGATTGATTATCTTGTCTAAATTTTGATATAAGCTTTAGACAAATGCACGAAAATGGACAGTAACTTTGTGGTAGTTGACTGGCCGAAAGCGTTGATGCTCGTCGAAGCCTTCTTCTTCGAGATTGCGTGATCGTAGTTTTAACAAGAAGAGAATTTAAGCCTGTGGT
>OZ010587.1:61580457-61612957 GCA_963932145.1 Acanthosepion lycidas | reverse complement strand
AATAGAGAACATCGATCGTTTTCTTTTGTTAGAGATTGTGACAAATTAGCACCAAATTTTCTATTCAATTTTCTATTGGCCATTCTGGTAAAAGAATCTCATGTGCGAATTCTGTCGATCGCAAAAGGAAAATTTATTAATATATTAGGTTGGTGCAAAAATAATGATGGTTTTTGACGTATTTTTTAACGTCAAAAACCGTCATTATTTTTGCACCAACCTAATAAAAGCAGACCCGGGAAAAGGAAATTTTAGAATTTAACCCGTTGTACCTAATACACATCACAATATAGATTGGAAAATAGCCGAAAGTGTAATCAGTTAAATGACTGTTGTTTTGTGATTTAAAATTTTTCCCTTTTTTCATAACAGAAGGAAAGAAAAACAGAAGAATTTATTTTGTTAAATAGTTTGTTATTTTTATTTTTATTTTTGCTATTGTTTCTCTATTTATTTTAGATAGTACAATGGATAGCGGGTGGAAATGAGAAATTACAGGTCAGAGTTCAAATTCCAAACGGGTTCGTTACATTCAGTTACGCGTAGATGCCCTTGGGGAATGTATGAATCCATCTCTTATCACAGTCATGGGTTAAATAGTAGAATTTGTATCTGGAAATTTCATCGTTATTCTTAGAATAAATTGTTTATGCAAAATTCACTGGCAAAAAGGAATTATTCTTACAATCCAGAATATGTTTCAGCACCAGTTAGATAAGCTGCAAATAACCACCTGGTGGATAATATGTAAATAACCACCAAGTGGATAAGCTGTAAATAACCACCTGGTAGATAAGCTGTAAATAACCACCTGGTAGATAAGATGTAAATAACCACCCGGTGGATAAGATATAAATAACCACCCGGTGGATAAGCTGTTAATAACCAACTGGTGGATAAGATGTAAATAACCATCTGGTGGATAATATGTAAATAACCACCAGGTGGATATGCTGTAAATAACCACCAGCTGGATAAGATGAATATAATTAACAGATGAATAAAGTGTAAATAACCACCAGCGAAATGAACTGTAAAAGATCACCAGGTAGATAAGCTGTAAATAAGCACAAGGTGGATAAGTTGTAAGTCACCACCCGGTGAATAAGCTGTAAATAACAATCAGGTTGATAAACTGTAAATAACCACTAACAGGATAAGATATAAATAAGCACCAGCTGGATAAGCTGTAAATAACCAACGGGTGGATACATTGCAAATAATCACCAGGTAGATAACCTGTAAATAACCGATAAGCAGTAAATAACTACCAGGTGAATAAACTGTGAATAATCACCAGGCGGATAAGATTTAAATACCGACACATGGATAAGCTGAAAATAACCACCAAACTGTAAATAACAACTTTCTGGTAAAGCTATAAATAACCACCAACTGAATAAGCTGTAAATAGCTACCAGGCTTTAAAGAGTCGCAAGGTGTACAACCTGTAAATATCCACCTGGTCCTTGATCTGTAAACAAACACCAGGTGAATAAGATGCATATAGCAAGCAGGTGGTTATACTGTAAATAACTACCACCGAGATAAGCTGTAAATAACCTCCAGTTGGATATATTGAAAATAGCCATCAGTTGGATAACCTGGCAGATAAGCTGAAATAACCACCTGATGGATTAGCTGTAAATAACCTCCGGCTTATACGCTATAAAGTATCATTAGGTGGATAAGCTGTAAATAAGCACTAGGTGAATGAGCAGAAAATAACCAGCTGGTAAATATGCTGCATATAACCAATACATGCATCACCTGTAAATAACCACCTGGTAGATGAGCTGTAAATAACCGGCTGTTAGATAATCTGTAGATAAACACGAGCTAGATAAGCTGTACTATAAACCTCACGTGGATAATCTGTAAATAGCCCGCAGGTGAATAGGATGTAAATAAGAAATAGGTGGATATTTAAATAACCACAAATAAATGAATAAACTGTAAAAGGAAACCAGAAGCTGGATAAACTGTAAATAACCCCCCTGGTTGATGAGCTCTAAATATTCCCTAGGTGGATTCAGTGTAAAGAATTGCCAGATTGATAACCTGTACATAACCAATAAGCGGATAAGTAGCAAATGCTGGATATGAAGTTAGTAACCACGAGTTGCATCAGCCGTAAACAGCTACCTGGTGGATTTGCTGTAAATAACCACCAGTCTATAAATAACCATCAGGTGGATAAGCTGTAAAAATCACCCGGTGGATAAGCTACAAATAACCACCAGATGAATAAGCTATAAATAACTGGCAAATTAATAAACTGTAAATAAAGACCAGGTGGATAAACTGTAAATAACCAACAGGTGGATAAGCTGTAAATAATCACCAGGAGGATAAGCTGTAAATAATCACCAGTTAGATAAGCTGTAAATAATCACCAGGTGGAAAACCTGTAAATAACTACCAGGTCGGTAAGGTGTAAATAATCACCAGCTTTAAATAAGCGCCAGGTGGATAGTCTCTAAATAACACACTAGGTGGATAAGCTGTAAATAATCACCAAGTGGATAAGCTGTAAATAATCTCCAAGTGGATAAAATGTAAATAATTGCCATGTGGTCAAGGTAAAATAATCACCAGTTTTAAATAAGCCCCAGGTGGATGATCTCTAAATAACTACTAGGTGGATAAGCTGTAAATAATCACCAAGTGAATAAGCTGTAAATAATCACCAAGTGGATAAGCTGTAAATAATCTCCAAGTGGATAAAATGTAAATAATTACCATGTGGTCATGGTAAAATAATCACCAGTTTTAAATAAGCCCCAGGTGGATGATCTCTAAATAACTACTAGGTGGATAAGCTGTAAATAATCACCAAGTGAATAAGCTGTAAATAATCACCAAGTGGATAAGCTGTAAATAATCACCAAGTGGATAAAATGTAAATAATTACCATGTGGTCAAGGTAAAATAATCACCAGTTTTAAATAAGCGCCAGGTGGATGATCTCTAAATAACTACTAGGTGGATAAGCTGTAAATAATCACCAAGTGGATAAGCTGTAACTAAGCACCAACTGAATAACCTCTAAAGAACGTCTAGGGGATAAGGATGTAAAGAATTTCCAGGTTGGTAAGCTGTAAATAACAACCAGGTAAATAATCTGTACATAAAAACTAGATGGATAAAATGTGCAGCACAAATCAATCTTTCTTTCTCAGATTGTTGTTTTCTTAAATTTCTTTCTTTCTTTCTTTTTTTCTTTTCTTTTCTTTCTTATTTTGATTTCTCTACATTTCTTCTTACATTGTTTTTTTCTTTCTCTTCTCATTCTCTTATTCTTTACTTTTCTTTTTCAAATATTTTTCTAGTCTTACTTTTCGAGAGTTGCTTTATCTATGCTTTCTATTTTCATTCTCTCTTTCTTAATTTTTTAGTCGTGCTTTTCTTCTTTTTTCTTTCATTATTTTCAATATTTCGTTTTTTTTTCTTTCATCTGATTTCCCTTTCTTTTTCTATTTTATTCATTTCCTTCTTCTTTTTTTTTCGGATCTTTCTATTTTTTCAAATGAAAACGCATTAAATCCAACTGCTTTATTTTATATAACAAGTTCTCGTACATATAAAAAGTAACACATAGACAAATTACTCATTGAATATTATATATTATTAAGGATTATACCTGACGATATAAATTCAAAAACCTTTAATCAAGTCCTAGAGTGAACCAGCTGAAAAGTTGGGTTCGGAACTATAAATAACGGTACTCTGAATGGTTAAGACAGACTCTGACAGGCATATCAACCACAACGGGTTATTTAATGCCGACAAGATCTATTGCTGGTAATATTTTCTTTCAAAAATCTATTTCTGGAATTATATATTTCCTTCAAAAATCTGTTTTCGGAAATATTTTTTCCTTCAAAAATCTATTTCTGGTAATATTTTTTCCTTCAAAAATCTATTTCTGGAAATATTTTTCCTTCAAAAATTTATATCTGTTAATATTTATTTCCTCATTTGTGTCGTTAGTAATATTTTTTTAAAAAATATATAGCTGGTAATAATGTATTGCTGATAATAATTTTTCCTTAAAATGTTTGTTGCTGTTGTCTTGATCCCAGTTTAGAGCTTAACTATTTGCCTATAGTTGGGACCCTAACGGGTGCTACCACCCTGGGTCATGGTGAACCTGGAAACAGCAGCAATTAAAAGGTGGTTCCACGCTCCTCAAAACCTTCTGACCAGAGGCCTTGCTGTTGGATACAGTTTATCATCTTACCCAGGACGCGGATGTAGTTTATCGTCCTACCCACGGCGGTGTGACAGTTATTTTGAAGAATGAAATAGTTCTTTTAAAAGGTCGGTTGATCTTTTTGTAATTCTTATTATAACATTTATATGGATATTTTGTGTAAGAAATACAAGGAATAAATAAGTTTGCTATCTGTCCATTCCACAACTTACCTCTTACAGACAAACAAACAAGAATGACTTAACATCCAAAAACCACACACGCTTCATCTATCCAACTATCTGCTTATATATCTAACTTGAGGATTTTTTCACATGCCTTATCTATCTTGGCGTATTGTCTTAAGACGGGATTAACTCTATCAAGTACTAATCCAGTCCTAATCTGCAATCGTCTGTCATTTTCGAACCGTGAAGAACTTCGCAGCAAGGCGTGAATTATATCTTTGACGATAGTGACGCAGACGACATCTTTTAGACGTTTAGATAAGATACAGTCTATGAATTCCATTGTGTGTTTTTCATTTTCTTCTTTTAGGAATACTTTGAATCAATTTCACTTGAAATATTTCTCAACAGGAAATACTAATTGGGAAGCTGTCTGGAGAAAAGATTCAAAGTAGGAAGAATTTATTTAATATTTGCTATCGTTAAAAGAACAAGAGAGCAGGTGAACATATATTTTCCTGGAGCTTACGGAAAAAATATTTTTCTTGTCAAGAAAAGAATAAAAGGATTTAGAAGTGTTAAATAGGTTCTTTAATTTAATAATATTATTCGACATGTCACAGTTGAGGTCGTTCCTTGTATAGTTTTATTGTATAAATAAATGCATAAACAGAGATAGGACTTTTTAAGGTAAAAACAGAGAACACGCACGTTACTGAGTTTTCTAATCTGCACTCTCCCTTGGGAAATCTGACAATATAAAATCTCTCTAATCATTATTAACAACTATTGTTTAGTTAAATAACTATTTATACAGATAGGCAAGAAATATAATTAAAGAGGCACGTGTATTTGTTAAAATGTTTCCATTGCTTTTTTAGCACGTAGACGTCTTACGGATACATCCCGTTAAAACCCAGGTTTCCGTACCATCAATACCTAGATGGGTAACCGTTTGGGAATACTAGTTGCTGTAAGCTTGGATGTGCGGGGGGAGTCTCATAGATAATGGCTCGGAATAGTAAATCGGAGAGACGATTTTCAATTCCAGATAGGTTCGTTATATTTACGTATGCACAAACAGGTAAACAGGAAAGGTATGAATCATGTTCTTCTTCCCCAGCTATGGGTTAATTAGTAAATCTTGTAACATTAGATCATTATTATCTAAAAAAAAAATATCAGAAATTCTTACAATCTGAAGAGATTTTCTGGCTTTAAATAACCTGCAGAGGGTTGATAATCCGAAGAAAGCCAATCGATCAAAGTTGGACGTAGTTGACCATAACACCTCAGATTCTGTTTCTTAATTATCTATGAATTGCAACGGCTTAATGAAAAAGATAAGGAATTGGTTTCCGTTTACCTCATCCATGGTTAAAATTAAAAGTTTTCCTTCTCTAAGACTGGTTGCCCCAAGCGAGATCAGGATAAATTAATCCATATTTGTTGATAGACAGAAGAAACATATCCTTGACTTACCCGAGGCCTTAGAGCGAAAGTGAATGCAAGAGACGAACCCGGAATTTGAACTTAGCTTGCTGATATCACGTTCCACACCGACATCTACTCCATTTTCCTATCTTCCTATCCGACGTATGCGTGAAACGATATAAAGTAGGAGCGTATAGTGACTTACTAAGCGTAAGATCAAACTTCCTAATCAGTCGTAATTGATCTGGTGAGACAAGCTTGTTAAACATTACACCAAGCAGAAGTGTCCAAATAGAAGGTGTGTACAATATAAAAGACAATAAAAATGTTAGCCTTATATAGGGTGCGCGTGTACAAAACAAGTCCACGGAAAAACGACTACATGCGAGCCTTTGCATGTGTCCATTCTATCGCTCTAAGGAGATATTCTGTCAGCGCGTTTGACTCGTCTACCTCTCTCTACTGAACAGTGTGAGGGTTTACTTTAAATGTTTAGATATCCAAGGTAGCAGTGAGTGTCTCAAGTAAATGAACACGTATACAGCAATGAGGAAGATTCGAAGGCGAGAAGATGATTCTTTACGAAGGTCGAAGTTCGCCTGTTTATTGATATCGTATTATTTTACTACTACAACCGTCTCTTCTCTGACTATGTTCTTTAAGTTGATCTCGATAGTCTAAGACATTTTCCCATAATGCACAAATCGTTGCAAGTATGGAACTCTCTTCCGGTTTCTTGCTTTCTAGCCAACTTTGACCTTCAAAAATTTAAATGCTATGTCAATCGTCACATACTGTCTTCTTGACTCTGGTTAATTTATTTTAAAATTTCTGACTGACTTCAATTTTTTACAATGGTGTTCCCCCTGTACAAGGCCTTGTGACATTAGGGATAAAGGATTACAAATAAATGATACAGGTTATGTGGATATGTAGTGAAGATAAGGGTTAACTTTAAACTTGAACAGGTTAAGATTGTAATGATCGGGAAGTAGATTCTTGTGACTGGGTTCCACAACGCAGTGTTTCTTGAAAAGAAGCTGCTTGAGTCGAACACAGGTCTCACCACGCAAATATGAAGGGAATGTGGGTGGTTCGCTACAATGCCTGTGGCGTGGCGAGTCTTAGCCCTGAAGATTAGAAGAGAGTGGAACTAAGCAGTGTAGTCTCATCTGAACACTCACCATGGAAATAGCGATAGAGCAGTCATAGGCTTACGACGTCTCGTCTGTGAGAAAGGGTTTGCAGAATGGAAAATAATTCGTCGCTTTTGAATATCGAGAGTGGAAAGTGAAGACTGGGCAGCTCCCGCCCATATATGGCAGCTGTAATCCATTTTCGAGTTAATCTGGCCCTGGTAAATGTAGAGGATAGCAGCAGGAGTGAGATGGGGCGGTACAGAGAGCCGACCATTCTTAGCCGTGAAGATTAGGAGTAGTGGAACTAAGGAGTGAAGTCTCATCTGAAGACTCACCATGGAAAGACCGATAAAACAGTCAGAGGTTTGCGACGTCTCGTCTGTGAGAAAGGGGTTGAGAGTGGAAAATAGTTCATCCCTTTTGGACACTATCGAGAGTGAAAAGTGAAGACTCGGGCAGCTGCCGACCATATATGGGAGCGGTACTTCATTATGGCCTGATCTGGCTTTTATAAAGGTAGAAGATTGCAGGAGGAGTGAGGTGGTGTGGTACAGAGAACCGACCATTTCTCCAGAATCTTTAGCGATGGATCATATATGCGATTTCCACTTGAGCACTGGGTTGAGTTCAAAATAAGATGGGTGTAGTAATAAAAGTATACCATTTAAATATCCATGTAAAAAATTCTCAAACAAAGAAAATGTTGAAAAAAGAAACAACTTTAAAATAAATTGACACACATTCACAGCATTGGGCACCTCAACGCGTTATAATGGTTAACGAGCGTCCCTCACTAGAACAATTACGAATGAGTAGTGAGTCCGATCCTCACTGGTAGCCTCGTACTTTCGGCCTTGTGCTACATATACGCCGCGCTTAGAAAATTACAGTACATACAGAACACTGGTGTAATGGTTAACAAGCTTGTCTCGCTAAAACAATTCCGACTGTGTAGTGAGTTCGATCCTCTTTCGTACTTTCGGCCTTGTGGCACATCAAAGCTACGGTTACAAAATCACCATGCATACAGTACATAATGAATGAGATAGGCAAAACTGTGTGTCTGACGTCTTAAGCCGCGGGTACGAGATGGTATATGACCTTCATCACCCGGTCGAAACGTCTAATAGTCGGAAAGAATATCGAACCTAATAATAGGATACCCATATTACATTGGTTGTCATAACGGTTATTAGGTTGGTGCAAAAGTAATGACGTAATAATGTCGTTTTTTGACATTAAAAAATACGTCAAAAAACGACATTATTACGTAATTATTTTTGCACCAACCTAATATTTTGTACCCCAGCATCAGTTTCGGGCGTGCTGGTCTCTCAATAATATTAGTAATAATTATAAAAATAATGATTTTACTAAAAGCTATTATATTGTAAGTAGTTTTTTTTTGTATCTTTGCGTTTATTCTTATCCAAATTTGGTACAAAATTTTAGGTCTATATACCTCTTTGCCAGATAATGCGAAGATGAGAACTAAAACATTTCGAACGAGATTTGAACTCCAATCCTACAATTCGAGGTTATTAATGACCATCATATTAAACATTTCAGTGACAAAGCAGTAGCCAAATTTTATCAATTTTCCTATTCCCTCCTCCCCAATTTTCTACGCGATATCTATTTTAATTCACAAAGGTCGAAGAGTTTATCGACCCAACCAGCCTTAAAGATCTACAACTGCAAGTATAAATGATAATAATGAAAACGTTTCATCTAAAAACTCAAAAACAAGATACGAAATAACTCGGTACAGTACAATAGTCGTACAAGCGAATGTATGTACGTTCGATCCTCTTTGGGCACCCCACATTTGGACCTTATGGCAGACTTGGTTAACAGTAGTAATTTAAAAAGAAAAAAAGAAACATCATGACTAACATTATTTGTTCGATCAGTCATTGCCAATAACTGTCTCGCTAAGATGAAGCCCGCTTGCGCTCCTTCGGGGCTTGCATGGCTGCAGTGAAATAACTTTTACCCAAAGCAGCATAAGTTTGAGCGGAATCACAGACATCCAAATGCTGCAGGGACAAGTAGTTGAAACTACGCTGCCATTGAATAATGATTTCCATTATCGGTTCAAGCAGCGGTTTTCGAAGATTAATTCTAAGGAAGAAGAAGACGAGAATCGTGCCGAAAAGTAAAATTAAAGAATCAATACATCGCATCTTTAGCGAGTGTCTTTATATTTTTATTTTCACCAAACTATTTTTCAATGTTCAAAATAAACATTTCCTACTTCAAATTACATATGGGTGCCAAAATAGGTATAAATAATGAAAATCGTGCCGACAAAACATAATGTATTTATTATACAAACAACAATTCTGGTATTACTAACTGTATTATTGCAGGTCCCTGTAATTTGCAATAGGGAAGGCAGTGTATACGGGAAACTCTCATATAATCTCGTCTAAATCTCGTACATTTTTGCTCAGGGTTCGTCGTGTTTTCGTTATAGATACACACACATGGGGAAATCTCGTCAAATATCGTCCATCTTTATGTATTTCGTTTTGTGTCCATCATCTAAATGTTTATCCTCCTCACGCAATACACAGGCACACATAAAATTACAAACACCTACAACCACACCCTCACCCAGACGGAAATCTCGTCTCTCTTCATGTCTCGGTTTGTTTCCCTTCTGTTAAAATTCATATTCCCCACATTTCTTCCCTCAATACGTACACTACGGAAATCGTGATTCCTTTGCCACCGGCATACGACATCTGCCTAACACAATTAAACACATTCCTAAATCGCAAAGTACACGATTTCAATGCTTTCAAAATAAAACTGATATTATCCAAATATATGGACGTAAAATGTCAAGTATATACATATATATATATATATATATATATATATATATATATATATATATATACATTATATGATAAACAAGCCATGGAAATTTTAGTTGGTTATAATTGATTCATATGAAATATTTACAATTACTAATCTGGTGAGGCAAGATTGTTGCTGTACAACTCGAATATTGCCATCATATTGAACATATATATATATATATATATATATATATATATAATATATATATATATGTGTGTGTGTGTGTGTGTTTGTGTGTTTGTGTGTGTGTGTGTATTTGTGTGCGTGTAAAAATACAGAAATAAACAAAAATATCACTGTGAAAAGACAATTTGAATAAAGGCAAACAATCATTTGCATTAGTCATATATAGAAATAAGTTCAACCCAAAATTCGATCTAAAAAATGCCACACTTGTTAAAAATGAAAAGAACTTCTACAGACGGAACGTTCTGGAAAATACCTCTATTGTTTATTGCTAAAATGTAAATCTGCAAGATTTTGCTGTATTACTCGAACATTGTCAATCAGAATGAATATATATATATATATATATATATATATATATATATATATATATATATATATATATATATATATATATATATATATTGGTGTGTGTGTGTGTGTGTGAAAATACAGACATAAATAAGAATACATCTCTGAAAATAAATGTGAACAAAAACAATCATTTTCATGAATCATACATAGAAATAACTTCAACCGCAATTTCGATGTTAAAAAAAGGCCACAAGAAAAAATAACTGACTTAGACAGAAGGTTTTTGAGAGTGCTGCAAAAATATATAAGCCTGCGCCAACGGATTTTTTCAAATATCTCGTTTTCTAAATGATATAGCCCTTTTGTCAAGCCAACCCAGATGACCATGAATTATTCTAAACTGAAAAAAAATTACGGTTAAAACTAATACTTTCTGTTATTTAAAATAAGTATATGAAAATTTATCAAATTAAAATAAAATAATAATTAATAATTAAATTAGTAATAAAAATCAACAACAACAACAATAATATTTACTCATTTTCGTTAATTTGACATAAAACAACATCACTTAGAATCCTGAAGAGTTTACCATGACTTTAACAGTTAACTTGAAGAAAATTAATAAGCGTTTTTAAATTAATAGTCTTTGAAGACTTTAATACTATATTTTACTTCTGCTTCGAAATTCATTTTGAAAAATAAAATCCTTACATTTCCCATGATAATGTTAATCAGATCGAAACACTTCGGTAAAGAATAGTTTTAATTTTATCTTTCTCTCTCTCTCTCTCTCTCTCTCTCTATATATATATATATATATATATATATATATATATATATATATATATATATATATGGGATGTGATGAGTAAACTGTCGCCATTTTATATTTTAATTTTGCGCATGCGCCTTGCTTTGTTTATTTTCAATTTTATCGACTACACAGTATAGAAGGGTCAGTTGAGCACTGTCTGTGAGAGAAAGAGGACCATCAAGCAATTCACTCCGACAGAAATTTGGAAACAAACTTTGTTGTACTGCTTGGCATTTACGTCGGAAGCTCTAATACGAACATTACAGTGTTTGAATGTCAATCTGAGGACATTGCCGTCGATTCGGAAATAGTTGAATGAGTCTAATGTTGATTACGAAAATGTTTGGAATGATCACTATTAATGGCGACTTTATACCTCCATTCATCTTCCGACAGAGTCTCAGACTCAACACGAAGGCCTACATCAAGTGACGTGCTGAGCTGGTTCAAAAGGGTGGCTACTGGAAGACTCTATGTATGGCAACAATGCCACACTAGCAGGAGGACCAAGTCATGACTGTCAGACAATTTCTGCGACCGCATAACCCCTTACATCTAGCCACCTAACTTTTGAGACTGCAAAACCCCTGATCATTATGTGAGAGGCAGAGTTGAGCAAGAGGCCAATATAACATCTTGTAACACCAAAGATGTACTGAAGGCATGGATTATGGCGGCATTCACCTGCTTAAAAAAAGGGACCGTCCAGAATAGTTGAATCCAATGTCGATTTTATGGAATGAATTTACTCTTTAGTATTTCAAGATATGTTTGCGTTATTTTGATAAATATATCTCTTAACATCTGATGTTAGTGTTATTTTCATTTTTGCCAAATACTGACGACAATTTATCCATCGCAGCCTGTACATGTACGTCTTCATCATAGTCATACATTTGGATTTCACTACAAGAGACAAGCCTCACCCAATTCTTACCATCACGACTCTTAGTCCTTATCAAAGACACTAAGTCTCTTTGGCTCATTTCTCATTAGTCTATCTGTTTTGTTTTTGTTTTGTTTTTAACTTTCTTATGAGTTTGCCACCGATCGTGAATCAATCAACCAACCTTTTACTCCATCTAGTATCCTTTCTTTTAGCATGTGTCTCATCCAACTAAACTTTGGTACCGAATCAGTTTTTTCGTATATACAAATTATAATGTTTTATGTTATAAGTGTGTACAAAAGAAATGCAGAACAGCCTCACCATTGTAGAGAATTTTTTTCTATAGTGGTTGCATGACGTGAATACTTGAGGGTTTCAACGTACAGTAGCGTTTGAGTAATATGGTTGCCTGGATGTTCCAATATATGCTGGTTAATGAATAATTTGTATTCTTGAGGATCTCATCGTAAACCATTGACGTGCTTCATAGAATTCTAACGTACACAAAAAGCTTTAGTAGCGTGGATCCTTAATAAATTCCAGTAGATAAAAGTCCTCATAGAATATGCCTTTAAATTCGGCAATACATACATAAACAAACCTTTTTTTTTACTGAAATATTATATTTTATTAGCATAAGATGCCTGAGCTTGTGAAATCTCTCGCAAATATTTGTAACTTTGAAAGTGATCTTGATCTGGTGGTTATTTACATTTTGTCCATCTGATGATTATTTACATGCTATCCACATGTTTGTTATTTACAGCTTATCCACCAGGTGGTTATTTAAGGTTTATACACCTGGTGGCTATTTACATCTTATCCATCTGGTGGTTATTTACAGATTATCCATCTGGTGGTTATTTAGAACTTATCCACCTCGTAGTTATTTACAGCTTAATCACGCGAAGTGCACTGCGTGGACGATATTGGGAGCAATCAGTGAATATTTATAGAGTGGTATACAAACAATATTTTAAAAATGATATCCAGTAAGACATTATAATTGTTGAATAGGTAATTTTCATTGTGTTTTATTCAGATGTCATTGGATGCATAAATAGAAAAGGCTTCTTTTTAAATTTCTGGGGTTATGTCAGCCAATATTACGTGTTCATACAAAACTTTATACTCATGGGGATATTAGTATATAGGGAATTTTATCTAATATAAATGTGTGAACAATATTAAAAAAACTATCAGAGGAAAGTTTTCAAAAGTATGGAAACACAATACATACACAAAAACTGGATATAATTTTTATATTTATATATCTTTTTAAGATATAAAGGATTTCATTGAGGTTATTGAAGTGCAAATTAAGAAAGGGTTTTTCTTTTAAGCGATTCTGTAGTTTTTGAACGATTCCTGTATATCTGATTGCTTTTATGTTTCAAATTCATTTTGTGTATTTAAATCTTTAAAAAAATAATGCTCAGTAATTAAATATTGTTTTAGATGTAAAATACATTTTTAGAAACGATTTCATGCAATTGAAAAGTGATTTGATTAGAATTTAATTGATATTTTAAAGATTTTTTTTTTTTTTTTAGTTTTTGAATGGATATATTTACATGATGTTCTTTTGAGATATCGATGTAGGAATAAATACGGATTTCTGCAAAATATCGCCATTAAAGTTCTTAAAGTCTAATTTAATTTTATTCCATTTTTAGTAGATTTTTCTTTCATTTTATCGTTGCTTTTAATAACAATGGACCATTTCACATGTAACCTGAACAATAATTGTCATCCTATCAAAAACTGACTTGCTCATGGCGTGTAAAAATTGGGAATTCCTCATGCTTTTGTGTTTCTTACTTTTTATATTGTAACTAAATAATTGTCAGTACCAATGTGGCTAAATAGTGTCGTGATCAAGTAAATGGTTAAGTAATGAAAAAAAAAACAGGTTTGCAGATATATCGTATATTAAACAGTAAGTACACCAGAAGAGTATTACACGGCTAGTGAGTACGTGCCGGTTGACCCAGCATTCACACAATTCGACTTTTATATTTACCAGACTCCCACCGAAGTAGAATGTGGCACAAGGCTGAGTTTAACGAGAGGCAATCCGAGCCCGTAGGCTCGGCCAAAGACCCCGTATAAAACGGGATCGGGTAGCTGTTTCCCGAGTCGTGACTCTGCCCTTCGACATAGCATCGTCTGGGGATCCTCTTTTCCCTGAGGCAGAGAGTTTGACCAGCACAGCTGGAACAGATCTACTCGACTGTTAATATTTACCAGCCTCCCCACGAGGTCAGATGTGGCACAAGGCCGTGTTTAATATGGGTCGATCCGAGCTCATAGGCTCGGCCAAAAAATTCCCATATACCCCTTATAAAACGGGGTCGGGTAGCTGTCTCCCAAGACGAGACTCTGCCCTTCGACATAGCCTTGTCTGGGGATCCTCTCTTCCGGGAGACAGAGAGTTTAACCAGCACAGTGCGAACAGATCTGTTCGACAGTTCTCCCAAAGCTTTCTCTCCTACTAATCTTATAGTAGGCGGAAGAGTCAAACATAGATTTTTAAAGGGAAGACGCCACAACAGACCGACAAAAAAGTGAACAAAGTACTAATGATTATATGTAATATTTTTTGTGTTTACCTCCCAGTTTAATATACTTGGCGCGTCGATCTTTTAAGATTCTGCGATTATAAAAAAATCAGTTCCTTGAAATATTGAATTTGATACCGCCCTCAATCTTGTGCGATTGAATAGTGTTCGATATTGTTCAGTCGAAAATTCAAATGCCTATTGGTGATATTCAAACTTTCTTATCCACGTGGATAAGATGTAAATAATCACTAGATGGATAAATTTTAAGCAACCACCAGATAGATTGTGACAATATTTAACATGGCGTACGGACGAAAAGAGTTAAAAAAAGATTTTTTTTTTCAGAAAGAGACTCATTTTCCAAAAACTTTGGGAAAAGATGTACGAATTCTGGTGAAAAAAGACAAAATACAATTGTTACTGTCTGACGAGACACATCTGGCAGGTTCAAGGGTCAGCGGTTGCAAGGTGTCAGCGTCTACGTGCTGAGAAAAATATTAACCAAAATTTCCCTGAGAAAAAATTATAATTGTGAAGACACAATGAACTATTGTAAAGACAGGGGGAGACCTTTAGGAAGACTGACGTCATTAATGGCTCCTCCCGAAGGAGAAGGGACCTTCCAAAATTGTAGGTGTGAAACAGAGAACGTAGGAAGGACATGACTGAATTTTAGGATATTTGCCTAAAATACCCTCATCCTCCTTTCCCCATAAGAGTTCGGAATGGACACCCATAAATACAAGCGCCCACGGGGGCTAAGAGATTTGCGATCCAGAGTTGCGGCGAGTTGCAATAGTCGCATACGGGGAGTTAAAAGATTTTTGCAATTACGCTGTTTTGCCAACCTAATGCTAATAATAATAATTATTATCTGCTGAAGAAGAAAAACCCCGATGATATCCTTGTTCCATCCTTGAAAGTACAATCAACAGTACTTGAAGTTAAATCCAGTTATCGCTGAAGAAAAACTCCGACGATATCCTTGTGCCGTCCTTGAAAGTACAATCAACAGTACTTGAAGAAATTCAGTTGTCAAGTCTGGCCATCCTTAGAGGAGTTAGCTGAAATTTTCGTTCCGTCGCCAAATATTAGAAACGGGTTGGAAAAAGAAAAAGGAAAAAAATAACTTTAAATATTTTACATATATTAGGTTGGTGCAAAAATAATGTCGTTTTCTCACATAGTAACATATGTGAGAAAACGACATTATTTTTGCACCAACCTACTATATATAAATATCATCTCGTGGCTTATTCGAGCGTCGTTTATTTTATTTTCAATTTTGTGTTGCGCGTATTCAACTCGTTGGTTTGGCTTGGTTTAGATACCCCAATGATAATTCAACTTGACCCTTTTATGATCAAAAATCACAACGTGGGTAAGAGCGGTCATAGTTGAAGAGGTCAACTTAAAGACCAGCTACTGTATCAAACAACACCAATGACCGACAAGAGTGGGCTGATGGCTTTTTCTCCGATATCAGGATCGATCCTGACCAAAGACAGCAGGCCGCTGCCCCGTCCACGCCACAGACAACCTGTAAATAATCAAAACCTTTCTTTAGACCTCAAGTAGACCGCATATATAAGATACATCACTAGAGTGATAAGTGAAATGATCTGTTCTTTGTACCGTTCCGGGATGTACCTGAATCCTCCTGAAGTAATCTTTATAAAGTTCAGATCAGACCAAATACAGGGTATCGCTGCAATATCTGGACTGGAACTGTACAATCTTCGCTTTCCAGCCTTGGGAACCTTTACGCGGGGTTGTGGAAGAGGGCATATTTTCTCCCCTAGATCCTTTTTTCCAGAGACGAATCCTTTCTTGTCATAGCAAATGTTTAGACAACCTACATTAGTTTATTTCCACTAGTTCTGATCATTACAGCTGATAACTTCCTTGCCCAGTACACTGAATCGAATCATCTAGATTCCCTTCGTATTCCATTAGGAAAGAGGAAGTTCCACTCTGACAGCTTCTTTCCAAAAGTTGTAACATTGTGGAACGGACACATGAGAAGATGCTTCCCCGATCACTTAAGTCAGGGCTCTAACGTTATCTATCCTACATATCCCAATAATCGGGACTTCTTACTTCCTCCTCTTACTAATATACAAAAACCTCCATTTAATAAACCTCTACATTGAGTGGGTCTTGGGTCTTGTACTGGTTGAACAATAGTATAAAAAATGTCATTCTTTTAAAGATTGGAAACCGGAAATAGACGGAGATTCATCTAGTGGGAACGTAATTGAGAATTTTTCTGTTAATTCACACCAAATAATGTAAAGTCCAGTCAGTCAATTATGTACCATGCGAGATACACACTGAGGCGATCATCTATCTTTCCATACATCTTTCCAGCGGTAGGTTGTCATTTCTTTCTGTGGTAGACCAGTTGCCATCGAAGACTACAGAACCCGGCCTGTAGTTACACATAACTGGGGGAAAAGATGACGGGTCATACTTTTCCACAAGGGTATTAGCACGTAAGTGCCACTCTTATCGCAAATATTAAATCACGCCAAGAAATTATAATTTTTAAATCAAAGCTTGTTTGTTTTTTATTAAATTTTTGGCACTCTTTTCAAATTACACTCTTTTAAAGTTGTTTTTTTATTAAATTTTTGGCCTTTTTTAAAAAATAAAAATTTTAAATCAAGATTGTTTTGGCTTGCCTCGCATCGGCTCCAATTCCAAGAATGAAAAATTTTCAAAAATCAGGCAATTATTCATATTTTATAAATTCGGATGATGATAATCCAGGTACTTACAAAGAATTTTTGACAAATTAAAAAAATGAATAAAATCTTTTTTTTTTTTTGTCTTGTTTATAGAGGCGGGCACGAACGTAGACCCCATACATTCAAATAGCGCATCGAATCGCCCACATTTGGAGCGATCGCAAAGGTCAACCCAACCCGAGTGTAATGAAAGTGCCTCGCTCTGGGAGAATTTGGTTTGAATTTTAATAAATGTAAATTCTTTTTATTTTGGGGTGAATTAACAGAAAAGATCCTATAGTTGTGTTATGATGAGTAAAGGTTTTCTCTTATTCTATGAAGAATAAGAAAATAGACGTTCACTCAAATCACGTAGATATGTTTGTATGTCAGAATACGAATATTTTACGCAAAACATTCAGTTGTCAGATGCTCAATATAATTGTCCACAATGTTAGTTAGCTATCTTTTTAATCTAGTTTGTTATCAGTTGATCAGTAGGAAAATTAATTTGATTACTCGACTAAGTGATCGATAAATTCAATCGATCAACAGCAAAACAGACGGGAAGAATTCTCACGTAGAAAGGTTTTAAAATCTGTTCATCGTTTATCCTTTCTGTTCTTCTGCTGTGCACAAGGGTTATTTAAAGTAAGAGTTCAACTCCCGCTCTTGGTTATAGGATATAACTGAACAGGTCACGTCTTCATAATAAATACATTGACAAATATAGAGTGAGTAAAATAGTTGGGACAGTGAAATACTTAATATTTAATGTAAGTAGAGACTTTGCACAAGGCTGAAAGATTGCGGCTTCCAGTGAGGATTGAATTCACTTTTCAGTAGTAACTGATCTAGCAAGACAAGCTTGCTAACCATTACACCACGCCGAGGTGCCCAGTATTTGGGGTACGTATATGAGGCCGAATGATTAGAGCGTTAACTTTTAAATTGTGAGACCCGGATTCGGATTCATTAAGAAGATAACTTTATAATATCGCCCTGGGGATCCAATATTTGTCATACTAAAAACTTGTTAGTAAGATGGAAAAGACAAGAAATTCACATGTCCTCATCTCATGAGTAGACAGATTCTTTTTAACCTTGGTTGGTACTCGATCTAGAAATGATGTCTCCCCCCCCCAAAAAAAAAAGAAAATACCAATCTCCCAGCAGTATGGCTAATCAGAGAGATATGTCGGTCTGAAAAATTGAAAATGGCACAAATTCCTAAAATAATGAACAAACAGTGCAACATATATGTGCAGATGTACAACTGGGTCCCCTCTCT
The DNA here is from genome assembly GCA_963932145.1 of Acanthosepion lycidas. Classification (NCBI taxonomy): domain Eukaryota; kingdom Metazoa; phylum Mollusca; class Cephalopoda; order Sepiida; family Sepiidae; genus Acanthosepion; species Acanthosepion lycidas. The sequence continues at coordinate 61,594,360 of OZ010587.1, read as the reverse complement.
CAGATCGTCACCTCCACGCTGCATCTATTTTCCTGTTTGTCTCTATATACATCAAACCAGGGAAAAATCCATTGTACATTGACAGGGGAAACGAATATGGAAAAACAAACATCCCGACCAGAAATGAAGACTGATCCTGTTTGTAATTTATTTCCTTCTTTCTTCCAGGAATTCACTTACGTTGTCTGGACAGGTAGGTAGGTGACACTTCTAAATTTTTACTCGAAAAGTCAGCTTTTCCCTTCAACCAGCGAGAAGGCTGACGTTTTCCTATCAACTCTCTGTCCATCTCTACATCATTAGTCGTGGCCAGAAACTCTAACGGACGGAATCGGAACTACCTTTATGTTCGGCCTTCAAGCGATAACGCGCAATCCGTCATTGTTTCAATTCCAACAGTGACTGTTAATTCGACCAGAAGCCTTTAGCGTCTAGTGTGACAACACTTGTTCACAAATGTTTTAATTTATCTATCATTTTTATTCTCTTTTGGCCAAGAGAGTGTCTGCTTTTGAAGACCTCATTTCACAGACTTTATCGCTGGTCATAACACACAAACCACTTAAGACTGAGATAAAATCACATATCGACTCCTCTTATTCGGGCGTCCCAAATATAGTTATATATATATATATATATATATATATATATATATATATATATATATATATATATATATATATATATATATATATATGAAATTATGTAGACACAGACATGCAGGCAGGAATAAAAGTTATTTTTAGTATCTTGAGAAAGTTATTTCACATTGTTTATTTTTGAGAATCATTCTTATCTTTGCTCAAATCTTTACCATTCTGAAAATAATTTATATAATTTCAATAAAAAGATTATCTTTTACTGGCCCACAATTATTGTTTTCGTATTACGTGTTTTTTCTCTTCCTTTTGTGTCATTACTTATCTAGACATTTAATTGAATATTGTTCGTTTTTTATTTGCATTTACTTTTCCGATTTTTACAGAGTGAGAGAGAAAGAAACTGTCACTTTTTTCACTGCTGTGCATCCAAAACAAGATCGAAATGTCAATCAAGTTATAGCGTATGTAGATAACTGATGACCATAGACTTGAAAAAAAAATAACATTATAGCGATCGGGGAATCATATTTTCGGTATTCTGTTCCACAATACAAGAGTTCTTGGTAAGAAGTGGAAAGTTCCTTTTGCCGATGAATTACGAGTCGACGTGTATCTGGCATGGCTGGTTCTAGCTTTGAAGGTCAGGACTGGTGGAACCAAGGACTACCATTGAAACAGAGACGGGACAGCGGGAAACTAGCAACGTTTTGTCTGTGGGTAATGGGGCGCAGCGTGGAAAACTGTGCATCACGCACAGTGGCCGCATTTCAAGCTTTTCAAACCGAGGTTGGATAGCTCCCAGATATGGTAGCAATAATCGATTTTTAATGAATAGCGGCTCGGATTGAGGAATCGGAGAGCTGAGTTCGAATTCCAGTCGAATCCATTACGTTCACTTACGTGCTAATACCCTTGGGAAAGGTATCAATCCTCTTCTTTCCCTCCCCAGCTCTGGTTAGATAGCAGGACACACCGGGTTCTATAGCCTTGGATGGCAACTAGTCTACCTCAGAAAGGAATGACTACCTACTGTGGGAAAAAAAACTGCCTCGTCAGTCATACATCGAAAGATACATGATCGCCTAAGTGTGTATTACGCATTGCAGAGAACTGTCTGAGTGAATAGCAGGCGTCAACTACATTATGGAGCGGTGGAAGGAACCGATCAACTTTCCCATCTTTTTCATATATACGAGTTGCACTTTAGGCCTGGTGTGAGATTTAGTCCGAAGGACATGAGAATATGGCGAGTGCAGTCGTTCTTGAAAAAACTCAAGGCCTTCTCTATGATGATGAAACATTACCACTTTTGTTTTGGAGCTATTTAGTTTTAAAGGCCTGTCCCTTTCTGTGTCAGCAGGATCAGAGGAGAAAACAGATGGCAGACTCTGGTTATCTGGATATTTGATATTTGATTCTGCTGGTGGTTGATTGTCCTTATGTAGTTTTAAACTACATAAGTACAATCTAGTTAAGTTTTTTTTTTTTTTTTTTTTTCTTTTAACTAATTTACAATAAATACTTTATTTACATTATTTACATTGTTCGGACTGTTGTCCTCATCTTTATCATCATGTTGACGACGTTTTGGCTGTTGTGCACTCAGGCCTTCTTCAGCTGACTGGAATTTCGAACTGACCCCTTTATTTCATCTGTCGGTGTAGGTTGTTCTAGTTTCTCATTCCATGCCTCATTCGGATATCTCAGCTCTCCAAGTTTTTCTTTCACTACTGCCGCGGTCAGGTATTAAACTCACGATTGTTTGGGTCAAGTCACTGGATAGAACCAACGCTTTTATTCACTGGAGCATGGTTATAGGGAGATAACTGAGACATCCGGAAGAGGCATGACACGTGGAACTAGAACAATCTACTCCCAGTGGATGAAATTCCAGTCACCTGAAGAAGGCCGGAGGGTACAACCGCCGAAACATCGTGAACATAACAATAAACACTGTAAATAATCTACATCATTATAATACCCGATCTCAGAAATAAATACTTTGTCGTCTATTCTGTTACATCTTTTACAATCATTTGAGAGTTAATACTGCATTTCGTAAGCTTTTTTTCGTTACTTTAATTTTATATCGGATTTCTTTGCCACATTTTTCGTCGTCTGTCATGACACTTCCCAGATAGTTAAATCTCTCTAGTTTAATGTGACGTCTCTAATTCTTAGCTCGCATCTTGAATTGTTCCTATTGCTAACGGACATACATTATATCTTCTTACAATGGATGGTCAGCCCTTACATTAAAGTGAAACATAGAACCTGACCACACCTAAGGGCTTGTTAGTTTTATGATTATTATGGTAGAAAATTCTTAATATCCTGGCAGACGTGGCCTTTTTTTTTTTTACCTCTCTTAAATATAAATTCCGTAGGCTTATGAACAGGTTTCAATAGAAATATCCTTCCCAGGCAAAAAAATGTACAGCTCTTTCCGTTCTCCAAACAATCGCCAATTCCTCCGCCTCAATACTTGAATAATCTGTCTCCCCCGATGTTATCCTTCTGCGGCTATAGCGGCAACAGTAGTTAACGTCAATTCTTTCTCTGGGTCGAAAATTTTAACAACTGGTATGTTTATGAGTGCCTTTTTAAATTTATCGAAAGCAACACTCCTGTCTTTTTGTTCATTGAAACTCGATACTCTTCTTCCTTATTTCGTTAAATGGTCCCTTCAGGTAACTCTTACGTTGCTGCAAAAATAATGACGTATTTTGACGTATTGTTTAACGTCAAAATACGTCATTATTTTTGCACCAACCTAATATATCACGGTAGATCTGTTATAGAGATTGGTTAAGTTTAAAAAAAAAAAAAAGCTTCTAACTGTTTTTTTTATTTCTAGATGCAGCTATCTCTGATATCTTTTTTATGAGTTTATCATCCGGTGATATATAGTCTTTGGATATGTGATATCCTATTAGGTTGGTGCAAAAATAATGACGTAATAATGTCGCTTTTTGCCGTTAAAAAATACGTCAAAAAACGACATTATTACGTCATTATTTTTGCACCAACCTAATATGTACGAAATTTTTTTCACAATTAAATTCACATTTATCGCGATTGATTGTCATACCCGCGTTATTTAATTTTCTCAAAACTTGCTCCCTTAAAAAATACGTCAAAAAACGACATTATTACGTAATTATTTTTGCACCAAACTAATATCTGGTATTTTCACCGTAAAAATGTATTTTGATCTTTTTATAGTGTTTCGACTGCAATTTGGAGGTTGAAAATTTGGCCATAGCTGGGACCCTAACAGGTGCTACCACTCCGGGTCAAAATGGACTTTGGAACATATTAGATCGTTCAACGCTCCTCAAAACATCTAATCATCTGATCATAGGCCTTGTTGTCGGGTGTAGTTTATCGTCATACCCAGGACGAGCTTGATCTTTAGACTGGCTTCGAAAATAGTTTTGGTGAACCATAAATCGGTCCTAATATCAAGAGATTTGTAAAGTTACAATAGAAAACATTGGAATTCATTTGAAAAGAATAACTAAAAGTTTTTTGTTGTTGTTGTTTTTGCTGCTGTTTTTTTTTATAGTAGCGTGATATTTCTACAAAGATATTTACAAATACCCCACCTGGAGATATTTACAAATACCCCACCTTTTTCTTGGTGTGGGTTAATAAAGTGAATTCGTATTCAAATCTCCAAGTTTGTGCCATCGGCCGAGGAGCTTGATAAAGGGCATATAATGCGTCTGTTTGCTGGAGAAAGAAAAGGAATAAGAAATGTAATGCAGTCTGTTAGCATCGTATACGTCAGCTTCTGAGATGAGGAATCTGTGCAACGATAGGCGCTAAAAAGCATTCAGGCATGATACCTTTCTAAAACTGCCATCCTGACAGAGATGTCAAGGAGAGAGCTTTGAAGGCAGCTAAGAAAAAACTTTGGTATTTGTCCGAAAAAGTTATTGGATTTGCTTTCCTAAATGTCGGAATCAAACATGAAGAAAGAATAATTGAAAAGTTTAGAGGTAGATGCTTTGTTTTTCAATGAAAAGACCAAGCAACATCGTCACCCGGCATGCAAAGGTATTCTGTCAAAACAAATAAAATATAGGGTTCTTCCTTTCTCACCCCACACCCCCGAAGGCAAAGTGCTGATGAGGAATGCTGACCTATACCGATGACAGTTGTATTCTTAGTCGAGATAAACATGATCTTCAACAAAAATAAACCATCATCCTCAAAGGGTTCCAAGAAATATACCTCAATCTTTTCAAAAGAGAAACTATGATCTGAAATTGGAATGAAACCAATTATGGCATATTAATGGCAGTGATAGCACCCTAAATCTATCATAGTAATCAAAGATTTGGAATTAGTAAATGCTAAACCCTTCAAATATTTTGGTGTGTGGAACAATTCTAACAGATGGGCGACAAAGAATTTGAATATAGAATAAGTTGCGCTATTGATACTTTCGTAAAACTGCTACAAGTCCGAAATATTTAACTAAAAACTAGAGCCATGTTTTTAAATAGCCTCGTCAGATCGAGACTTTCATATCGATATCACCCGTGTCACCAGACTCTTTCAGAAATATCTAAATCCCCATCTGTATACAATTAACTTAGATCAATGAAGCAGGTACAATAAATTACGATGTATAAGTTGACCATAAGATTTTAACTTAAAACTCTGTGTTAGGGCTATACATACCGTATAGGTCGACCCACAGACATAAGGTAGGCCACCAGTGGCCCAAAACTTAGGCCTACCAGTAATTGAAATTAGGCTGCAGTATACGATAACCTGTGCCTAAACTACATACGGTCAAACCATTTACCTATATATTTGGACACGTAATATATATATTCCTATATTCGCTGTATAGTAAGCAACCTACAAAGCACACCGGTAGATGCCGTATATTGTATCCGTATAACTTAACGAACATTTAAAATTCGTCAGCTCTATTGATAAAGACATTAAAGTCAAAATCAACTCCGATAAAATAGTAATGCCGTAGATTGCACATCATCCCGGGTAGCTTTTTTTTTTATATAGTACTGCTACGTATGGTATTTTATTGTGAAACAATATCCTTCATCCACCATTTGCATCAGTGACGTAAACAAATAACCAGCGACGCTTTCACTTGATTTTACCAGCTATTGGACGTGATACGCGCTGTATCGTTATTAGAGTACGGAATTTGTGTTACTATCTTATTATTTTATATTAATTTATGGGTTAATATGTGAAATATGTTCACCGAACACAAGTTTTAATGGGATATATATATATATATATATATATATATATATATATATACAAGTATATGATTGGTGTATATGGAATGAATTCCAATAACCAACAATTACTATTCTTAAAAGTGTGCTCAATACAAAGTAGAGCAGATATAATTATTTATTTTTAAAGAAAAAAAATCTATAACATAAATATGTTATAAAATCACTACAAAAATAGCCATTTTGTTTCAACACCTTCGGTGACTTATCAAGTGATCTTGATAAGACACTGAAGGTGTTGAAACAAAATGGCTATTTTTGTAATGATTTTATAACATATTTATTTTATAATTTTTTTTTCTTTAAAAATAAATAATTATATATATATATATATATATATATATATATATATATATATATATATATATACACACACACACACGGGGTGTCCATAAAGTTCGTGTGAATTTAAAAAAAATCTTAACTTTATTTGTATTTCGATAGAAATAATTTGTAAAAAGGATTAGAAAGAAGTAAATATATATTTCTTAAGGTTTTATTGAAATTTTATTTAAGTTTCCACATGTCCTCCATCATTAGCAATACAAAGACTAACACGATTTTGCAGTTCGCGGAAAACATTTGCCAACTGATTTACAGTAATGCCTGAAATCACATTAGTTATTTTAGCTATACTTAAAACTTGCTACATTAAACCTTATAACATTTTTTACAGATTATTTCTACTCCATCCTTGATAGTCTACTTGTATTTGATCCTTAGATGATGTTTAAGCCCATCTTGAGATCGACACATTCCACATACAGGTACTACAGGTACGGGAACACCAATCCTGGTAACGGTCGCAGGGTTTTTATTGTTCTGCTTAGTAATATCGGAGACCATTAACGAATGGTCTACCAAAGGTTGTTATGTGATTCATGCAGATACGCCTCCATTTTAAAAAATCAGAAGACGATACTTAAAAGGATTATAAATGTGGTCAGCGCACAGTTATGTTGATCCGCGTAATTAAATGAAGAGCCGGTCAGCATATATATATATATATATATATATATATATATATATATATATATATATATACGAATACAAGGTTCGTATAAATGGAATAAAATTCCAGTAAAATATATATATATATATATATATATATATATATATATATATTGGTAGTACAAAAATTCCATTTAAACTCTGTTGGTATCAGCATGTTTTTCCGTCACAAACAGTTCTCATAAACATGCTACCTAATTGTCAAGGGCTATTGCAGTTTAAAGGAGAAAATCAAAACTTCTACTGTTAAAAGGAAGTTAATTGGAAAAACTCTTACATGTAATTCTTCATGTGCAACATGTTATCTCTGTCTCAATGAAAAGCTAGAAATGATTAAATTTAAGGACAGGATAATCATTAAATCAAAGGAAGAAGCTTCCTGTTAACTGCAAGCATAAATTATTTTTTAACTTGCTTTCTAGCTAGATAGAATAATGTATGTAAAGATGAAATGGTATTGTAAGTCTGTAATTTTTTTTTCTGCCTTTTTTTGGTTTTGATTTTGAACTCTTTAAAAACTTTTTTTTTATTTTACAATCAACACCATCACTTGAGAAGACACAAGAAGTGTCGAAACAAAATGGCTATTTTTGTAGTGCTGTTATAACATACTTTCTTATATATAGGAGTGATACTAGAGCTGTGAAATTTTGAATGGATTAATAACTGCATTGTTTCTTTCCAGGGACACTGATAGCCGACTGCTCAAAGAAGACTTCAGAAGTAACTAATTACGACGTCTATTGAAATTGAAAAAAATTTGGCATTGTAGTGTTATCAAGTACTTGCAGAAAAAAGGCTTTAGTCCTAAGGACATTATGCTAACATCGTTGCTACATTGTCAAGATATTCATACTGAGAACATTCATCCAAGGACATACTGGCATGCGTGTTGATGATAAAGCTGTAACTTTATCAACAGTACACAAGAGGGCAACTGAAAATGTGGTAGCGTCTTGAAGACGACCGAATGTCTGGATGACCTGCAACTGTTATCCCCGGGAAAAAACGATCGGTGATGGATTACAGGTGATTGAATACAAATCAAATAGCCAGTGCTATTAGTATATCTTGTGAGAGAGTTAAAAATATTCTGCACAATGAACTTGTCATGATGAAGGTTTCTGCTTGGTGGGTGCCACGTCTGATCAAAAGCGCACCAGGCTGATCACATCGAGAGGAAAATAAAACATTGCTTAAGGCAGATCCAGTTGGTTTCGTTGAACATTTCCTAACCCGGGATGCGTGTTGTGTTTATCTCTTCGAGTCAAAGTCAAAGACACAATACAGGCAGTAGAAATACCCCTCCTCACTTGCTGGTTTCGTCTACATTGAAAAAGATGTCCTCAGTATGTTGTGATGCAAAAGAAATCTATCTTCAAAAGGGCCACACCATCAATGGAGAGTACTATGTCAACTAGCTGAGGCAGTAGCGAAGAGCTATCAACATAGAGCGAAAAACTAAGGAAACTGTTTCATCAGGACAATGATTCACCAAGAAGTCCTTGGTTTCAACGGCTGCTCTGCGTGACTCTGGTTTTGATCTCGTTGGACGATCTCCTTATTCTCCTGATTTGACTATCATCTGTTTCCCAACATGAAAAAACACTTGGCTGCGAACCAGTATGGCAGTGATTATGACGTTGTACCTTTATTTTTAACTAACACGATGAACATTCTTCTTTGAACAGAGTCGCTTTACTTCCAAATAAACAATGCAGTTATTTATAGGAAGAGTTGAAATTAACGCAAGATACAGGTGTATCATTACTTTTTCATTGTGTTTTAACCTAGAAAGGGTTACTGAATGAAGAATAACCAAAACGGAGATTGGAAAAAAAATGATAATCTTTATACCCTCAACAAAATACAATACTCGCCAGCGGCGTGAATTAGGTAAACCACTGCAAGTGGTGAACTACATAGCATATTACCCCCACTTGCAATAGTTTCCAGCGTATTTATGAGGATTGGGACATACCCATTAGTGTTCATAGCTACGGTATATAACAGTCAGACTATGAACTTTTCAGCCCACCCTCGTTAATATTAGTTTTTGTTATTTATTTTTAAATCAATTTTTTTTTAAATTCACAATATAAGTTTCTAAATTTTATATATAGGTTACTAAACTTCTATACCTGCCTTGTAAATCTTAAGTTAGAAAGTCTACAGCGTCTGAGATAATACACATTGTTATACGAAATTTCACATTACTACAAATTGGTCGAACCGAGTGGAGAAAAATTGATGGCATCATGTAATTAAGTCAAAATAATGTGTTTAATTAGATTCTCAGAAAACTGCACGTAATTATTTAAATAAATGAAAAATATATATGACATATATAAAAAGAGATGTCTCGCTGATAATGTGGTTTTTACGGAGTTTTCTAAACGTAGTCTACATGTTGAACAAGGCCAAACGTATGAAGCACTCAGAGAGAAACAAACTTACTACTCAAGCAAGACTAGCTTGCCAACCACACCGAGGTGCCCTAAATGATTTTCTAAGCGTGGCTTAGATGTGGCACAAGAACGAAAATTTGGAGTATCCAGTGAGGATCGAATTCACTACTCAGTCATAACTTATCTAGAGATACACGCTTGCTAACCATTCCCTATGCCGAAGTGCTCACCAGAGAAGTTTTATACAGTTAAGAGAATTTCCATGATGAATTATTTTCTGTTTGGAGAACGGGTATTATGCTGTTATATATCTAAATAAATAAACGGCAAATTGTGTCTGTCTGTCCTCTAACTCGGGCGACACTTGTTCTATATAGACATACAGTGTAGCCCGGATATAAGAGACCCTGATATAAGAGAAACCCGGATATAAGATAGATTTGCTCTGGTCCCAAATTAGAGGCTGTGTTAATGTATATAAATTAGACCAAACACGGATATAAGAGAAACCCGGATATAAGGGACTTCTTCTCCGGTCTCGACAACTCTCTTATATCCGGGTTACACTGTATTATACGTCTTTGGAATCAGGATGATCACAGGATTAATAATCTGCCCGTCATCTGGTGCTTGAACATCCAGCATTTTGATTTGTGTCTGGGTGAGGAGGGAACAGTTAAACATTCAAATTTTAAACTAAATGAAATAAAATTGAATTTTAATTTGTTTTTTAAAATTATATTTTGTTTAAAGTTACACAAATCTTTGTAAATTTAAAAAAAAAATTGTTTAAAATTCAATTAAAATATATTCTAAAACGTTCTCAATTGAGGACATCAATTTTATTTCTTCGGAATGCCAAAGAATCAGAGTTAAAATGAGAAGTTTCGTGACGTGAGGTTTGAAGTTCCGCAAACTTTTTGATTTGAAGAACTCAACTTAACTGAAGTCCCACGGAGTTTGTGGTTTGAAGAACTCAATTTTGAGTCTGAATTGAAATTTCAGTCCAAATCGGTCTTTTGGCCAAAATTGGATTTATAGCCAGAATCGTGAGATTTTGAAGTTCCATGGAGTAAATTGAGGAATTCAAAGTTATTTATTCAAAATTATCATTGCTGTTTTCTAAGCTGGACCATAGATCCCTGTAGTTTTGGGACGGAGGCAAAATTAGACCTCAACAGTAATCAGGTTAAAAGTCCGCACTAGATGTGCTTTTAAGCCAGTTGCAAATATTATTAAGCATATGATTTACAGTGTTAGTAAAATATCTAGTATAAATAATTAATTATAACGAAATTTCGGAGTTATATGCCACTAAAACATATATTTGATTAAGAGAATAGCCTACATAAGTAAATTGTTTAATTATTTTACCCGTTATTATACGCTCCTTGACATTCAAAATGATTCATGAATGTTTCTTCCATTAATGGTGTCAGGTTTTCTATTTCAACTTTAACCTTACTTGAAACAGGTTTTATTTACATCCTAGAGTTATTTGCTTGAATATTTTTTTCGATTCACGTATTTTAATGATAGGTAACAAGTTTTCTGTTAGTTTAATCAATGAAAAGATCGATGTCCATTTCATTACTTTCGTATCTTCCTCAGTTTTTTTTTTTTTTTTTTTTTTGCAAAAATGGTAATAATCAGCTACATAGAATTTATTTAGAGATTCTTGACAAATTCAAAGAATATGAAATGTTATTGGTCATGTCCTGGCAACTCAGCTTCAGTCATTTTCCCGCCGCTGTAACACTGCTTCCTTCAGTACCGCCTTTACGAATTTAAGCGCTGTACTTGATTAGCAGTTAGGTCTCAATATTTTACAGTTAAAATTGCTAGTTCTATGCTAACAGTTTATTCTCTACACAACTCAATTTCTGGCACTCTTTTCCGGTTTCTTATTTTTCTAACCAACTTTGATATTCAAAAAGTAAATGCAATATCAATCGTCATCACTTGTCTCCTTGGATCGTGTTCCTTTATTGCTCTCTCTCTCTCTCTCTCTCTCTCTCTCTCCCTTAATAATGACTTTTCTCGTTTTCTTCTGTGATGTCACCGAACACTCGTTGCCACTTTTGTGATGTCAACGAATACTCGTTGTCACTTTTGTAATGCTAGTCGTAGTAGAGACTTTGTAATCGCAGATAAAACAATAGTAACGCCGTTGAACAATACTGATGTCAGACGCCTTCGAATAACACTCGCGTTAATAGTACTTGCTCGATAATACACGCTCTAATGCAGCGACCCGAATAGAGAAATAGTATAGTGAATAGAGTAGAGAATAGCGGTCCGTATATTAGTAGAGGATAGACTAGAAATGGAGATACGAATAGTAATAGAAGATAGACTAGAATGGCGATAAATTAGACACACGCTACCTCCTATATATGCGTTTCCTCTATTGTCACGTGGTCCACCTAATTCAATGATGGGATCGCCTGTGTTTGCTCACTGGCAGTCTATGTTCAAACTGAAATGTCATATATATATATATATATAACAATTTCTATATAACAATTTCTTCTTTGGGGCTTGATCGCTTTGCTTGGGATGAAATGATTAAACAGAAAAAAATATGGAGGACTATTTTCCTTATGAAGATTCCGTTTAGCTTAAAACTTCATGATCTTGAATAGTATTAGCATTAAACAGTAATCAGCTCTTTCTCAATCACTATTAGGCCATGTTGGTTGACTATTGCCATCAAGTATCCACGTTAATCTATCGATAAATACATCATTAAAATTGCAAATGAAAACTACATTTTTCTTTTATTACTTTAGCTAAATTAACACGTTTCTCTTACTAATATTCATTTAACGTTCGTAGTTTAGTTATTTTCATCTCCTAATATTCTTAATAGTCCGCTAGTTTGCTTTTTTTTTTTTTTTTTTTTGCAATTACAACACGTCTGCATCTTTCTTGTCGATCAAGCCATTTTCGATTTTTCTGAAATCTCATTGTATATATATAATACTTTCATGGTATTAGGTTGGTGCAAAAATAATGTCGTTTTCTCACATATATTACTATGTGAGAAAACGACAATATTTTTTGGACCAACCTAATAATTGTACGGATGAGCACTTTGCTATGGTATATAAACTTTATGAATTGAAGCGTAGTATTAAACTGGCGTCGAAATCCCATCAATTTACAGTTGAGATGGCTAGTTGTAGTCGTAAGTTCTATGCTAGCAGTTTCTTTACTCTCTAATCCGGTTCCATGCTTCCCAGCCGAATTTATCTGCAAAGATTTAAATGCATTGTCAATTGCTATCTTCTATCCTCCTGATTACTTTTTTCTCTTTTTGCTTATCACTAACGTTTCTATTCCTAATTACCCCACATGCTGTAATACCTTGCGCTTTCTTTTTGTGGCTGTATTGCTTTGATTGGGGTGAAACCGATTTAATACACACATACATACATATATATATATATATATATATATATATATATATATATATATATATATATATATATATATATATATATATATATGTTATCTCAAATGAAAGAATAAATTTCAATAACTATATGAATACATATATATATATATATATATATATATATATATATATATATATATATATATATATTCTATGAACCGGATTATATATATATATATATATATATATATATATATATATATATATATATATATATATAATATCTATATATATATATATATATATATATATATATATAAAATTTATATATATATATATATATATATATAATTTCTATATATATATATAAATAATTTCTATATATATTTTATATATAATTCCTATATATATTTTATATATGCGCGGTGCTTATTGGAACGCACTCAATATGAATGATAGAGCTAACATATTTAGTAGAATGGATATGTGTTTATAACCCTGGGTTTCACTCTTATGCGATCTTCACACACGCTCCCCCCTATATATATATATATATATATATATATCTATATATATATATATATATATATATATAAAAGGACTGAAAAATTTCCAGTGAACAATGACAGGAGAAATTTCGCTTGCACGCATGAAATTGGCTTTGCCTGACTGCCTAGTGTACCAGGCGAAAAGGGTAGCTTTGTGCATCGTAAGATTTACCGGTAGGCAAAAATAAAAAAAAGTATATTATTTAATAAATAAACGGAACATTTCCTCAAACACGAGTATTCTGTAAAAATAACATTTAAAATTACATACAGAAGGCGCGATGGATAAACTGTAGTATAAATTACGCAAAAATGAAAAAGAAAACACTGACATCTCATTTTAAAAGATATTACTAAAATTACGCAAAAATATCTTGAAATACTAAATAGTAAATTGATTCAAAAATATCGCCATTGGCTTGAACCACGACTTCCATTCCAAACGACATCGGAATGTCTTCCAACGATTCTGGGAGATCTCCTTGTTTAAGTTGGTGAATGCTGCTATAATCCTTGCCTACAGTTCTTGTTTGGTGTTACAGCTGTAAGGAGTGAAGTGGTCGCAGAAAATGTCTAACAGGTTGTGGTATCCGATTGTCTGGGTCAATGTCTGTGGATGTGTGTGCATGTATTTATAGGTATCTATGTG
>OZ010587.1:61562957-61577957 GCA_963932145.1 Acanthosepion lycidas | reverse complement strand
TAAACAAGTGTGGCATTTTTAGACGGATTTGGGGCTGAACATGTTTCTATGCATGAATAATGCAAATGATGTTTGTCTTCATTCACATTGTATTTTTACAAATATATTTTTGTTCATATCAGTATTTTTACACGCACACTCAAATATATATATATATATATATATATATATATATATATATATATATTCAATCTGATTGACAATATTCCAGTTATATAGCGAAATCGCAGATTTACATTTTAGCAAGAAACAATAGCGGCACTTCGGTTTCAAAAACTTTCAGTCGACGGAAGTTCTTTTTACAAATGTGGCATTTTTTTAGATCGAAATTTGGGTTGGACTTATTTCTTCGTATGACTAATGCAAATGATTGTTTGTCTTTATTCAAATTGTCTTTTCACAAATATTTCTTTGCTTATATTTGTATTTTTACACACACACATATAAAAATTATTTCGAGAATTTCGAAATGAATAAAAGAGGCATTTTTTCATATTAAAAGTTTTATTCATATGATGAAAAAAATGATGCATTTTGCATCGTGAGCATTTTATCTAAAAGTTGAATAAAAATACTTATAAGCTTTTCAAATTGAAAAAAAGCTGAGTTTTTTTCACATAGAACATTTTCTTCACAATATGAATAAACGTTTATTTTGAGCTTTTAAAAAATAATATATGCTTTTTGCATATTGATCATTGTATTCAGAAGATGGAGCAATATGATTTTGAGCACTTCAAAAAATAAAATATGTTTTTTTTTTAATTTAAACACTTTATTCAAAAGATGAATGAAAAAACTTTTAAGCATTTCAAAAATTATAAAACGTTTTTTGCATATTAAACATTTTATTCAAAATATGAACAGAAATGATTGTCAGCATTTCAAAAAGAATGAAAGACGCTTTTTTTACATATTGATCATTTTATTCAACGGATGAAAAAATTGTTTTCGCCATTTCAAAAATTATAAAAGTTGTATGTTGCATATTGAGAAATTTTATCCAAAACGCGAATAAAATTCTTTTGAGCATTTCATAAAGAATGAAATATCCTTTTTTGTATATTGTGAATTTTATTCAAAAAATAACTGAAAACTGCATTTCAGCGTTTCAAAAGCAATAAAAGTTGTTTTTATGCATATTGAGAATTTTATTGACAGGATGAATAAAAATTTATTTTAAGCTTTTCTAATAGAATAAAACATGCTTTTTTGCATAATAATCATTTTATTCAAAAGCTGGAAAATGCTTATGAGCATTTACAGATGAATAAAAGATGCTTTTTGCAGTTTGTGCATTTTATTCAAAAGATTCATGACAAATGCTTTTGAACATTTCAAAGAAATAACAGATATTTTTTTTTTGCATATTGAAAGTTTTATTCAGAATATAAACAGAAATGATTTTGAGCATTTTAAAACGAATAAAAAAGGTTTTTCACATATTGATGAATTCATTCAGAAGATGAATGAAAAATGCTTTTGAGTATTTTAAAACGACTAAAAGTTACATCATCTGCATAATGAGTATTTTATCCAAAAATTTATCAAAAGTTGTTTTGTACATTTCAAAATTAATAAAAGATGCATTTTTAGAGAATTGAAATGTTAAATAAAATGCTTTTGAGTAATTCAGAAAAGAATAAAACATGCTTTTTTTCATATTGAGCATTTTATTCAAAAGATGAATGAAAATACTAATGTAGAAAAGATGAATTTTTGCTTACTAATAATGTAGAAAAGATGACTTTTTGCATATTGAACATTTTATACAAAATATGACTAAACAGTGATTTTGAGCTTTACAGCTCTAATATAAAGATTTTCATATTAATCATTATATTCAGAAGATGAAGAAAAATGCTTTTAAGTCTTTCAAAAGAAGAAAAGAGGCTTTTTTATATGTTGAACATTTTATTCAAAAGAAGAATGAAAATACTTTTAAGCATTTCAAAAAGTATAAAAGGCGTTTGTTTTTTGCATATTGAACGTTTTATTCAAATTATGAATAAAAAGGATTGTCGGCATTTCAAAAAGAATGAAAGATGCATTTTTGCATATTGAGCATTTTATTCAAAAGTTGGATAAAGAATTTTATCGAGCATTAAAAAAAATAAATGATCCTTTGGGGCATTAAATCATTCTATTAAAACGCTGAACGAAATGCTTTTCAGAATTTACGTCATATTATATTCATATTTGCAGTTTAATATCTGCATTTAAAAAATTTTAATTTCCTCTTTTCAAAATGATAATTTTCTCTTACGTTTTTTCTCTTGTTGAGGTACTAATTCAGAGGCGGCGCAGTCGATGTAATGTTTAGCGATGTAATGTTTAGCTTGTATTACTAAATCATTATCGAAAATACATTTTATAACATAAAAATGTTTACTGGTTCTGAATATCCTGCAAAATGTTGATAAGCTGGAGTAAACGAATCTGACACATTTTGTTCATTTCTATCTATCTATCTACCTATCTATCTATCTGTCTATCTATCGCCTTTTCATAGAAATCTCTCATTGCCAGGCTTTCGTTAAGCTTCATAAACATTAATCGATTAAACGGTGTTAAATTATGTTTTGTTCGGACTTTCAACTGATTGTTTCATTTTTCTGTTAACATAACATTCAGACCAATCAATTATTCAGCTTTTTCGACAATTTCAAATGTCATGTCTCTTCAGAATCGAGGCGAAGATTATTTTTTTCTTTAGTATCTGTGTAGTGACACGACTTCTCTGCAAATTAAAGGAGCGGTTTCCAATTAATTACTCCACAGTTTTGAATTCAGAGTCAGACATGTGCCATGAGTGACCAACGCTTTCGATACATGACTGAAGACGCAGATTTTTTTCTTTCTGCGGTAGACCAGTTGCCATCCAAGGTCTGCCCTGCGTTTTTACTTATAACATAGAAGAGGATTCATACCTTTCCCAAGGGTTATAGCACGTAAGTGAATATAATGGATCCGATTCCTCAGTCTGAGCCGCTATCCATTACTCCACCGCGCCTCCTCAGAATTCAGAGTAAGCCTTCTAAACTGGTGGCTAGCTAAAGATAGACAGTTATTCCGCTATTTAATCCGTAGCTGGGAATAGAAGAAATAGTTTCATTCAAGAATATCAGTGCGAAAATGAATGCAAGGGACTAGGTCGGAATCTGAACGCGGCTAGCCGATCCCAGTTCTTAGCATATTCTTTGAAAATACACCAGTTAAATAAGTCTTGGTTCGCTGATTTCTTACTCATAAAAATAAGTGTATTCTGTAATAAAGATTGGTCACACTCCAAAAGAATATTTTCTATGTTACTCCTATTATCTTTATCTTTTCAGCTTATCTGTGATAACGTTACTACCAACCATTCTTCTCAGAGAAAAAAATGTCATTGAACCGATTCAGATTTCTTCATGGCTTACGGCCATATCACGCTGAAACAAAGGTCCCTGTACAATCACCGAAGTGAAGCAGCATTGAACCTGGTCAGTACCTAGACGGATGAGCGTTGGGAAAACCAAGTGCTGTGAGCTTAGATGCGTCGGCGAGTAAAATGAATAATGGCTCGAAAGTGTTAATCAGAGAGCCGAGTTCCATTCCCAGTTAGGTTCCTTGTATTCACATACGCACAAATACCCTTGGAAAAGGTATGAATCCACCTCTTCTCCCCCTAACTATGGGTTAATCAATAAGAATTTATCACCAAATCATTATTATTATTATTATCACCCCCCTCCACACACAGCAAAATTCTTACAATATAAAAAATCTTTCCTGGCTTTAAATAACCTGAAAAAGCCGTAGAAATCGAATCAATCATTTCTTTATAAAATTTGATTTGTTTTGTTTTTATAGCTTATCAACACTTTGCGGATTACTTAAAGACGAAAACCACATTTTGAACTGTAAGAATAGATTCTTTGCGAATGAGTATTTCATTAACAGGTTTTGGGGAATAACAAAGATTTCTACCGATGCAAGCTCTACTGCATAACACTTATCTGGTTGGTTGGTTGGTTAGTTGGGTCTTATGGCATATCAACCACTAGGGGTCATTTAATGCCAAATTAAGGTATATATATATATATATATATATATATATATATATATATATATATATATATACACACACACACATACACACACACACATATATATATATATATATATATATATATATATATATATATATATATATATATACACACATATACATATATACACATATACCTATACATATATTAAATATACAGTACTATTAAACATATAGCTGGTAACATTATTTTTTCAAAAACGCATAGCTGGCAACATTATTTTTCCAAAAAATGTATAGCTGGCAACATTTTTACCAAGAAACGTATAGCTGGCAACATTATTGTTTCAAAAACACATACCTGGCAACATTATTGTTTCAAAAATGTATAGCTGGCAACATTATTTTTCCGAAAACATTATCTGAAGCCTTGTTGTTGGACGTAGTTTATCATCATACCCAGGACGCGGATGTAGTTTATCGTCATACCCAGGACGCCACTTATCTGGGTGGGAGGTGATGAATTCATACCTTTGCAACGCTATTTCCTCATCAGATAATATATATATATAAAAATCAGCCTGGAATTCGAACTCTGCTCTCCTACTTCTAATTCTGAGCCACTATTCATTCAATCATCTACAAATCCTTCTTCATAACGAAATAGATTGCTTAAAACGAAATCATAATTCCGGACTGACAGGAAATATTCCACAGATATTGATGTGAATAAACTGAAAATATTGATGTACTAAAGCAAAACTAATGAAAACATTTCTTTCATGCAAATGAAGCAATGTCGGCACTCGCAAGATCACACAACAGATGAAATGCTGGAAAAATCTTTCTTGTACTGCGCATGTGTTAAATTTCTGCTTTTGTATTTCTTTGGCCTTTGTATACATCATTCATCTGATTATATCTTCAATCTTATTTCTCTGGTTCTTAATATTTTCGCAGTTATTGCTCTCCTAACTCTTGGACTTGTTATTCTTCCTTTCTTTTATTTGCGTAATTTTTTTCACTGGATACAGTTGAAGGAAATCTGCAATTTACATGTAGAGGTATGAAGATTCTTAAAGCAAGAAGCTATGTAAATGTTATTTCATGCAAGGTCTGACACCAACAAACATGAGAGGAAATACAATGACGCCAGCTTTATGGGGCACGTGTGTTCTTGGCTTATATTTGATCGATTCTCAAGAATGTTTACATAATGCATAAATATATAGAATAATGTGTTAATATAACATATATGGCAGGTGCACGTCGTGGTAGCGAAGCTGTAATCGATGAGGCAAGAGAAATTGGCTTGTCGAGTTCAAATTGTGACCGAGTCTATGTCGTACAGTTCGCACGATTAGCCTTGGAAAAGGAATGAAAATCCTTTCTTTGATGTTAAATAGCACAACGGATTGGCCTCTCTCTGAATTCAAACACCCGTAAATAATACAACTGACTCGGCTTTTTTTAGCTTTTCTAAAGCTGCCAATTTAAGAACAAGGACAATTCTGAATTAAAGATCAACCCAAAGAAGAGCATAGTTTGTTCGGGCAATCTTACCTTAGATGCAAACAACGCTATTCTGGTTGGGGTCGGCATCTTTAAATGTAATTGTATATTTTTGCCTTCTCGTTAAGGATTACAACACACATTCATTTAGCAAGTTTAGTTTAAGTACACAATGCCAAATTTTCGTGTTAAAAATTATATTATATCCGAACATATATAGTATCTAAAGTAAGTATGAATTTAATATAATATTACCTGAACTTAGTATCCAATATATCAACTATAATCTAATAAATACACTTATGCTAATAAATAAGGTAAATATATTTGTCATCTAAACTAAGAGTCTCATATCTAAAAATCTCGGTATCGCTAATGACCTCGTCTACCAGTTCAATGAAGTCATTTAGTTCAACTACATTGAGTGAACCGCAATCATTTTATTGATCACGAAAAAATATAGTGGAACCACCGAATTTCCGGGATAAATGACTGCCGGAGTAACCGTTTCACTGGACTAACCGGTCATGTACTAAAAATTCAATACACCTCTAAACTACTAATTTTATATATATATATATATATATATATATATATATATATATATATATATACAGAATTATTGACTATTAAAAACCTATATTAACCTTGAATCACACACCGGTCATGTAATAAAAATTCAATACACCTCTAAACTACTAATTATATATATATATATATATATATATATATATATATATATATATATATATATATACACACACAATTATTGACTATTAAAAACCTATATTAACCTTGAATCACACAAGATGCTATCTGTGGCAGCCTGCTGAACTAGTCTGGCAATTTAAATGCTTACTCATAATTTTGCCTCCATGACCGGAAAATCGAACTTGTACATTTATTTTTAATGAACATTTTTAAAACATTGATAATCACATGGTATATATATCAAATAAATATGAGTGTATCCAGCACATTTTTCTCAGAGCAGTCGGTTAATACAAATGTAACTGAGTAAGCATTGACTTGAATAAAAGAAGGTACTAGGAATGAACAGTCCAGACCCAGTTCTAGGGCCTTCTCACGCATGGATGAACTCTTCCCTTATCTATGATATCTTCAAGGTGTAGCCGTATACATTACGTTTGCCCAACCGCGGGTTGGCGAAGGTATATAAGCTATAGATGGGGCTTTTGAATTCAATTATCATGCCCCTACACTCTTTGTCATCCAAGGTTAAAAGACCCGGTCTTAACTGCTTTTTTATTCATAGCTGGCGAGAAGGGATAGAGTCATACCTTTTCTAGGGATATTTGCATGTAAGTAAATGTAACGAACTCGATTAGAATTTGAACTCGTCTCCTCGAGCCGCTACCCAGTACTAAGGTTACTTTTTAGTCAATGCATCTGGCATTTTACATACTTTTATCTATGTATCTATTGCAACACCAATTTTTTTCAAATAATTTCCCTCAGTTTCACCAATTTTCGCTTTTTTTACCTTAAGTGAATTCTCACCTTTAAGTAAACGATACAAAAAAGAAACATACACATTTAGAGAAGATTTACATGAAAACCGATTTATTATCAGTCGCTTTCAATGGTGAATGTAAACCGACATTGGACGGATCTGATAGTTGGGAGAGAAGCTGCGTATTTCATGAAAAAAGGTCAGCTGACAAGACATAATCGACACCAGTTAGAAATAAGAGTAATGATTCCAACTACAACCTGCAGCCAATAAAATTATGCTGATGATTATTGAATCACGTTAAAGACAGAAAAAATATTATTGTAAGTTCTTGCCAAGAGATTTTTGATTGGGCCAAAACATGACCTAGCTTTAACTTATATCTAAAGGGTATATACATACAGTACATGGCTATTTCCTATACAGCAAAGGTGATTATTACCATCTTTAATTCAAAAGGTTTAAAAGACACAAAATTAATCAAAGGGCTCCCCAGACTTAATCCAACCGAAAACTTGTGGCAAATCATTGAAAGAAATGTATACGTGAATTTAAAAAAATGTTGAAGCAAAGCTCAGTGGAAAGAAATAAAAACTTCTTCAAGTAATGATAAATTGGAAATACCAGAAACAGTAATAAAATCAAGGTTTAATTGGTTGGATGAATTTGTTTAGCCGTATACCAACCTCTATGTGTTATTTCATGCCGAAATCGAAATATTTTTTACATAATTTTATACTTTCAAGGTAAAGGTATGTTTTTTTAGATATATAATTTGTAGATTATAAAATGTATTGTTGGCAATTTTACTATAAATATGTATTTTTATATTTGTTTGGTGTTGTATTGATTATCCTTTTGCTAAAGAAATATATTGTGGCATAATTTATTATTGATTTTTGTTTGGGGTTTTACCATTTGCACATACCTGTAATTTGTAAAATGCCATCGGATTGTTAAATGAATAAATTAAAATCTCCATTGGTCTCATTTTATAAAGATTTTGTTGATAATAATATTTTCTCCCAAAATGCTCAGTGTATCTTTTACATTCTTTCGGATAATTGTTATTTTTTTCTTTATCAATTCTTCAATGATTTGCATAAATGGGAATTCGGAGATGCAATATCGGGAAACTTCACAATCGAGCTATAACCATGTGAAAAAAGATGTAATAAGAAGAAATTTAATTACAACAACAAAAAAAACAACAACAATAATAATAAAAATAATAATAATATTCGCAAGCAATTCACAAAACTTTAATTGGTATGAAAGCAATACTTGTTCCAATAACTCGTTTTCTAGGTTGAAAGCATCTCACAGTAAAGGATTACCATTAACACACTTTACTCTTAGGTTGGTGCAAAAATAATGACGTAATAATGTCGTTTTTTGACGTTACAAAATACGTCAAAAAACGACATTATTACGTCATTATTTTTGCACCAAACTAATAAATGTTTCCAGCAGTAGGTCTTCAGGAAGAAAAAAAAACTACCAGCAATTTCAATCTGGATTGAAATGAGAGTTGGCCATGGCACATAGACTGAGTCCATCGTAAAAAAATTGACAGAATGGAATTAATAAATTCTAAAGACTTCAAATATGTCTGTGTTTTGATCAGCTATAACAAATTTTGTATTGGAAATATGGAAATTGAACATGTTAATTTTTTCCCAACGCCGAAAGATGCCAAAATATCGAAACATTGACCTGAAAAATCGTTTTCTTATGTTAAATATTCTTTTATCTTGCTCAGAAAATGCTCGACATACTTTTTTCATTCCTCCAGGTAATTATAATTCCTTCATTATGATGATTTTACAAAGATATGATGAAATGATAATCCGAAGGTGTAATATCTAGAAAATTCTCAACAAAGCCATTACTATTTCGCTTGGTCTGAAAAGAATATAGTGTGCGTGTCTCTCTGTCTGTCTGTCTGTCTGTCTCTATCTATCTATCTATCTATCTATCTAAGAGAGAGAGAGTGGGGGAGAGAGAGAGAAAGATAGGAGATTCAATTAATTTCGCATAATAATTCGTTGAGTCGAGAATAACAGACCTCAGCAGAATGCCGAAAGCACTGGGCGGCACTTTGGTTCAATTTATGGACTCATCAGCAATTTGCATCCACTACCGAGAATCGCACCCGGACCGTTACGATACAACGCAAACGTCATACGACTGGGCCAAGGTATATATATATATATATATATTAAGAATTTATATTGTGTACGAATATTTTCCCCCACTGGATATATATATATATATATATATGTATATATATATATATATATATATATATATATATATATATATATATATATATATATATATATACAGTAAAGTAAAATATTCGTACACAATACAAATTCTTAATTTATTGTATTTCCAACTCATGAATAAACTTACTTTTCATATAATTAAATGTACACAGATGTATAATAACTAAATATGCATAGAAAAAAAAAGAAAAAAAATGAATAGAAATAATAATTTTAATGGGCGAAAAAGTATTCGTACAATGCAAATTTCAGATTTTATAACTTTTAAATTGCTTTAATATTGCTTTAATATTCTCAATTATTCAAGAGAAATATTCTAGGATCTTCCAATAATGGTATCAACAGTGATTTTTAGCTTAATATTTACAAACAGAATATACTGTAATTGATTTTCGTGGAAGAAGGTTTTCATCATAGCAATAAGTAAAGTATTAAAAATTCGCAAAAAAAAAAAATTCTAAAGCTTTGGAAAGTATGTTTATTCATTAGTTGGAAATACAATAAATTAAAAACGTGTATGTGTATGAATATTTGTTCCCTCTCCCGCACTGTATATAACAATTTACAAAGTGTAGCTGAACTAAACACAATGCCGCGAATATGGAATGTTGAGGGATGATCGAATCTACTATTTAGTTGTCAATGATCTAATGAAAAAAGTATAAGAAAACAAATAAATAATCATAACTTTTTGTATTTCCATTTGTTATCTACTGCCAGTGATACGTGAAGAAAATTTACGCTATAATTACGAAGACGTACACATTTTTTTCCATAAAAACTTTTTCCATATGTATTTTATTTTAATTTTATTGTTAGAAATATTCAATGATAACATTATAGTTGTGGGTGGACCCATTTGTCTCCTGGCAACCAATATTTTCAAGACGTAATCCAGGATTCAACCTTGGTTTGCTGTGAAGTCATTCCTGTCTAAAAGCATAATGCACAATAATAATACATGCATATTTATCATTCCACCACAAGAGGCGATATACAAACATTCAATTTATAGGCGATATATATATATATATATATATATATATATATATATATATATATATATATATATATATATATATATATATAATCGTATCAGCAGTAAAAACTCGGGTAACGACTAGCTCTATCCTTTCATGAGAATTCACGTTGTAAAGGGTTTCTTGCTCTGTCTCTTTAATTTCGGCCTCGAGCACTTTACTGGGTAGTTAGACGTTTACCTTTAGGATTTTTTCTTTTTTTCTCATTGCTGTCCTTGTTCGGAGTTTCCCTTGTTTAAGGGTATTAAGGTCTTTTGACAAGTTGTCTGTTCGTTATGATAACCTATTTATATTTTTGTTTAATTAATAATAATAGTCATACATACATAAATACATACATACAATTGATATTGTTGCAATAGATACATAGATAAAAGTATGTAAAATGACAGATGCATTGACTAAAAAGTAACCTTAGTACTGAGTAGCGGCTCGAGGAGACGAGTTCAAATTCTAATCGAGTTCGTTACATTTACTTACATGCAAATATCCTTAGGAAAGGTATGACTCTATCCCTTCTCGCCAGCTATGAATAAAAAAGCAGTTAAGACCGGGTCTTTTAACCTTGGATGACAAAGAGTGTAGGGGTATGATAACTGAATTCAAAAGCCCCATCTATAGCTTAAATAGCTTTATCAACCCGCGGTTGGGCAAACGTGGTGTATACGGCTACACCTTGAAGATATTTTAGATAAGGGAAGAGTTCATCCATGCGTGAGAAGGCCCTAGAACTGGGTCTGGACTGTTCATTCCTAGTACCTTCTTTTATTCAAGTCAATGCTTACTCAGTTACATTTGTATTAACCGACTGCTCTGAGAAAAATGTGCTGGATACACTCATATTTATTTGATATATATACCATGTGATTATCAATATTTTAAAACTGTTCACTAAAAATAAATGTACAACTTCGATTTTCCGGTCATGCAGGCAAAATTATGAGTAAGCATTTAAATTGCCAGACTAGTTCAGCAGGCTGCCACAGATAGCATCTTGTGGTATTCAAGGTTAATATAGGTTTTTAATAGTCAATAATTCTGTATATATATATATATATATATATATATATATATATATATATATATATATATATATATATATCGTGTGTGTATTTAGGCAGCATCTTTTCATTCATATACGTTTCAGTAAATAATATAGACAAGTGTTGTCGATTTATTTTATGTAAATTTTTTCGTAACGTCTGATAAGTTTAATAACATTATCATTGAACGAAAAAAGAAATTCACAATATTGATCCATATTTTTTTAATATTAAAAAATATTTAGTTTTCAAAATAATATGGATCAATATTTTGAATTTCTTTCAACGATATTGTTATTAAACTTATCAGACGTTACGAAAAAAAAATTACACAAAATAAATAAACAATTTTCTATATTATTTAATGAAACGTGTATGAATATGTATATATATATATATATATATATATATACATATATATATATAAATACATACACACACACACACACACACACACATATATATATATATATATATATATATATATATATATATATATATATATATATATTTGTGTGTGTACGTTTGTTTGTTTTACTGATTGATCCTTTTCAACAGTTTATCAGCCATTTGCAGGAAAGCCAGGAAATATTTTTTTTAAATTCTAACGCGTTAGGTGATAGTAATGATTTAATGGTACAAGTATTCCTATTTAACCCATAACTGGGGAGAGTGTAGGTAGATTCATATATTTTCTAAGTGTATTTGCGCGTAATTGAATATAACGAACCGAACGGGAATTGAAACTCGGATCTCCGATTAACAATTCTGAGGCATTGTCCATTACACCATCCGCCCAACTAAGCTTACAGCAGCTGGTATTCCCAAGGGACTGCGCATCTAAATACTGACCAACCTGGACGTTGCTTAACTTTAGTAATCTTGCAGGAACCGCTGTTTCAACGGAATATGACCGAAAACCCCTCTGTGTGTGTGTCTGCATTTGTGTGTATGTATGTGTACAGGTAGGTGCTGAAAAGTACTCAACCTAATAAAATTCGTAATATCTGCCCAAATGAACACAGATTATTCGTTTTAATCCTATCTTAGCTTTGCCAGTAATATTTCAGCACGCTTATTTATATATATATATATATATATATATATATATATATATATATATATATAAAATTGAACATTGAATTCAACATTCACAGGCGGCCTGACGATTGCGTCTAGCATGAAACAGCCTGTCGCCTCTGAGTGTTGACTTCAATGTTCAATTTTATATTTACATACGCTTGATCTCTAATATTGAGCACTTTATTCTATAAATATAGCACACATGAAAATTATTCTTCATATATATATATATATATATATATATATATATATATGTATATTGAAGCATATTTCATTAAATAATATAGTTCACAAATTAGTTTCTTGCAGTTAAGTTGAAATTGATCAAGGAAAGCTAGTACATTCGATCTCCTCCGAGATCATCCGCATGCGTCAATTGCGAATATGAATGATTTTTGTAAACACACATGAACTCTCTGTGTTATAATTATCTTAACTTTATCTGTTGTGTCCATTGTGTTTTTTTAAACAAGAGTCCAGGTAAGGTAGCCTTGATAATGTTGTGGTCGTCATCGCAAAATATGCACTTTCTTGATGACATTTATTTCAACATCATCAGACTGATTAGACAACTGGAAAAATTCACTATAAATATAAGTAGACGTAATATGCGTATATATTATTGAATGAAAAATATATATATATATATATATATATATATATATATATATATATATATATATATATATATATATATATATATATATATATAATACAAAAATAGGAAACATTTATCAAGGATCAAACATTAATTAATATGAACCTTGTTATGTTGTGAAACGTTTGCTACTTGATTTATAATTATGTTATAAAATCACTACAAAAATAGACATTTTGTTTCAACTCCCTCGGTTATCTTATCAAGTGATGACGTTGAATGTAAAATAAATGGTTTTAAAAGTTTCGAATTAATTAACAATTCTTCGCAAGGGGAAAACGTTGTTACAAAGGCGAGATGGACCAATCAAAACACAAGTATAGGAAAATTCAAAAAGCTTGACAACGAAGTCATGTTATAATATCTATTCAGATGTTTAAAATATGGGTAGTATTAAAAAAGAATTTATTCCAACCAATAATTACTAAATTATATGATAAAATTTAATATTAAAATTTAAAACTGCTAATTATAAAATCAAAATTTAAAATTTAATCGCTATTAAGTTTACAACTCATAAAATTACTGAGGAGAAAAGAAGAAATATATATGTGTTATTGAATTTATT
Source organism: Acanthosepion lycidas (assembly GCA_963932145.1). NCBI lineage: Eukaryota > Metazoa > Mollusca > Cephalopoda > Sepiida > Sepiidae > Acanthosepion > Acanthosepion lycidas. Next base: position 61,564,258 of record OZ010587.1, on the reverse strand, counting down.
TCTTCATTGAAGTTACTTTAGCTATATTTAATATCCGGGCCTTTGACAATGTATACATTTTAATCCTAAGAGTGTGTGAATGTGTCCTAAACTCACGCGTAAAACAAACGCAAACAGATTCTAATATATAAGCACCAAGACATCGGGGGCATATGCAATCTTTTAATAACAGTGACTATAGGTACATGACTTCATTGTCCAAGTACTTTTGGAATCTAAAAGAAAAGAACAAAACACCTACGGTTAAATGGACATTGATTAAGAAAGCCCGGACATTTAACTCTCTATATTCCCCATGTTACCTGTGTCTTAACGAAACATTTGAAATTATTAGATTTAAAAACAAGGCTGATCTCTTAAATCAAAGATATGAACTAACGGTTAATTTTAAACACCGTTATAAATTTAATTTATTATATGGGGTCTCATACTTTAAATTATAATGATATGTAGCTGTAAGTTTAATAGATTATAACTTTTATTGCCTGATGTTCAATCTCACGATATGAATGTGTATTGTATAACTACATAGTGTTATTAGTTTTTGTCTATGTGTGTGTATATATGTATTTGTGTGTAGTTATGTGTGTTTGTAATACGGAAAGTGTATGTTTGTATATTACTGTATTAATATGTTGCTAAGTTTTGTATATATATATATATATATATATATATATATATATATATATATATATATATATATATATATATATGTATATGTGTATGTGTGTGTATTTGCATGTGTGTATATAGATATATGTGTTTATGTACGTGTATGTATGTATGTATATATATATATATATATATATATATATATATATATATATATGTGTCTGTGTGTTTACGTATGTAGGTTTGCAGTTGTATATATGATATGTATGTTGACACCTATTGTATATGAAATTGTTTATGTGTACGTGTAGGTAGGGAAACTTGGGTATGTCATTACGGCCACATGGGTTAGTATATGTGTGTGTATATGTTTATATTTGTGCATTGCTGTGTGTATATATGTATTTATATGTGAGTATGCGTACACATATGTGTGTGTATATTTGTGGGTATATATGTGTATATATGTATGTATGTGTATGTGTACTTAATATCATGGAGATATATACGTATGTATATGTTTATGTATGTATGTGTAGGTATTTCGGTGTGTATGTATGTATGTATGTATATTTATGTATGTGTGTGTGTGTATATATATATATATTAGGTTGGTGCAAAAATAATTTCGTTTTCTCACATAGTAACATATGTTAGAAAACGAAAATATTTTTGCACCAACCTAATAT